>JAHWFO010013591.1:2315822-2505715 GCA_023313115.1 Rhysida immarginata
ACTATTGCCGTATGTATAAATTGAAAAGTTTGCATTATCCACTTCCATATAATAAATTCTATTATTAAATGAATAATTTCAAATTTAAATTTCCAAAGCTTGCTCCTTTTAATTACCTAATAGTTCAGGAAAGTTTAGATTAAATTTCCTATTACCAAAATGTTAATAATTTGTAAAAATAAAAGTTTCTCAAATATTATTAATTTATATGAAATGCGATCAAAAAGTTCCGGGACTGGTTGCGCATCTCGCTAACAAGTGGCAGCACAAGTCCACAAATACAGTACCTAATAAAGTATTAAAATTCCCAAAATATTTTTGAAACATTTCTATTTTTTTAAAAAGTTATAAACAAATTCATTTTTTTGGTACTTTTTGTTTAAAAAAATATATCTCAAGCAATTTTTTTTCAAATCTTTTTGAAATTTTAAAGATAACAAGTAAAACGTATATATTACATAATAAAACATAAAAGAATGACAAACAAATTTTTTGGGTAAAAAAAAACAAACAATTTTTTCTTAATAAAATGAATTTTTTTTAATGTTCTCAATCGATTTAAACAATTTTGAGAAAACACATTTAATCTGTATTTGTTAAGAATTTAGAATTTGAAAAAAAAATTTGGAGATCTCTGTTTTTACGCGAATGCCATTTTTAGTCAAGCTATTCAATCGTACCACTTGCTTAAAACACTTGCTTAAAGCAAGTGGTACGATTGAATAGCTTGACAAAAATTGAAGGCATTCGCGTAAAAACAAAGATCACCAAATTTTTTTTCAAATTCTAACTAGTTAATGTGTATGTTTATGTTTTCTAATGCAGGTTTATTTTTTCGAAAACTGAAAACTAAAAATGCTCACCTCTTTGATTTTGAGACAAATTTTTTTTTCAAGCATATCACATACATGTTGCAAGCAAAACTTTTTAGCAGCCTTTAATTATTTTGTTGATAAACAATTTATAGAAACATCTGGAACGACTATCTTTTAGTAAAAACCTTTCAAATTATTCATCAATATATTTTATTAAAAGTTGTTTATTGTATAAATTTTAATTGTTGAAAATCCTTTTCTTTACTAAACATAAATTATGAGGTAATGAAAAAAGTTCTGTCGCTTTTGAAAATTAAATACCAAGACACAGTAGATATATGGTAACAAGGATTCTATTCATCGAAACAGTCACCATTACAATGGATAAACTTTTTCCAACGTTGTAAAAGTTCGTGTTGGCCTTGTCACAGTAGCAGCTGATGTCCACTAGTCTTACAGCATCACTGGAACGGAATCTTTGTGCGGTACATTTTGTCATTGCATTTTTTCCAAATGCATTGCATAATTTACAGCATTTGCCGAGGAAGCGTTTGTGCCGAGATTGATTTCGTTTAATAAACACGTTCGAATAAGGTCTTTTCAAAGACATTGCGAAGATGCTGTTCTACACCAAACACTGAGAAACTCCTAGGGGAGCCAGCCTTAAATGAGAGCTGTCCGAAGCAAATGCAAGCGGAATGTTAATAAATTAATTTTCATTTTAAATATCTGATAAGCCACTTTTAAGCTAAATCTACAAAAATTTTAAAACTACTACCACCCCAATGAAAACGTTATCTACCCAAGAGCATCGAACAAGTCAACATGAATTCTTTGTTCATAATTTTCATTAATTCCTTTTAGCAATAACGCTTAATGCTACAATGCATACACGTTCAAACTCTTAGAAAACTCGAGAAAGTAAAAATCTCATAAAGAGCACAGAAATATATTTCCTCTCTCTCTCCTTCTCTTCACTCCAAAGAAGGGGTTCTAAAGGTCCCAACACAAATCTTCATACGAACCAAACGCACATTTTAACGTCTCTTCCTTAAGTCAGCAGCGATTTTCCCTTTTAACTACCCCGACTGTTCACACGCCGATAAGGAACGTTAGCTTAATTTATAGTTGTTATCACGCTCAACATGTTGGCAAGGGTTCACCCAGAGATCAAAACACATGCACACACCCCTCAACGAAATGACGTTTCAAACATAGCCAAACGCCTCCGACGAAAGGAATTCTTGAAACCAGGCTTCATCATCTTAAATATTTTGAAGCACTATTTCGTTATTATAAAATTGATATAAAACAAATAATTTATGCCATGTAATTATCCATTATCGATTCTAGCTCTTAATTTGACTTCCAGCTATTTACATTTATTATTGAAAAATCAATTTCTCCCAATACATTCATTATAAAGCCTTCTCATTAAAGCATTAAACAGGCAACATCTATTAGGCCCGGTTAAACTACAACAGTGTAATAAACTGCGAGAGAGCATTTCCATTAAATATATTTACATATAAACTTCAAAAATATTTGAATAGGTAAAAATCGTCTTCGAGTAGGGGAAAACCAAGCACGGAAACGCTCTTCGACGGCGGCAATCGAGTGCATCTTTCACCGCATGGCTGGACGATACTTGCAGGGGATAACATAATCAGAATAACATTTTTGCTTAGTACGCGTCTGCCAAGGTAATATGAAAATTTAAGTAACGCCAAATTGCATACGTTTCTTCTTCTTAGGCATACCCGAAGAATATTATGTTCGCCATATTCCCACATTCACGGCCTAATATTAAGGACTGGATACGAGATGCTGTACACAGAATCCCTTGTAAATGCTGAATTGCGTGATGCGGACTTTTGTCCTGCGTTTAGAGGAATGTGTTTAACATGAACATTAGAACAGCTATCCAGAATTGTCTTCAAGAAGAACTGAAAGTGGAATACACTGTCAATGTACTGTTGTTTTATATTTAAATAAATCTCTCATTCTTTAGGTTTTGTTACTTTCTTCATACGAGTCATTCCACATGAAATGAAACACTTAAAAAACACTACGTTTTTATAAAAGATTCAAACTTTTTTATACATTCTCTACATCAAAGTAAGTAACCGGTGTTAATTTTGACCAAACACAATTTCTTACAAAGCTATTCGCAGTCAAACTTACAGACAAAAGTATCTGGCCAGTTAAGGCGTTCTATAAACACATGTTTCTTTGAAACTGTACATAATTCCGTTTTAATTCATAGCTTATTTTAAAGCTTAAAAAATTGGGACTTTTAATTTATATAACTTCAAATATAATTGAAATTACAGAAAAACGAATTTTTAATATTAATTTTGAAAGTATTAAGTTAAAGACGTGTTAAAATCTATAAAAAATAGTACCATATTTCATGATATTTGTTCTAATGACCAACCAAATTTCAAAGCGGAATTCCTTTTAGAAGTATATAAAACAAATGTTTATTTGAGCTGCACCGGTCCGAAAGTAAGGCTTATACAGGTCGTCATTCACACATTACGGAAACGATATTAAAATCACTTTTACGTGCATGCAAATTTATCAGCGTGAACGGGAACTATGGGTAAGAAATTTTTAGTACATAGTTATTTTGTTTTCATGTAACTAATGCCAGCGAAAGTGGACAGTTGGTTAGAAGCAAAACTACGTCGCCGCCCTTTTCGAAGAGAATTACGCGTACAGTCAAATTGTAGAATGTTGTAAACAAAAATATCTTGCCATTTCTAAGAAAGGGGTCGTCAATATACTCAATTCCCGTGTATAGCTCGAACCGCAGAAAGAATGGGTCAACTGCTGGGTCCGAAAGCGCATCCCAAGAAAGCGATGACCGCGGACGTCATTCGAAGAGTACGAAAATTGGTCTCCGTCGAAAATCCCCCAACACAAAAAAGTATTGCTTCGAAACTAGGAATATCGCCTTAACAGTAAACAAAATTATCAACAGAGATTTGAATCTTCGTAAAATCCACAAGCCGAAAGTTCACAAAGGTTACATTGTTACTTCGACTAAGAAGACCAGGTGTCTTTTTCGTCAGCTACGATGCTTGTCTTAATGATTCACTTTCAAGGGGGATAGTTATAAAAATAATAAATAAAAAGTAATAAATCATTATTATTTCTTTTTTTAATAAAATCTTTGGAGAGATGTAATAAATTATTCTAAAGTAAATAAAAGACTACAACTTCTACGGCGTGCAACTGCTCAAGCTTTTGCTGAAAAACTCAAGGTACTTTCACTAATGAGCTTAATAACTAGAGAAAATCTATTTTTCATATGATTAATTTAGAGAAATTATAGATAAGGTTATCTAAACATATTAGGAAATTATAAACATCTGAACTAATTGTGTGAGAGAGAGCAATCCTTGCTGTTAAAACTGATACTGTCAATATAAAGAACAACATTCGGGATATGATTCCACGCAACTGTATTGAAACGGTTACATGTTGATGAGACAGTAAACAGAGTTCCTCAACTCTCTCAACCCATCTATGAAGTATTTTTAATATAGATTGAAATAATTCAATACTCATAGGAGACTTTCTTTGATATTCTAAAATGTCGAATTTTCCTGGGCAAGCCCAATTAGATACAAAATTCCGGTGCGAGCATTTTAAATAATTCTTTTCGTTTTTCCAAAGTGGATATTTACTTATTAAGGATTTTTCATTGTTCTTATTTATATTCCAAATTCAGAAACTGCAAAATTTCATCAAACAAACAGCCCGAGCAACGCCAGGCCTATCAGCTAGTAACTTTATAAAAATGAAATGCATAATATTGCCCTATATTTTATTTTTAAAGTAAATTAAAGAAAAAATGATATATTTTCGCTTCAATTTGGTATATACGACAATTCCCTACGACGAATATGCTACCATATGTTTTAAGTGATGAGATGTGCGAAATTTTGATAACTTTGATTAATTTATTGCTATCAAAGAAAAGAACAAAAGCGGCTCGTTGCCACATTGAATCCCCAACAAGACACGAGAACAAAGACAAAAAGACAAATTTGAGAATTAATTATGACTAAAATACATTTTTCTCTGGCAAACGAAACTATACATGCCTTATAATGTATGCTCTGAAATACACTGATAAAGTTTGGAAAAATTGGAAACCATAAGGCCAATTTTCACATGATCTTTATTCGATTTGATCGACGTGGAATAACTCATATAATATCCTACTGCACTACACAAGTTCCTGTTCCTAACAGTATCTTGAAGACACAGGATATCCCTAAGGATGTTCATTAAATTTAATAACTGTATTACATAACAATCCTTCAGTCCACTCCTAAGGGTACTTTATAAGCGCAGCCTATATCCAGCGATTCTTATACCAAGCTTCGCTTTTCAGTACAAAAACCTTCATCAACCCAGTGAGCTGTGAATAGGTCAAATTAGAACCTTTCAGCAACGAAAAAAAAGTTAATCACTTTTTAACCAAATTTACCTTAAACGTGAATTTTAACTTTCTTCTCCTGCTTCTCGCTTTGCTACAGAGCGAAATTTAAACGAACCGATCGATACCCTAATGGTGATGAATACTGGAAGAAGGAGGAGGACGCCTAACTCCTGCGAACACGTGCTCCACCTAAGAAAAGGCACTCGGTGCATCATTCTCCACTCTGAAGAGAGAACGAGAGAGAGAGTAATAGAGTTTTCCCATAAGTCCCCTCGGCTCAATGCATAGTCAAGTGAAAAACTTTACAGTCACGACTTGTCACATATTGATTTTGTCATTCCTTACTCATCGCTCCTCACTCAACTCCCTCTCTAAAGCTGAGCTGGAATGAAAAAGACTCAGGACTGCAATTTGAAACTTCTCTCCACAGATAAGCTGTACTTTTCAACATCACCCGTCATAATGCGTCATTGAAGCTGGATCATTATCGTAGACGTCACTTACATATTCATATAATAAAGTATCGATTTAGACCCTTAGACTACCAAACTATGCTCCTTATTCAATTCATCACACTTCATTTGGCCATACTTTTTTGACACATTCACTTCGTCCCAAAAACGTTTTTTCACTCAGTCAACTCGACACATTCACTGCGTCACATTCAAAGAGTGACGAAGTAAATGTGACGATTTGGATATTACAACTCGAATGTGACGAAAAATGATTATGACCAAACGAAGTGTGACGAAAATACAACCTATTCATATTAAATTACCCCCATCCAGACATCAATCTCTCGCCTTTTATTAACCATTCCAATTCTAATCTAAACAATCGCTTCCCCCCCCCCTCAAACAATCGATACAACAGCAATACAGACAGGACAGCGGGATTAACCTTTAACGCAACGCTCCATTCAGCTTCACAATTCCCACATTGTGCTGATGACGATATGGGGAATTCATTTCAATGGACCGACATTGATTTCATTCTCAAACGACGACACCACCAATCACGCGCCTCAATCAAAACAATAATCGGAAAGGGAATAAAATAACTCGAAGAGGGGGGGAGGGCATCTCTAAGCCCTTTTCTCATTTCCTGCTCTCCCAAAACATGACACCTCTCTCAAGCATTCATTTACGCTATTAGGAGCACACTAATGAGCTCTGCGTGGAAGAAGCTGTATAGGAGAATATGGAAAAAGCTTTATTGAGATAGGGTCCTAAAATGCTCAGGTCAAGTGATACAGTATAACAGCCATTTTACAGATCTTTTCTTATCATTGAAGTTCATTGTTTAACACAATACTTCATTATAGTATAGAAAATTAACAATGCCACGAATAAGCAATCGGGAACGTATCACGTGTTCTGTGTAGTTGCGGACTTTTTAGACACTAACATAGAAGCCCGATTGTTGATGTTATAGCCTGATCGTTGACATTAAAGCCTAATCGTTGATAGAGAAGCCTGATCGTTGGCAAGGTAGCCTGATCGTTGGCAGAGTAGCATGATCGTTGGCAAAGTAGCTTGATCGATGGCAGAGTAGTCTGATTGGTTGGCAGAGTTGCCTGGTCCCTTGGCAGAGAAGCCTGATCGCTTGGCAGAGAAGCCTAAACGCTTGGCAGAGAAGCTAATTATTGATAAAGAAACTGTGACTGATAGACAAGCCTGATAGTTGCATTTAAGTCACTTGTTCTGAAAACTTTGTGAGTTTTGGGTTTAAAGATAAAGCTATAAAAGTTAGTGAAGGAGCATAGTACCCAATTTCTCCAAAACCTTCTACATTTGGAAACTTCTCGATCAGCGTTTGCTAGAATCCATTAAGGATAGCAGGAAACACAACAAACATCCAACCAGAAATAGGCCCTTAGTCGAAACAGAAGTTCAAAGGACAGGGGACCTAGAAAGAAATTTCATTAAAGCGCGGGTAAACGGCGGCGTAGGAAGTACGAGACTGTTCAGCTATGCTAGTGAACAGAGCTCCATCGTGGTGGAGCTGAAATCAATTCATTAAAGCGCGGGTAAGCGAAATATATAGAAATGAGCACTTTGAAATTGATACTTCTTAGAACTTTTTCTTGAAAATCTTTAAAAATGAGCACTAACTGAGATAATGGAGAGTTAGCAGACTATTGAGAAGTTGAAATCAAACAGGCGTGCAAGAACTCCTCGATGGCCTTCTAACAACTCCTTTCAACAAAAAGTGCAGAAATATTCTAACTGAACTTTGTTACTGATCAGGTTCACCTGTTCATAATCAGTCTTCCCTCCAAGACAAGGAAATTTTCAAAAAGGCGCAATTAATGCATGGTTCAACGAGCATGACAACGAGCTTCCATGATGGTCGCAATACGAGATGAGGTCAAGCATTCTGTTCATCGAATCCTCTTTCAGAAGTTTTTAGTGACAACTACTTGAAGCGCTTCCTCGTGCTCCGTGCTCATCCGACTTCGCACCTAGCGATTTGGACGTTTTCAAATCATTCTGCTCCTCCATCAGTCATTTTGTGTACGACTACAGGATCAGCTTTCTAGCTTCTTATCATTTCACCAGCAGAGCCTGCAACGTTACTGTAACAACTTTTATGCATGTATGCCATATAAAGAGTTATTCCAGCTAGTGCTATAATGTAAATGACTATGTATACATTTAAAATTCTACTCGTGAATGTTCTTCGAGGGGTACTCTAACTTCTATATTCTTGCTTTATAGTATCATTACAGAAGAAAGAGTAAAAGAACCTACGCTGCACAACGTAATGGGATTAATCTCGCATTAAGTGCCTTACATATGGCTTTTGACATATGGAAAGCCCCTCTACCGCTCTCCTAGGCAACCTTCTTAATAAAACGTCCCAAAACCAATTAATTAATATCCCCCTCGACTCAGAAAATTAAGATACCCTCCTGTCACTGCCTATTACCCTGCCCCTCTCCACAAATTCAAAAGGCGAAATGTTTTAAGCGCTCCGAGCCCCTATCGCCTCCTCGAAACGATTAAGCTTCGAGACTAATTCCATTGAACGCAGATTGACGCCATGCTGCAAATATGAAGAGCAAAATAAAACCGACGAGAGGGAGGTGGGGCCGGGTAAGAGACTTCCAGAGTAATGAATCTCTTAGTCGGAAGTCCGTGTTGACTCTTTCCGGTCGGACGAGCAAGGGAAGAGGAGTCAGGAGAGAGAGAGAGGGAGAGAGAGAGAGAGAGAGAGAGAGAGAGAGAGAGAGAGAGAGAGAGAAAGCGAGCGAGGCAAACTCCTTAATTCGGACGAGAGGAGACGCGAACTAATTACAGCTGTCATGTCTAATTAATATTTGCCAGGACGTCCGCCTTCGTGAGAAAAGGGATGCCGTAATTGATTGTAAACAAGTTCCCGCAGAGTTCTCGTCCTTTGCGAGATGCACAGGCGTAACAATGAGACTTCGCAACAATGAATGCGCGCTTTCTTAACGAGAAAATTCTTCGCTTCCTCGGAATCGCAACGTGACATTCTCTCGTCAGCTGGTCGTAATGAGTTACCCCCCTCCACCAGGACTCTAAAGAAGAAAAAAGAAGCTGAACACTCTCAGCTTCTTAATAATCGAAGATAATTACCAAAGCACAAGAAAGGCGTTCCTGCTCACAAAAATTCAGTGATCCCTGTGCGGTGGCACCCCTACAACCAATGTTAAGTGCCCTGATTTAGATGCCTATGATTTCTAAGGCAATATAAATAAAAACATACCTTAATAGACTCATTGTGATTACTGTTGATCCCTCATGTGTATGGATCGCTCAACAGATCAGTGAGTTCCATCATCATTCTACAAATATCCCGTTAAACTGTAGATGACACCATTGCCAAGTGGAAATCTCAAGAATCAACGTCAAGAAGTTTTCAGGGTTCCAAAATTAACTTTAAGTACCGCTAGTGCAATCATCATCCAATTTCAATGGCTGTAATACTGCTCATAAGCTCCACAACAGTAGCCCCTCAGTGGGCGCTGATTGACGTAGTGGAGGGGGTCGAATCCCTCAGTGATGCTAAGAGCTATGCTGGATAAGGAATCTCACATCAAACAATCCTTAGCTCGGGAGCCAGCCAAAAGTATTCCGTCAGTTGTTGATCACCCAGGGGACCAATGCTTGTCAGGAGATCTTATACGTCTCGCTAGATTGATCAGTGCGTCCACCGTGTGTTTACTATGCGCGACGACCCTATTTCTAGTGGTTGAGGGATGGCTACTCCAGGGCAACACAAGACTTAGAAGCAGGTAGTCCTACTACTCTGAAAAATGGGCACCCTGAAACTAGCCCTATTGGCTTCTTCGAATAGGTTGTAGGTTTAGGCTAGGCTTATTCCCTGTATACCTGATGTCTATGTGCATCCCCTTGTTGGGCTCGGCGGTAAGTGGGGATACACAGGATTATTTATGTTAGATTTATGTTAGGAATTAAGGTTAGGTTTAGGTTAAATTAGGTTTACGTTAGGTTAGGTAGGCTAGGTTAGGTTTATGTTAGGTTAGGGTAGGCTTAGGTTGGAGAATAAGCTTCCATACTCTCTCAGACAACGGTATCTGCGAGCACGGATTAGATCTTTTGTACCCACTCGTTGCAATACTTTAAATATGACCATACAAAAATGTAAATGCCGCTTCTATGTGCTTTGTGGCGAATATAGAAAGGAGGGATATGAACGAGACAAATTTAAAAGACTCCTGCCGTCTCACAGGACTGCCCGATTTGGAAGAATTAGAAGGAGATCCAAGTAATACGTCCTAATCTCCATATTTCGAAGTTAAGACGTCTATTAAATGTTCTGCACAGACCCTTGCTTACTTTACAAATCTGTTTATTCTTCGATCGCAAAAAGCAGCAGTCTAAGGAGATCTCCAGCGATCGCGAACTTCTGCCATCAGGCCATGTCTGCAATGATACTAATGACTCGAGCCCAGGTTCTCGATGTAGTCTAGCAACTAGGTTCTAACCTGACCCCTTGGTCTCTGGAGAAAAGTAACTGCCCAGAAAGACAGACTTGGGACATCACTTGGCCACACGAACGCAACTGGGACCTCTCAATTCGAAGAAATAGTGGCTCAACACCTAAAGACTCCTTTATTGTGCTGCTGTGCGCTATCTAATAGGGTAATACCTGCCACACGTATTAGGATCTCGTTTCAGCTGCTTGTACTCGCGATCGCCCTGTTTCAGGTGAGACTGGGGACAAAAATTTGAAAGCAGAGAGAGAGCTTGGTTTTATTTTCTAGCTCACGATTCGAGAATCCCATTCTCTCGTAAATCCCCCCCGGTATACTTGAATTTCTCTATCTGTCTCAATAAGGCTTTCAACATGGAGAGCGAAATGAACAAGCCGTCTTGAAAGGACCAGAACAGTCAGTCTTAGCCACACAAATTTCATCCGAGACTCTTCACACTTGGCTACAAACCGATCTAGTGCATGTTGATGGCCAATCAAGAAGATCCGAGAAGAACCACATAGTCAAAATGGCATAAATCTACCAAAACCTGATGGAAAGTCTTCCTCAGAGAGTAGAGGCCGTAATAAAGGCAAAGGGCCATATTAGATCCAAACTGAGTGTGTTCGGGAATCTTCTTTTTCTAAATAATAATTGTCAGCCTGACTTGAACACTAGAAAACCGGAAACTAGGAATTGAAGCTCATCATATTAGCGTTTTACTCGTGATTAACTGGCAAATGAATCCTGACAACTCCATTCACCAACGTCTCGTCTAATTTTCAAGCCGAGCTCACTTTCAGAGATGGAACGCCATTGAAGGAAGAGGATATTAGATAGAAAGAACGAAAGTATTTTTTTTCTTAAATTAACAAAATATGGAGACGATAAAAAATTCACGAGGCTTAACATAAGAACGTCTCTTCAGGACCATAAAATATTAAACTCTTAAAAGGAAAGAGACTCTTCAGGAAATTGGTCCGGATTGGCCGATGCGAGATTAGAGTGAAATGAATAAAATAAAATAAATGGCAATAAAAAGATCCACTTGAAAAACCTCTTCATGATGGGACCCATTTTTTTAGGGGTTGGGATATTTTTATTTGTTTACAGAAAGCAATTACGAGCGCCGTTCATAAAACTTCAGGAAACTCTTGTTACTGAGTCCTATACACTGCGGCGCTATTATGGAACTATTAAGAAACTTTTAGGGGTTGCTGTGCAGCAGCTCATACTTCAGCTTCTTTCCTATTTTCATTTTTCATCTTTCTTTCTTTCTTTCTTCCTTCACCCTCCGTTAACGAGGAGGCCTGTAGTCGCGTCTCCTCAATTAAACTTTGACCCAAACCCTTCCCTCTCTCTGCTGGCTTTTATCCAGCTCCAGGGCGATAAAAGCGTTTGAATGCCTTCCAAATAGGCAACGTTTTTAGCTCCCTTTTTGCATTAAAAACACGTTGGTGGTGAAACACGAGCAGATCGATTAGACATAAAGGGCCGTAAGAGATGTATGTGGGTATGTATGTATAGAAAGGGGATTTGTAATTACAAGCGTATGCAAGGACACCTTATCCTGCGAGTGCTATTTCTGAGTTTATGGTCTGTGAACGGTGTTGGAGGGAACGCATTTCTCTACAGCGGTAATCGATTTTAGTTTTATTGCTGAGTAATAGTGTTTGGAATTAATTACTAATACACCATTTGTACAGCTTAGAAAAAGTATCTTCTGAGGAAACTGGCGTCCAATGGGTTGACAAGTCTGAAGGCCGGCTGCTTCAGCAGCATCAACACGAATCGACATTTAGAATGGTGTAGAGCTCTCAGAAACTGAACTAGGAATTTCGATATACACTTTAGTAATCAGATGGTTGGGGCTTGAATCTGGCGGATACACCGAGAACACTTCCATGTCTGACTGCGTGGTGACAACACAGGTTCGGAGTAGAAATGTCTTTGTATGAGGAACATTTTCATGGTTTAAGCAGGGCCAAATTTAATCTAGTTGCAGGAACTGTGACGTTTGCAATTTAATCATGAGATTTTGGTAAAATCTGCAGTGCCAGCATTTTGATATACATAACATGCAAAAACTGAATTTACAATTTTTGATAATTTTTTAAAATTATTAGTATTAGTATTACATCAAAATAAAAATTATACAAATACTAGCTGAAATACCCGGCGTCGCTCGGAGAAAAATACAGGGTATTCCAAAACTATCTTTCCAACTTTGATCACGTATTTTTCAGAAATGGGGATAGATAGAAAGGTGCGATTTGCGGCATAATGTTCAGACACACTTAAGTTTTAGTAGCCGTTTAACAGAGTTCAATGTGTGCGCCATCTGTAGCACGCAGGATATTCCAGTTCCTCCCATGTCCGGCCTAGCATGTCCTCTTTAACGTTTGCAATTTCTGCTCTGATGCGAGCTCGCAGTTCCTGCAGGTCCCGCACTGGTGTATGGTAGATAGTATCCTTCACAAAGCCCCAAAGAAAAAAAAATCTAAAGGGATTATATCTGGAGACCTTGGAGGCCAGGAAATAGGTCCTCCTCTGCCAATCCGGCGACCTGGAAATTGTCATCCAAAGCCTTCCTAACGATCAAGAACAAAAAAAAAATCATAACTTCAGGTGTGTGCTAACATTTTGCCGAAAATCTCACCTTTCTACCTATCCCCATTTCTGAAATATACGTGGTCAAGTCGGAAAGATCATTTTGGAACACCCTTTATAGCTTTTTCATATTTATGTATATAGAAAATAAAAGATACACTATATTCCCGCACGACAGACTTATAGTCACGGAACAATCGCAAAATTCTTCATTAAACAAAGCAAACGTCACAATTTTTTAAGGCTGGCAAAAGTCCCATTCAGCTCCAGGTAAGTTGAATCTTAAAAATAAACTACAATGGAAAGAAATAACGAAAAAATAAAATTCTTCCCTAGCGAGCACCTAGAAGCCAAGAGAAAAAACACTTGCCAAATTTCAAGTTTGTAGGCTTCATAGTTCTGTTGATTTCGCGATGAGTGAGTCAGTCAGCAAATGTATTTGGGTTATACAGGGTGAATACAAAAGTCTGAACCCCCCTTTTATTTTTTGAACCGAAGCAGATATGTCAATTTTGATGAATCCAATGGATAGGAAGTTGTGAGTGGCCTATCCCATGGTGCACTTTTCATCATCCTAAATATGCAAATTAAGACACATTCAAAATTTATCTCAAAAACCGTAAGGGATAGAGAAAAAAACCCAATTGCCAACTTGTTCAGCATAAAAAAACAAACAAAACAAAAAAAGTCATCCAAATCGGACCAACTAATCACCCACAATCACGTGGTGAACTGTTTGTAGCTTACACATAGTCACACTGCACAAACAAGTTACTTCAAACAGTTTTAAAAAAAAGTTAATCAACAAAATGCTCGATGTGACGACCGTGGGCACCATAACACAATTGGGCACGGAACCTAACTGACGCCAAAACATCGGCAAGCATGGCTGGTGTCACTCTTCGGCACGCTTCCTGGATTCGTTGAACCAGATCCTCCAGTGAGGCGGGCTGCGTAGCATAAACCTTGTCCTTCAGGTATCCCCACAAGAAAAAGTCAAGTGGTGTAAAATCAGGGGAGCGGGGTGGCCAACGAACTGGTCCTCCTCGGCCAATCCATTGTTGTCCAAACATCTCACTTAGACGCCCGCGAATGACCAACCCGTAATGTGGAGGAGCTCCATCATGCTGAAACCACGTGCGCTGATACGAGGCCAATGGCAAATTGTCAAAGAAGTCTGTGACCACCACGTTGAGAATTTCAGCCCGGTAGCGTTCTGCAGTCAGTGTTCCATCGTAAAAATACGGTCCAACCACAGTGTCATTGTACAATCCACACCACACACTGATTCTCCAGTTCACTTGATGAGTTGCTTCTCGCAGACATCGTGGGTTTTCGTCTGCCCAATGATGATGGTTGTGCCTGTTGATAACTCCATCCCTGGTGAACTGGGCTTCATCTGTCCACAACACCTCATGAATGAAGTTTGGATTGTCATCCAGGCAGGTAAGTAACCAGTTGCAGAAGGGGCCCTAGCAACATAATCCAATGGCAGTAACTCCTGGTGACAATGAATATGGTATGGGTGAAAATGATGTGCGTGTAGAATGTTGAGAACAGTTCTCTGATGGCACCCAACATCTGCAGCAATTGCTCTGCTTAGTTAGTACTCGCATGTGAGCACTGTTACGATTTTGAATGCGTAACTCGGAAACTACTCGTTGGAATATGATCAAATTTTAATGGTATACACAGTTTTATTTACCCTATTATTACTCCCAAAATTGATTACCTAGGCTATACAGAACCTGAGTTATTAACTTGTTCATCTTGGTGGCGCCATTTTTATTTCTGTTCATATCTCAGCGTTCAAATTCGGACCCACATTGTATTAAAAGAAAATGTTCATTCTGGTCACCTCTGTCATTGCTTACAGTTATACACACTTTTTCAGAAACACCCTGTAGATTTATTAAGCATAGTTGTACATATGTGGCAAAAATTAGATAGTTAAAATAAAATTTAAACTGTCAAAAAATATTTAAGAACATTTCATAAGGAAAACATTATTCGAACATGTCGCAATATGCTAATTCAATTGTAATTTTTAGTATTCAATGGAACAGGTACATTTTATAAATGCAGCTAGTAACAGTTTACTGCAAAATTATTGTAGGTAATCACAGTTATTAAAATGGCCAAATTATTATAGCTAAGCAATGATGCAAAAACAACCCGAAATAATTCGCTTGTTGAGAGAAGTCAAAATTCAAAGGGATGTCGCAAACTGTATTGGATGTGCCCTATCACCATATGGAAAAATTTCAACAACTCAGGAACCACAGGGAACAATAAGGGTTTGAATTAGAAAACGTAACTGTCCAATTTTGAAATGCATGTCATAATCCTTCAAAGTATGCACCCTTAGCCACGCTTACGCATTCCTGTAAAAATGGGGAGGAGCTCCGTCCATTTGGACAACGCAGTCGTTGTAATGAATGTGCAAGTGCTCTCAATCGTATTCTTTCACAGCGCTGTGCTACAAATGAAGACTACAATCATTTCTCATGGCCACCCTGTTCGCCTGACCTCTCGCCATGCGATTATTTCCTTTGGGGATTCCTTAAAAACAGCGTTTACGTACCACCATTACCCACGTGGGTATGATAGGAATATCATTGCTTGATATGTGTGACCAAAGGTGCTTGAAAGATTCTGAACAAACCATCTCAAACTTGGACAGTTGCTCCTAATGGCCCAAGTTGCTTTCGTGTAAGACGGGAATGGCTCTTTTATTCGCTTACCCACCATTCTTTTATAAAGACCCTGTAATAAGAGACCCTGTTCGTGCTGTAATTTCAAATTTATTAATTTATGTAACCCTTACAGCGTTAATGGAGACGGGGTGAGCGTTTAATTAAAATCGCATCGCCGTCATCGTCTAGTAGATCTACTGCGCGAGGAGTACTTTTGGGGAGCTAATCTATTGCAAACGTGAGAAAATTTGGAAGAAGGCGCGCTCCTTTTTCTAAAAACGTACGACAAAGTAAAAAGTACGTAATTAAAACAAGCCCAGACCCTCATCACCGGGGGTAGCGAAGGAATTGCCTTCGAAAACGTTAATAGGATTATCGAGCGATCGTTTTGTGAAAACTTATCTAGGGAGAGACAGAGAGAGTGACTTATACTTGGACCCCCGTTAGCTTAGGGCTCAGGAAGGAAAAAAAATAGCAGTGACATATTAAAATTGGTGTGCGAATGTGGGGGTCTTGAAGGGACGATTATTATTAGGAGTCGACGTTCAAAATGGAAAGTCCGGGTTACTCGATTTCGCTGTAATGAACGCCAGTTCCGGTTAATTAGTTGTAAATATTAAGGAAAAATACGAGACCCTCTGCGCGACGAAATAATTAAAGTTGTAATCGATGCTCGCTTTTAGTGCACCCCCCTCTTCCTTCGTTACCCCTTCCCCGCCGCCATCTTCTTTTTCGATTAAAACGTAATTCTTGGGCGATCGACCCAGTCTGCCGAGGCGGAGGTCAAGCAAAAGGAAAAGACGACGAACGACTCCGAGTAATCGTCATACCACCTCCACCTCTTTCTTAATGGCCATGAAAACGGAGGTTTCTGAAAAAGGAGAATTGAGCGGAATCATATTCCGGAGGACGCGTTTTCATGTTTAAATAATTAGGCGAGCGCTGTCGGGAATGGGGGGTTGGTGACTAGGGAATTGGAGGAATGAAACAGTTTCATGTGTAACAGAAATTTTTTCTCAGGATTTTGTGTGTATTTGTGCACTTGAGAAAATAATAGAAACCGAGACAGGCGGTTAATTTTTTCACAGGAAATAATCTTCTGCTCAAATACTATTTGCGTAAGACGTACTCGGAGAAACCGGTGCCTATGAAATAGAAGCATCTATTCAATATCTTATTAGACTCTGTTTGATCTCTATTACAGCATCTGTACAGGTTGGCAAACAATCACTTGTAAATCAGTGGAAGACCTTAAGCCTGGTTTGGATATCACCAGAAAAGGGAAACGTAAAATCAAAACGGAATTTTCTGGTAAGAATGTTCCGTTTCCATTCTGATAGCGAGAACTCTTCCACGTCAACAGAAAAGCACACCGAAAAATTAGAGCTCAATCGCCATCTACCGTCAATTTTCTACTGCTTCCTCTGCTGCTCCGCCCAACCGCTTCCACTAGCTGCGTCACATCAATCGAAACCTCTTCTTTTCATAGTTAGACATATTCTTATAAGACGTCCACGTGACCATAACTGAGACTTCTCAATGCTGAGAAGTAACGACTCAATACTTGAAGACTCATTTATTGTGCTGTTGCGCACTATCTTTTAAGTTAACCCCTGCAACACCTCTTAGAAACCTCATTTCGGTCATAGATGAGAATGGGGACAATGGTAGATTTGAAAAGAGACAGCTCACGCTTCATTGCCACGGAACGCTACAGTTCGCGTTTGACATAGCTTGCTGAATTGATCCAATTCTCTGTCTTGCCGCCCATCACTCGTCAATGCAGTCTCGGGATACTTGAACTCTCCACCTATTTCATTGGAGCTCATGCTGGGTGCCCACTTGGCGCGACGGCCGCGCGATCAGCACGCAATTGAATCATGCACATGCGCAACAAACGCCAGGCGATCATTTCGCTCCCTGGTTCCCACTTCGCGCGATTTCGTGCTTTCAAAATCGACATGGACGACAATGAGAAATTTATTTTTGGAATGATTTTACAAGGGTTAGCACAAAAAGTGATGCTGAGCTTTTCAATCTTCAGAAAAAAAGCGATGCATTCGCCCTCGTGAAGTCACTCTCCGCAATGGAACGCCCGGCCGTCGCGCCAAGTGGGCACCCAGCATCACTGAGCAGGCTGTCTCATAAGCACCAGAATCTCAGTCACACTGATTTTCATCCCACTTGACTGCAAACCGATCTAGTGCATGTTGAAAGTTCCAAGTAGGACAAAATGTTAGCAAGAGCAACCTCATTGTCTCGGCTGCACCTCTGTATCTATTCTATAAAGATAATGAACAATAGGGGCGACAGTACGCACCCTTGGGGGAGCCCAATACCCTCGGTGAATGGTCTTGACTTAATGCCACTTATCTGGGCCCCAATTCAGGACTTTCGTACAAAGACATGAAAGCAACCAGCAATTGCCCATTCATTATCCAGAGTTTCTCCCGAGGAACTCTGTTTCTTATGCGTTTTCAAGGTCCACAAAACAAACGTAGACGTCTTTTACTTATTCCCAAGATGTGGTTTATATTATCATAGGCCAGCGAATGTCGATTGCACTGGCATTGCTTGGAAGTGGCACTTCGGAACTCTCTAGCAATCTTTCAACTGAACATTTCCGACTGCATCGTGTCACATATGCTTACACTCGAGGATCTTTTTCTGCCATTTTTTGAGGACTACCAGATCACGGTTGCACAGATGTTGCTTCTTGAGATTCTGCTTGACTGTATCACTTATAATTGAACAGGGTACTTGATGAATAGATGCACGATGAAACTCACTGAGTTCTGTTGAGCGACCTATACTGCTTCAACGTGAAACGCAAATGAGCCCAGTAAATATATGTTTCTATTTATGCAATCATATATAACTGCTCTAGTACGTAGCAATTGCCCTTACAAAATTAAATGGTTTCTAACGATGTCGGTAATAAATTAAATGCTTGTAATCTCTTAAAACTTCTTCTTAAAGCTATGTTGTACGGTTGGGAAGTCATGCGGAGTAGGCCGAGCGTTCAACTACCCTCTTTTTACATTCTTTATCTCCAACCCCCTTGTACATTTACATTGAATGCTCTGTTGAGAATGCAGAAATTGTTGCTATTCTTCGCGCCAGCAAAATGGGAATCCCGTTCCAGGAAAAAGAAAAGAAATACAATACAGGGAATGGGAAAAGGGGGTTTCTCAAAAGAAAATGAACCCCCCTTTCCAGAGAAAAAAAGAAGATGTAGAGAATAAATAAGAAAGAAGGGTGGGGAAAAAAGGTTTATGGGAAATTCACTTTTGACCAATGGTGATAGCGTTCAAACGACACATCCGGTCGGTAGTTTCCAGGACGTTTCCATCATTTCACCAGATTTTGGGGGAGGGGGAGGTGTAGACTTGTGGTAGTTGAAGGCGCAGCTGCTGGCTTAGCTCAGTGCATTATACATGGATGGGATGGCAACCGCCAAAGGCAAGAGACTGGAAAGCGAAATATATTCGACCAAGATTAAATTTCGCCCATCTCACCCACTAACTCCGCTTTCTAGCTCTCTTTCAGCGTTGAATGGAAATCACTGGAAGGCTCGGCTTCTCTCTTTCTCTCGGTTTCTCAAGGTTTCAAAGGAAGAGCGATTTATAGTGTTAAAGGCAAAGAGGTTCGGCAAAAGGGTTTCTTTTGTGAATGAATAGATAAGGAGCGATTTCAGGTTGGGATTTAATTTTATCTCACTGATATCTACAGCATTGAATTACACACACAAGTCAGTGGTTTACAAAAGTATCTGAAATATGTGTAAAAATGGTTTAATTCGTTTTTATACAAAATACATTGCCTGGCCAAAAAAAAAAATCGCAGTCGAATATTCAATATGCAAATGCTAAGGACTTTACTTCTGCAGTCATGTACGAATTTTGTAGCTGCTATTGTCCAAGTTGGTGGGTAAGAGACCAAGGGGCCTAGAACGAGGTTGCTAGACTTCAAGGATACTTTCAGCAAACTAAAATTATGGTAAAATATGAAGGATTAAAAGGTGGTAAAAATTCCATAAGAAGATGGGGGGAGGGGATACCTTTTACCCCTATTTTCTATCCCCGTCCTTTGACCCTTGACCTTGCCGGCCAGGTGGCCGAGAGGGCTAGGGCGAAGGCTTTCTAGTTCTCAAGTCCGCCTGGCTGTGGGTTCGAATCCCGCCGTGGGCATGGATGTTTGGGTTTGTCCCGGGCTGCGTACAGATATAACTTGTGTAAAAGGCGCAAAATGACCTTAGTAGTCGACGCCTAAATTTCTAGAACTTTTTAGCCCTCATTTTTTTATCCCAAAATATATCCTCACTTTTTATATCCCATTTTAACCCCTCTTTATCCTCCATTTTTTACACATATTTATCTGATCTTTAATTTTAAGGGACCAATTTTCTTAAATGTGGGGAATATAAATTGGGATTTAAAAATGAAGATAATCAGAGGCAGATAAAATTAGGGATAAAATGTGGAAGTAACAGTGGAACTTAAAAAGGGGATAAAATGTGGGGCACAAGTGAAACTTAAAAAATTATGATAAAAATTAGGGCAGTGGTTCCCAACCTTTTTCGAATCGCGACCCCCTTTTCTAGAAGTTAAATAACACGCGACCCCCTTTTAACAGAGTGGAACACTTTTTCAAAAGGGTTTTCAATTATAGGCGAATGATGTTCGGCTTCCTTGCAATACATTAATCCAGTGAAATTAATCGGCACAGGCAAGAAGTCGAGTTCGAATCATGTCGGACTCGATTCTTACTGAACCGATTAATTTCACTGTTTAATGTATTGCAAAGAAGTCGAACATCATCCGCCTAAGTGAAAATGCTTTTGGAATAGATTGCACATGACGAAATAAAATAAATCTCAAAAAATCCTAGCTCGGCGACCCCCCAGAAAAGGTTTCACGATCCCCAGTTCGGGAACCAGGGAATTAGGGTTAAAAAGAAGGTGATAAAAAATAGAGATCAAAAAAATAGGTGATAAAAAATAGAGGTCAAAAAAATAGAAGGTAAAAAGTGAGGTCAAAAAAATGAGGATATGCGTTGGGAATAAAAATGAGGGGTTAAAAGTGTGAATAAAAGTGAGGGCTAAAAATGGGGATTAAAGGTGGGACTTAAAAATTCGAGGATAAGTAAAATGGGATAAAATGGGATAAAAAGTACCCTGTCAAGAGGGGGCTTGCTCCCGAAGTAGCGCTGAGGACGATCACATGACTTCCTATCTGCAATGTCATTTTTCCAAGAAGACTGTTTTGTTCTTTCAAGCACGGCTCCAGCAATAAGTCCGTTTCGAAGCCAGTCAGGCCCTTTCTTTCCTCTCATGCTGATGAAGTTCTGTGATTAGACTCCTCCAACTCTTTAAATAAGGCCACGCTTGAATCGCACACGAGCTTACACTATTTCGCGTGCACACGGATTAAAGTTTACTTAGGCCTCACTCGTTGCTAAGTCATTCTCCAGGGTGCGTATTAATACATCAATATTAACAATGCTATTAAACCAAATAACTTCATTTCTCCTTTTTGAACATCCTTTCCTTTTGGTTAATAAATCGCTTCCCCTCTCCACGCCCCCATGATTAAACACCATCGTTCAATTTTCTAATTAGCGCTAATTAAAACTTCCTCAAAAGGAGGACGAACAAAATTTCAAGTGACGGGCGAGAGAGAGAAAAACAAGAAATTTGAAGAAAAATTTGCAAAGAAGTCGTTTATGGATAATCAACCCATTCCAATTAACGACGGGAGCTCCAATTACATATTTCGAGTTTGCAAGAAAGAAAGGATGAGGAATCGATTAATTAAAATCCTTTAACGCGCTCTCTCTCTCTCTCTCTCTCTCTCTCTCTCTCTCTCTCTCTCTCTCTCTTCGTTTCTATTTTCATTTCAAGAAAGACAGGGAGCATTAGAAGTCATCGTTGCAAAGTTCTCTTCAAAAAGGAATTTTAATGAGACATCAGCTTAAAAGAAATGTCGTCTCATTTGATTTATTTGCAACCAACCAACCGACTCAAGAGACGAATTCGCAACGCAGTCAGACATGTGAAAAATATAGGACAACTTTTCAAAGCAAGCATTGCGTATGATTACCTACTACTTTGGTGGTGATATAAAAAGTGAGATGACTGTATTCTGCAAACGCAAACGGGATGGCCCAAAGCCTACCTACCAAGATTAAACATCTCAGCTAGTGCTATGTGTAAAGTTGTTTGATGAACAGAATATCATCGCACTGGATATCCCAAGCACTATCGATACAAATGCATCATTTCGAATCTTACAACGAGCCACATCAGAAAGCAACAGAACTTTTTTGACGAACTCACAGGCAAATAATTAAATATAAACCTAACCTAACCAAGTTGTCAAGGTTGAAAGCCCAATGAGAGGCGGGCACCTGGCTCACAGATGTCTTTTAAGACACCTTGTGACAGCATGGCTGTCCGTGTGTCTGCGATAGCCCAACTGGTAGAGGCGTCGGCCATGACAGTCGAGGTTCCTGGTTCGAATCCACGTCGCAGAACATTTTTGGTTATGTAGTATAGGCTACTACTTTTGCTAACCTATATAATACATTTTTCTAAACCTTGCTCTGTGACAAGATCCATTGTGGTCTAAGAATGATCCAATCCCAAATTGCTGCAAAATGATAACAGTTAAGAAGTATCCAAATCGACAAAGCAAGTTGCAGACGTCATAGGTCGTCCTGTGGAACAATTTGGCCCAAATCTAAATCATAATACCGCGTCCTCCGAACTTTACAACTAAGATTTGAAGTGTCTGGGCATACATCGAATGGGCATACAGAGATTCGTCTCTCAAGATTAGCAGCTAGATCAGGGAAACTTAGGTTCGTCTGTTCCCGGTAATGGTGATTGTACTTGGGGTACATGAAGTGGCATTTCGAAACTCTGTAGCGATGGTTTCAACTGAAACTTGCGATTGCATCGTGCCACATGAGAAATTCTGGTCAGGCATGTTTCTATACAAAAAATTTTATATCAAATGGATGGTAAGTTTGCAATAAAGCTTTTAGTACTGCATGATATTACACATTACATGGCATTGATTTCATTCCTATTACAGAAGATTCTCAAAGTGGCCGCCATAGTATCCAATGTAAGCGTCCGAACGTCGCATCATGGATTGCCTCACTCTTTCAAAAATTCCAGTCTGGTTTGTGCATTGGTTGATGCTATCTAACGGGACACGTAGCTCGGTAAATCAGTGCGGACTTTGGAAATTTTTGTTTTGTTCGGAAAATTCCATGCTGAACAAGTCTTCAATTGGAATTTTTCGAGTATCTGTTACGGTTTTTAAGATAGGATTTGAATGTGTTCTAATATGCGTATTTGGGATGATGAAAAGTACACCATGGAATAGATCACCCACAACTTCTATTCATTGGATTCATCGAAATTGACATATCTGCTTCGGTTACGAAAATAAAAGGGAGGGGCTCATTTTTGTATCCACCCTGTATATTTCCGGACACATGTTGACATGAACTTTGTTCTCTTTCCTGTCAGGAATCACCTCCAGAAGTTGGTCCCCATACAGGGTTTAAATTACATGTTGGGAGCTACTTGGAGGATCGATTCCTAAAGGCAAAATAAGAAGAAAATATTCGTGTAAGTTTTTTAATAGACGGCTTACGTTTAGAGAAAATGACTTTGAAATATGGTGACAACATATCTAGCAGAGTGGTAAATGCATCACAACATTTCCTGCAGAACGTTGTGAAGTGCTTCGCTTTATGATTTCGAATTTAAACTAAATATTCACATTAAAATAGCATATAATTGTTTGTAGAATTTAATTGCGATCTCATGAGAACGAAGCAAAAAATCTGTTTAGACAATACTTCGAAAGGTTCGAAATACACAATTTTAATAAAAAGCTCAACTCTGTTCCAAATTTACTGTGAACACCGTATATGTAGAATTCAATCATAAATTAATGTAACAAATTTTCTTATATATTGAGAAACTCTTATTATTTCGACCCAATAACGCGAGTAGCTATTTAATAAAGTAACTTACGAGTTAAGGCAGCTCTTTAAAATTCCGAGTCTCTTTCTGATAATATTCTAATAATTCAATATTACTAAACTAAAGTACAGAAGTACTATATAATAAAAAGCAGAAACCTTCTAAACACCGTCGCCAGAGGGCAAGTCGATCTCCACTCGAATGACCAGCAAACCCAACGGGGCGATGGCTATTGATATTCCCACGAAACATTACCAAGGAGGAGGAGGATGAAAGTGTGAGTGAAAGGAGGAGGCCTTAATTCCATTTGGCCAATAATTCCTAATGAAAATTACATAAATTAGCGGAGGGGAGTAAGTGTAGATGGTTGGAGCTCCAACGACGTGGGAATCGAAACCGATTACCCTGTCGACCTCGGAGATCCTCAGAGAACAGAGCAGACTCTTTCCTTCTCCCTTTTAATTTTTTTTTCTTTTTCCTGACCAAGATCCCTTCCAACGTTTCTCGGTCTCAATCCTAATTGGGTTGAGCCCAAATCGCGGGGAAAACTGAAGCTCTCATCGTTCGACTCCGAACAGGACTTCGTACGATATTCAGTGCGGGAAGCTATGAAGATGTAGACAGCATCCAATCATCAAAAAGGAGGAAACGGAATAGAGAAGATAAGGAACAGGAATTTACGCAAAAATTACAATCACAATATCTTCTCATGCCTATTTATACAATTTTTATGAATCCAATGAATGGTAATAACCCCTAGAATATGGCTATTCCCTTAAATCGAATCATGAGCCTACCATAACCTTAAAGGGCCTATTTGACTATTTGAAATCTTATGTCTATTTAGACGGTTTGTATGAGTCTAGTAAACAGGTTTAAATGACTTTAAAGAGAATCCTCGCTAGAACCTGGAATTCATTGGAATCATACCAGCGATCTAACTTGAAAAGATCTATTTGGAATATTTAATATCCTCTTAGGTCTATTTACATGATCTACCGCCACTAATAAGCCATTTAAACAGATCTTATGGCGAAATCGCCACTACCCTATAGATGATAACTCTCTGCAATTCGCTCTCTAACTAGGCTCATTTGACTGTTTAACATCTTCTATTTCCGTTCATATGATTTGTACGAGACCAATAAACTATTCAAATAGTCTAAATACTCAAACTAACAATTTAAATGTTCAAAGTGAATCATCACTAAAGCATGACTATTCCTTAATATCAATTCAGGGACCCCCATTAACCTTAATACCCTATTTGACTAATTAGAATCCCATGTCTAATTTAGACGATTGCCCGAGACTAATAAATCGCTAAGACCAGACTACTATCTGGTGATTAAAAGATAGTGCCGACGGAGGAGGTAATATCATTAAGGAATAAGTTAAATGATTAGTATTCACTAATAAACTATTCTAAAGTGACTTGCGGTTCATGATTTATAATTCGCATGGCCATTTAAAATCAAACCCAATATTGAGGCTGTGGTCACTTACTGCGTGAAGAGAGATACACTTGACCACAAAAAGTTGATATTTGTTGGCACAGATGTTCATCTCCATCAGAGTGCGCTCATCAAAACCACACCAATAAATGCCAAGTGTGGTCAAGTGGATCTCGTGCCCTTTGTTTCTTCACTAAATAGGCATATTTGACTATTTAACGTCTCTCATCCATTTATACGAATGGCACCCATTCTGACCGACTTTAAAGGGAACGGTCAGTTAACGTTAAACACAATTTCCTGGAATGAAGCCAAAATCTACTCCAACCTAAATAGGTCTATTTGTATGATTGGTTTTAAAATGTTATCTTTTATATTCTTAACTCTTTCATATTAATTTTTTTATGATTAGATATTCTATTCAAGCCATGGACAGACGTGGCGGCAAGGTGAGGAAAAACACATATCTTGGAAGCAAGATCGTTAATGGCGGTCGCCAAAGAATTGAAATTACAGCAGTGTTATTTAGCACAAAACTTTAAAGAATTTTGGGGAAAGCGTACGTGAATACTTATTTTATTTAAAAATACAAAGCACCGCGATACATACCGCCTCACCAATGCAACGTATTCTCGGCTGCTGGCTCCATTAAATCACTCGACAGCCTTGCCCTCGTTTCACTCGCGAATACATGATATCAGCCTCGGAAAATTTATGAAGATTACCGAATTAATTACTTAAATAATAAATTAAGGAAATGGTTAATTACTATACAGATTAATTAATAAGTTTGTTTAGAAAGTTCAAAATCATTTAATTGTCTGCTGCTCATTCGTAGAGAGTACGAGGTTAGTGGATTCCACGTCTGCTGCGCCTCGTAGTTCCGTTGCTTTCATGTGAAGCGGATTCGTGCTTCTTGTTGAATGGTGGAGGAAAGAAGTTCCGTCAAGCGTATAAATACACACACACACACACTGCTTTATCTATGGCTATGTGCGCCCAATTTTTTTTTCGTTTTCGCAGTTTATTTTGAAAGAAACAAAACATTGCGATTTCTTATTAATGCAAGCATCGATAGTAGCTTCAGGTGAGTAAAAAATGTTAATTTGGAATGAAACTGTGAAATACGATTCGGATAGTCCCCTTGTGAGTCTAGTAAACCATTTATATGTTATTAAAAAGGAATCGTCACTAGAATCTGGAATTCCTTGGACAAAGTCTGTTTTGACTGTATAATATCCTCTAACACGATCTATCTCCACTAATAAATCATTCAAACTGATCTTATGAAAAAAATCGCCACTACATATAACTTACAACTCTATGTAATTCGCCTCTCTAAATAGACCTATTAATACTATTAGGTCTATTAATACTATTTGTACGAGTCTGATTAACCATTATGATTAACTTCAAAATAAAACACCACTAGAAACATGATTTTTTCCTAAAAATCAATTTGGGGACCTACCTTAATTGGCCTATTTGATTATTTAGAATCTTATATCTAATTCTGACGATTTGTCAGGGTTTAGTAAATGACTTTAAGGAGGATCGTCACCAAAACCTGACTATTTCCTGGAACAGAACCAGGGATTTCAATCTTAAAAGGTCTATTGGCTGATTTATTAATACGCCTATTGACATGATCTATCTCCACTAATAAACTATTCAAACTGACCTTATAGGGAAGTCGCCGCTAATGTATGATTGCTACCTGAATTCGCCTGGAACCAAACCTTATTAAAATGGGCCTAATTTGGCTATTTAACATATTTTCCAGGCTCTATAAGGTTTTATGAGAGCATACTTGGAATTTAACCAGAGACCTTTACGAAAGACATTCAACTCAAAGATAAGCTCTCCAGAAGCATATTCACAAAAAAGAGCATAACTCCGTTTATATATTGCTGACACAGCGCGAGATTAAATTTTTATCCACGAACCCAAAATAAAAAAAAAACGCTAAAAGCTTCTCCTCGTAAACCTTTCCCTTCTCGCTTTTCACCGCTCGGGCGAGAGAAAATAAAATTCCCGGGGTCCGTCGAATGTAAAAATCAATTGCTTATTAATAGATAATAAAGTGACGTGACCAACGCCATTACTTCACTTATCGGAGGAGAAACCCTAAAAGGCAAACTGCAAACTGTTTAGTTATTAACACCAAATCGATGCGAAAAGGACTCACCCCCTCGCCGAACAGACAAAACTTTAATGAACCGCGCGCGCCTCCTTAATGCAACTGTTTGAAGGACGAAAATGCGAGAAAAAAATAAAAAAAGATAAACATTACAATAAAAAAATCAATTAATTGAAATACCAAAAATCACTTTCGCGTTCCAGCCCTCTTCCGGTGTTTTAATCACCATCCCCTTTTGGTCGATTTAATGAGTTCACGTGATGGTGGTAGATTTCACACGCGCTTAAATACTCTTTTTTAACTTCTTAATTTTAATAATTTATTAGTAGCAAGGAAAAAAGTTAATTGTTTTCGATGCTGCTAACCCTTCGAGAAACTAAGTTGCGTTGCTATGTATTCCTGTCATATACTTTGAGATACAATCTCGGCTGTACCCTGCAACGAGCACTGGCTCCAACCATCTGGAAAAAACAAGTAGAACACTCAGCAATAAACAATAAAACCTGCTCTATAACAAGAAAACACAGCTCGCAATATAACCAATCTTCCAGTTTGTAACAAAAAATAAATGAAATTTAATTTTTTATGAACTAGGAATTCATTTTGAAAAGTCCAGGGATATATATTCCAAATTTAGTCTGTCTTTGGATTCTTCGTGCATACATGGGTGTTCACTTTTTTTATAAAATTCAGTTTTCCTGCGTTTCTTGGGTGCTATTCTGAAATATAGGCTGGGGACAAACAAGGAAAATTAGGAAGCATGAGAAAAGAAAATAGAGCATAGAAGCCCTTTATTCGTAGCCCTTTCAAATGGGGGCGCCGCCCCGCCCATTTCTCAGTTTAAAGATTTTTTTTTCTTCAAGTGAATATATTTCTGAAAATAGTTTTCTAATTGTATTTATTTTTTACGTTTTTAAAACAATTTATAAATTTTAATTCAAAAATTTTAATAGCTTTGTTCGATTTTTTTTTAATTGAAGAAGGTTTGAACTTTGAATACACATTAATTTGCGCGGGCAAAAGCTAAGCCCGAGATTGTAATTTGGCGAGACAGACGTGAGGAAGCCTCAATAACTAGAGTTCGTGATATAAATTATTTTCACAGTCTCTGTCAATAGAAAATCCCTAGCACTGTCGCAAGACAAAGCGTAATTTGCAAGGCTATCCAAAACACAGAGCAACAAAAGATGAGCCACATTGCTTTACACCCTAATGTTCGTAAACAAGTCTTTCATTTTTCTTAAGCGAGCCTTTTTTTATGAATTTATTTGTTATATTTTGAGAACACAAAAAAAAATTGTAATGGCGGAATGGTACATTCGCAAAGGCCTATCACGAATCAAAAAAGAATTTTTTTTCTGTTGGGGAGAGGGGAGGAGGGTTGGGAGTCCTTAAAATCTTTATTACTCCAAAATGGCTCTTCGCAGCCAAACAGTTTCTTTTCAAAAAAGGTTCGTCTCAATGAGAGGAGGCCATTCATGTCTTTTATTGTGTTTGGGTCGATGAAATGAATGCTTCTGTCATTTCTTCATTTTTATATAAAAAAAAAAAATAATTTCTCTAAAAATTTCCATTTCCATGAAAAATACGTCAATGCATAGTTTAAGAAGTACGATTTTTTTATTTATTTATAATAAATAAATAAAAAATTGTTGGGGGGGGGGAGATCTGAGGGGGGGATCGTTAACTTCTAAACGGCTCGTCAGAGCCAAACAAGTCATTTGCAAAATACGCCAAGGCTCAATGTAAGGTACTCTCTATGTATGTTTTATTTTTTACTTGGTTCTGCTATTTGCCGTTGCAGAGGGGTTAGCTGTACAAAATTGGTCACATATGTACAGATGGAATTTTTTTTTCAAAACTTCAACATATCGTTTCGAATCATGAGTTTTTAAGTCGAATTCAGAAAAAAAAAAATTGAGTTCATTAAGAGTACTACGTGCTAGCCGTGTGCCTTCAGATTGTTGCTCCAAGAGTAGGCCAAAAACTGAACCAACCTTTACTTTCCCGTTTTGATAGCGGGCGATAAAACTAATACATTTCGAAAATTCAAATAATGAAATACCGGGTTTTGCAAAAGTTCTGTTACACGTGTGAGGACCTCCGCAAAAATGACATAACAATGTGTATGATGCAGTTAGACACCGTTTTTTATTGTCAGAATTGATTTTGGTGTATAACCAATGCATATTAAACGATGTAACCGCCATCGGCGGCAAGCACACGCTTTAGGCGAGGTCTAAAGTCCCGACAAACGTTACGGATGTAGTCTTTCTTCATGGCGGTCCACACGCGGTTCACAGATGCTTTCAGCTGGTCGACGTTGCTGTGACGGATCTTGCAGGCCTTGCTCTCGATATGCGCCCACACGCTGTAATCAAGAAGGTTGAGGTCGGGCGACTGAGGAGGCCAAAAGTCCTTAGACCAAACCACTCTTGAACGGTATTGGCACTGTGGGCCGGGGCACCGTCCTGTTGAAAGACGTAATCCGCATTCCTCGTCACCTTTTTCACCCAGGGCAGAACGTTCTTGGTCAAGATGTCCTTGTAGTCGGCCGCGGTAAGCCTGTAACCGGTCGGGAACCAGATTGGCGGCATTTTCATGTCATTCGACGCCACGACGATGCCGGGTGCTTGGTTGTAGTCACGTAGCGGACCTCAGAGATGTCCTGGCCAAAGCTGACCACGCGGTCGTTCTGCATGTTGACGACCGGGTCGACCATGAAGGTTTTTTCATCAGAAAAAATGACAAATGCGATTGCCATGGCTCTTCAAGTCGTTGAGAAGGCGACGACAGTGGTTCCGACGTTTATCTCGCATGCCATGCGTCAGCAAAGGTCTTACCACGCGCCTCAAACTCTTTCCACCCTCTTCCTTGATGGCTCTGGACACCGTGTCTACAGAAATCTTCTTTTTCCTTGATAACTGTGTCATTTTGAGAGTCGGGTCACGTTCGAAGGCTTTTCTGACACCCTCACGATTAATAACGCTAGGTCTGCCTGCAAGTGGACGATCTTTGAGGTCTTCCCCTTTCTTCAGCCTCTCTGCAACCCTGTGGACAGTCATCCGGCTGACGTTGAGCTGCTTAGCGATGTCAGGTTTATTGTGGCCCGCGCGAAGGAGCGCAGAGATCTCGATTCTTTTACGTTCCATCGCAATATTCTTGCATTCGAATCGCATTCATTCCATCTATATAGGTTTACATTATGGTATCGCCCACGTCTTCAATAGCACCTGCTCCGTGGATGCTTCCACCCCCCCCCCCCCCCGATATCGACGCATCCGCAAGAGTAACAGAACTTCTGCAAAACCCGGTAACTGAAAAATACAAACTCATGATCAACGACCCGGATTCGAAAGATTACTCGGCAACAGAGAAGACAAGCTACCAACTAATTTAAGATCAGGAATATACGAATTACAAAGTATTTTTTGCAGCTTGAACTATATACAGTAGATCCAGTCAGAGGAAACTGATCAAAACAAAGGAAATAGGCCAGGAAGTAAAAAACCGAACTATCATATTTTTGTAAGAAACACTTTCTTACATGAAATGTTCACACTACCCTCCGTTATCATCAACCCGCCGTCGAATTGAATCCCGAATCCGCTGATGTACCCCTGGAGAATTTCGTATTTTATCGCAGTCTTCCACAATACGGGAACGAAGATTCTCTGCATCTTGTACTGGGGTTTCATACACAAAAGCTTTCAAATGCCCCCACAAATAAAAATCTAGTGGGTTTAGGTCAGGAGAGCGTGGAAGTCAAGGAATTGGTCCACCTCTGTGTATCCATCTCTCACCTAAACATGTGAAAATGAGTTCTAACATGGAAATAAAGCATTTTCGGATCCATGTCTATATAATATATTTTCTTCCTCTATTTGTGAGAAATGTTTGTTGAAAGTTTGGCCCTACCTTTTTGTTACACTTGCACCAGGTGAATTTTCACTGCCAGGCTGTATATCTCTCTTGTCCTCGCTCATATCCGCAACCTAAGAGAAAGACAGGCCTGGGCCAACACCTAGACACAAGGCCCCGGCACAGAAGGTCTAGGAATTTGCTACCCAAAATGCAGAACCACATTACGGCACTGAAAGCTGGGATTTTAGACAACCACTGTACCACTAGCCTCTCGACATACTGGATGTCAATTTCGACGCCATACAAAGATCGATTTTTCTTGACTACTGGATCTCCTAGTTCATCTCAGTATGAATCGTCCTGAGTAGGTATGGGATAGTTTTCGTCCTGCAGTAAAGGTCATCACAGAACATTATGTCTGCGTTAAAAGGCTTATTGAGAGTATTTTCTCATTATGGAAAATGATACCTGATCCAAAATTGCAACACGTAAAATCCAATCCAGACGCTAAGAACGCACTCTTCAGCGCACAGTTATGAAAAGAGTTGTACCACGAGCACTGAATCGGAAAAGCTTTAACGTCCTTTTCCTCAGCAGTAAAAATAATAGGCGGAATCCCATTACGAAAAGAGAACAAAAAAGCAAAGAGGAGCGAGCAAGAGGGAAAAGTGAAGTCAGTAGAGCCTGGCACCATTTAACAGCTTCTGACAGGTAATTATGGCGAGCGAAGAAACACTCAACGACGACCGAGAGACAAGGAGAGAGAGAGAGCACAAATCCCCTTGCGACATAAAAATTAAACCCAAATTCAATGCTCTTCGAAAACAAAACTGTTATAGAAAGTACTATTCAATGCACTGTGGGATACATATAAAAGCATCCAGCCTCCGTTTCCGATAATCCTGGAACGAGGCTATTTCTATTCCAAGCATTCTAGAAAGAGAGAGCGAGCCACCTTAAGCTGGAAAAGAGTCAAGAGGAAGCCAAGGACGAAAGTCAAACAGATAGAGAGAAAGACGATGTGTGTGCGCGTGTGTGTTTGTGTGTGAGGTGTAATACAACGTCGGGGTAGCGTAGCGCGCAGGCGCACACATTCCCTTGCGGCAACCGAAGGATAATCACATTCGGGACGATGGGCCGAGATTGCCCCGAAGTCATGCCGGTTTCAAGGAAGGGAAAAGCGGGAAGGGTTTCGGAGGAGAGGGGGGAGGGCTAGGTTTGGGAAGTAGGAGGGGAGAAAGCCACACCATCAAAAGCAGCGTGATTCCATCTAATTCATATGCATCCGAGGTGTTGATCGCGTAAACAAGCGACGGAACTGCCGACGAGTTTTCCTTTCCTCCAGTACACCGAAGATGCAAACCGCACGAAAGGTTACCAAAAAAAAACCCAACTAAGAAATGATAAAAAGAGAAAAAGACAATAGAAACGAAATGAAGTAAAAAATAATAAGAAATAAATAAAAAAAATCCCAATCCCACCCCCTTAACCGAAGCATCGTCATACTTCATACAGAGTATATATTCTCTTAATTGCAAGAACAACAATAACGAAACTCGAATCATTGCTGAGCTAACCCCGTGGAGGTTTCCCATCGATCGCTCTTTTTCCCTTTTTATTCCTTCACACGCCAACACACGAAGACTTATTTGCATAATTAAAGAGGTAATATGCTTTCTCTCTACCACTGTCTCACGTACCCAGAGCTCACATTATCGCTCACCGAACCGTAAAAGATTTTAATTCACAACCAACTCATTGAACAAAGTAAAAGCTATCATGTTACACACACTGGACAATGATCTAGAAACACGTGCGGAACATAATGTAAATGTGTTTTAATCCATTTTTATGCAAAATAGTTTGAGGTCATGTGATTCAAGAAGGAATTGATCTAATCACAGTTTGGTGAAAAAGAAAGACCTGACTTCGAGGAGGGACTCATTGTTAGTCCGGAGCCACGATTGATATAACAAAGCAGATCGAAATGTGCGATATCCCTAGTACTCGACCTTTGTAAAAATGATCCAGAGATTCAAAGTTAATCAATCATGAGCGATACCCCCGTCCGTTAACAATTCACAAACGCTTTTAATCAAGGCTGTTCTCGATCCATATTTAACGGAACCACGAGTCGGGAATGGAAGCAGAGTCCAATCGGCAGTCGATACCTATTGAAGAAAGTATCATTTGTGCAAAGAACAGGAAATTTCAGGGAAATCTGGCACGTCATAGTGAAAATAAGAGTAAGAAAAGCGATTTGACAGACTTTGAAACGATTGTAAAAGCTCGGGGCCATGGAGCGGGTGTCAGCAAACCGCCGCATTTTTTTAATGTTCAAGACCAGCTGCTGTTAAAAACTAGTTCTCAATGAGCAACTGGTGGTCGTGATTATCGAAAGTGTCCCGAATTGTAAAAGGCAACTGCAGGGCAACAGTAAAACAAATTACAGTTGCACGTCTTAATCAAGGATCCTATCAAATGATCTCTAATCACACATCAAAATATCGTTGCTGACCAAGTTCATCCTGTAGTCATGTTGATATTTTATTCCAATGGAGTTGGCTGCTTTCAACAAGATAATGCGTTCAGGAATATTGCAAATCGTATTGTACAGGATTGGTTTCAGGAAAGTTAAGAAGAGTTTACTTTGCTTAGTTAGCCCCCACAATCTCCAGATCTTAATTAATCCCACGGAGCATTTGTGGAATTAAATCGAAAAGATCATCAGACAGCTGGATCCAGAGCCATCAAATCTCATAGAACTGGAAAATGCTCTCCCTAAAGCACTGAGATTCCACAAACCACCTATCAATATCTCCTGAAGTCCATGCCAAGAAGAATCGAATGCAATATTAAAGGGATTATCCGAACGAAGTAATCAGGATGTGATCAAAATAAATTGAATCATTTGCTAATCATGTGATCCTTGCATCTTCAGAAACTGATTCAAAGCGGGCTGTTCTTTTTATTAATAAAATCCATGTCTAGTATCACGTGGAATAAGCAGTAAACTGAGAAGCTATAAGAAATGAACAATCAGATTATATATTTCACTGATAGAAAGATAAGCAAAGAAAGGTCTTATAAAAAAGTAATTATAAGATCGACAAACAGTAGCTTTAAATGATGATGCCAAGAGAACCATCTCAGAGGATACAGCACTCGATTAGGGCATGACAACAGACGACCGCTTCAAATACCACGCATGCTCAATTTTCATTACAGCTTTTATCACGTGGAACCCATGCACCATTAGATATCAAAAACAAAAATACTGATCACCTATTTGTACATAATGACGTCAGTGTACTCGAATTTAGATTAAATGCACTATACACTGAACGACCAATTTATTAGAGGAAACCCCTTACGGAAAATAGATCGGCCTCCTAGTGACATTCAAACAATGGAACAGGCCGAAGCGGTGTATAAAAGGGATGCATTGTATCACAAGTCAGCAACAGAAGTCACCGAATATGGGTAAATCCAAGGATTTGACCGACTTTGAACGAGGCATGATCGTTGTAGCTCGACGGGTACAGTTGAGCATTTCGCAAACCGCGAACCTCCTCGGGTTTTCCCGTGCAACAGTGTCAAGGGTATTCCGTGAATGGTAGTTATGCCAAAAAACAACCTCCAACAAACAACTCCGGACGAAACAGGGCCGTGGATGAACGAGGCCAACGGCGACTGGCACGCATTATCCACTGCAACAGGACGGGAACAGCCCAACAAATTGCACCGCAGTTCAATGAGGGAGCATCCCAACCCATTTCAGAGCACACGGTGCGGCGTACCTTGTACCGAGCTGGGTTTAACTACAGTCAGACAAATAAATTGGTCGTTCAGTATAGTATCGGCTACCCAATGAAAACGTAGTTTTTCTTCCCCACCTAATAGCGACGCCGTGCGATAAGAAAATTCCCCATAGAAAGCTTGCTATTCGTTCACATACATAAAAATTTCGCTTTTGCTTTCGTTATTTCTTGAATTTTTCGAAAAGGTCACGTGATCAGAAAATCCGCTATCTGTCAATAAATCGCTGTATACACTGACAATATATTCAAATTAGTACGATATCCTATTAACTTAAGGAAACTTTTACAGTGTTTATATACGCATTTTATAAACGTACTTCAAAGTTTATTTCAGGCTTTCTACCTTTCAGAGAAGGAGGGACCCAAAGTGGCTCGTTGCTTCAGAACGGGTTTCTCTCAATCTCTAGGTCCCTCTACTGGAGTCGAGTCCGTACTGTTACACTTTTCACTGGTCCATATGCCTAATTGATTTCGTTAATGACGTCAACAGCGAGGCTTAATTTGTCCTCATTCCTTTATCAAAAAAAAGAAACCACCTAAAAGAGCAGTTTCTAGCTTGAAAAAAAAAACAATCTAAAGATATCCATCTAAATAGCGATATAATCACGTGAGCGCGCTACTTGATAAAAGGTCATCACGTGAACCAAACTTTTATAAAAGCAAGATCGCAATCTTTATTAATTAAGAATAATAATAATAATAAAAAAAATTCTCTTGAGCGTCCAATAGGAGTCGCAAATCGCAAAACGGACAAAAGTCGATCGGACGCAAAAGCGAAGTGGGGAAACGAGCCGAGCAACATCTGCGGCCACGCGTTAATTGCGCCCCGAAAATTTGTTTTATTTCCATCATTCCCATTCGCTTATTAAGGCGTAAAGGATCCTTAATAGAAAATTCACAGGCATTAGCATTCATGCTCCCCATTTACATTGGCCGGGGACCCTTCTAACGACCCCAATCGGATCCTTCGCTAAACAAGCAGCGTACGTCGACGACTCAAAGCCACTACACTCAAAGATCTTCAAAGCAGACATCACGTGACTACATTATTTTTTATATTAAGTCTACCTTCATACTCAAATACACAAACTCTACCTCGTGAATAAAAAAAAAGTCCTTCGTGTCGCTCTCCTACTCATTAACCTTCTTTCCAATTTTTTTTCCCGTCTCCTTTTCTCTACACTTTAATCCCCTCCCCATCTTCTTACAGTTCGTGTCAATATTAATTATGGAACAAGTAAAAATAGGAAGGCGAAACACGAACGGCACGAGATTTCGCGAGAAAAATCAATATGACGTGATGAACTTTTTTTGCGCTCTCTCTCTCTCTCTCTCTCTCTCTCTCTCTCTCTCTCTCTCTCTCTCTCTCCCTTTCCCAGAGAAATGAGCGAGCGAGATTGATCAGGTTTTAGCGAGAGATTTCCTTTCTAACTCAAACGAAACAAATTGAGAGAAGGGTTTGGGTTGGAAATCCCTTTTTCACAGAACCCTCACCCCTTATTTCAACAACTCTACCCACACTTGTCTAACCTGTTTCCTTATTTTCGATTTTGTTTAATTTCCAGTTCTTATTCGCACAAGGAGCAGGGAAAACATGGGCGCGTTCAATAGACTGCACATGGAGACAATGTCAAACTGTGATCAAATTCACACAAACTTATGACTAGAGCAAGATATGGAAAAACCTGAGCATGCAATTGTCCAATTAAATTATACACATTATATACAATTCATTATACACAGTCGAACTAGACGTTATGATCACCAACTAGTAACCACAATAACCGCAGGGACAACATCTAATCGGCGTGGGAATAAGTCAAAAAGATGCTAAAAGATTCACTGGTATCTAATAAGCAAAGACTCCAATAAAGTGAAAGGTTGGTTGCTAAGAAAAAAATTTTCTTCTGGAAATTAAATTAAGAAGAAAAACAAGTCAGACGACCAAAATGCCCAGGATCGATAGGATTTTACAGAAATCGAAAATGAAGAGGCAAGCATTTGATTATTAAAGAAACCTTCAGTTGTTAGAGTTACGTGCGGTTGCTAGAAAAACTCTAGTTGTAAAGGCGTAGTTCTAAAGATATTGTGTAATTACTAATGAATGAAAGTGACGGTGAATGAAATTAAATTAATTTAAAATTACATATCAAAAAGTTAAACGGAGAGTGTAGTAATTCTACAGGGTGGGCCAAAACGTCTATTACCACCCGTACAATTTCAAAACGAGTGGAGATGCAACAAATTTGTTGCAGGCAACATATAGGAATTAGGTAGGGGCTAAACAAAGGTGGTGTCAAATTTGACCTTTGACCTCCAATTTTGCACCTTGCAACTTTGCAACCGTTGCAGGTAAAAAAAAAATTCCAATTTTACAGTTGTAGAGCTCAAAACGCTGATTTTAACAAAAAAAAAGATGAAATTTCTGTGCAACAAAAATTCCACTACAACAAAATGAAATTTCTGTGCTCAAGATGTATGCCACTGTACCAGCATCAGTAAACGATTTGAAATAACGAATTCAGCAGGCTTGTACAGACATAACACCCATCATGATGTTAAATGTGATGAGTTCTGTGAAATATCGTGCACAGTTATGCATTGCTGCAGAAGGACACCATATTGAGTACTTCATTCACTGACAACTTAACCAATTTCGTCTCTCATTCATTAGTCACTCGTTATATTCATCCATGACACGTTGCTACAAGTTCTTCGATATATTACATGCCATATCTTAGCTCTTAAAGTTTACAATGGTACCAATTTCCATTGGATACGTACCAATGAATATTGGAACCATTGAACCAATTTCAACCATCATTAATTTTTCACTATATTCATTCTTGTCGCGTCATTACAAGTTGTTTGATATATTAAGCCACATCTTAGTATTGAAAATTTCTAATGTCATCATTAAAACACGTATCATTGAACCAACTTTGACTATCTTTAATTTTTCGCTATATTCATTCTTGAGGGCGTCATTACAAGTTGTTTGATATATTACATGCCATATCTTTGCATTGAAAGTTTCCAAAGATACCGCACATTGATATCGTTACACCACGTACCATAGAATCATTTTCGACTTCATTTTGACCACAAGGAAAACCATTATCTGTCTTCACTTAATGCACACGCCTTCTCTCTGCCTTAACTATTGAAAGGTGAAGAGAGAAATGCATTGATTAACGCATAGGCCATTTATACATGAAATTATATTGTGAAAAAAGTGGTCCCCTCTGTTATTTGTAATCTTTTAAACCGGAAGAAGTTCACCGATTTTTTTTCAACCAACGAACTCAAGCTATTGTTTTGCTTAAGTTGTCGAATGGCGAAAACGGAAGTCTAAAATTCGGAAGCGTTCGAACGCTAGATCGCCGACAGACAGACGGACGGACGTACATTATGAAAACGTAAGTACATATCGGTCTTATTTAAAGGAAAAATTCCGCAACCCAGATTTGAACCAGGGACTAGAGGTAAGTAGCTCATAGCCTCTACCAATCGGGCCACGTCGGTACAGATACATTTAAGCTGTCTCCAAGTGTTCTAAGCAGTCAAAGTGGAAGCCCAATGATAGGTCGAGGCCTACCAGTTCACTTTATTCTAATTTTCGTCAACTTGCAGATGATTTAGAAAGAAAGAATTTCCGACCTGCGAACCAGCCGCCTGCCTTTTTCCAGTTCGGGGAATTTTTTATTTTATTTTTCATCTTAATTTAAAGGCTCTAATGTTTGCAGAATTAGATTAAGCTAGGTTATGTTAGGTCAGGTCGATATGCGTATGGAAAATGTAAGATCATTGAATTAATACACTCAGTTAGGCGGCTTGAGAGAGAACCAATAAGATTCTAGAAGGTATCTTATATGGAGCCATACTAACTACAATGTGTACAACAATTGCTTGAAGGCTGAGTATTGGAGGATCCATGGACCAAACATGCTCCTAGGTCAAGGTGATCCCAGAGGTGCTCGACCGGATTACAGTCTGCGAAATTTTGGAGACAGGGAAGTAATATGAAAGTCCTAGTCGTGCTCTTCCAACCATTCCCGGAAATTCTGGCTTTATACCATGTCGCATTTTCCCCAGAGTAGCCAGTCAACATTATGTGTGTACCCGATCAGCTTTATTTGGTGAAATAACCAAATCAGTTGATCATACCATTCAGGGGTATCAATGGACCCAGACAATGTAAAGAAAACATACTCCAGATCATAACACCCCAACTTCGGTTGTTCCAGAAGAAACCGTAACTCACTGAAGAAGGAAACCAATGAATAAATGTTCACTTCCTCTACTGCAGTGCAAATGTTAGAATAATAAAAGTTAGAATTGATGAACATTTGCTGACATTAGAATTGGGAATGTAAACGCTTCCAGCTTTCCTTCCCATATTTTGGAATTTCTTCACAAAGCTCATTCCAACACTCGATCAATTATCCTAAACTTCGTATCTAATCAATAGAAATCGCTTGTCGAACACTCAGTCAGACCCTTAACTTTGATAATCTACTTTAATAATCGGATGTCTTATTCTGTTACTTTCATTATGTGTAAGCTGTTTTCTAGGTCTTCACGGCAGTTTCACCTGAAAAGAGGGTCATTGTCCCAGAAATTTACATACGTACTATGTATTTTTTTGTTATTATTTAGTTATCTGTAACTTTCTGCCTATTCTAAATTTAACACGACTTCAGATCGACTGTAATAACTTACTTATTGGCATTCATAAACCTTACTTTCAACCTTCCATTAAGTATTAACTGTTACATAGGAATCGATATCAATTTAGTTCTAATCCATCCATCACTATAATGCTAAATGTGTTGAGGTTAGCTTATACCATAAGCTAGAGGCCATACATTGATTTCAGGCTAATAAACACTACAAACTCAAAACATCGTAGCCAACATCGCCCAATTAACTCATCCGTACTCATCAATTATCAACCACATTCAACAAACTCGAATATGAGGAACCGAATAATTAAATAAACCAATCCCTCAGAGCGATTTTGAAAATATACAATCATACACAGTCCGTACAATTATTAAGCACAGCCGACAGCGGGAACTCAATGCATTCCGTTAACGCTTATCCCATAAAAAATCATCGAAAATGGTTTTGCATATCAGATCAGTGTAATAATACACTACACCCTCTTTAATGCCTCCAAAAATGCTCTCTCGGGGTTCCTCTGTGGAGGAATACGCATCAGCAAAGGCTATAAAGAGGAACCAAGTGAAGAAATAGGGATCTTCGACAGCTTTATGGCCCCTTCTGTCATTTATTTATTTATTAGCCCTAATCAGAGAACAAATGTAAATGGTTGCACTCCGTGAAAGCAAACATATGCAGAGCTGCTCTTTCGCTGGAGAAAATTCCACGAAAAACGCTATCCAAACATCCCGACTTAATGTATCTCTCTGTTCCCTTTCACCCGCTCGTTCGCTTTCCAGATGGAATAAAGGAAAATTAGACTTACTGGGGGTCCCCAGTCCAACCGTCTCGCGAGACTTCACCCGCCTCCGCAACCGTCGAAGAGCGCAACCGGGTGTAATTGTCCCCCGACACAGAGGCCCATCCTTCGACACACACACCCACCGACGATGTATCTGGGCCCAACAATGGCAGCAGATGTGCACCCCGCTATAGCGAAACCAGCCCACCCTCCGCCAACTCCGCCTTCGCTCCAGCGGGGTATCCTCCTTCTGTTCACTGGGAGGGGGAGGAATATCGCGGCTGCATTTGTAATTGGTTCTTGTCTCTAGAGATGGGAGCTCCGAGATTGGAGAGAGTTGACAGTCCTTTCCCACCCCCTCGTCACAGGCAACTGAGGGAGATGGGGTTGGAGGGGCATTTCCCATCTCGTTTAATTTACAATGATGCTCCATTCTCCCGAGCCCTTCTTCTCTGGCATTTGCGACGCATCTGGGGAAGGGCGACCGGTGGAACGGGTTCGATTTCGCGGGGCGCAATAAGGCAATCGAGCGTCAGGAGCACAGCACAGACATATTTATTACTCTCAGCTTTATATATACTTGAATCTGAACACTGCGCAGGACAAAGTCAGAAGTCTCGTGCTCTAAAATATTTTATAAATCAATGCCGGGCTCGCAAGTTTAGAGATTTATTCGGACTCCGGAGCTACAAAACCCTGTATGGTAGGTTACATTAAGAACTCTCTAAGTCGTTAACTAGTACTACTCTACAAATTGTTAATTAGTACAACTCTAGATCGATTCAATTAGTTCATGAAACGATCACCAGAGGCCTCCACAGACATTCCTCTATTACCATTTAGCGGTCTTCTTTCGTAATGGACAAACTGCTCAAATATTCCCAAGACAGAATATAAATTAATTTTAATTTAAAACACTTGACTAAAATAAAAATTTGTGTATAAAACGATTTTAAACCAATCAAATAATAATTTTGGACAACGTGGAGGAGATGTTCGAAGGATAACAATAAATTTGTGAAGATAGAAACATATACCTTTGTTTAACTTTTGTTTCAACATGAATTCTACTTCAACTGGGCAAAAAAAAAAGATTACGTAAGATTTTCTCATAGACTATCTACGTATTACTTTACATACATCATATTTCATTTCGATTTTACCCTCTTCTGTAAAGTGTATATTTATTTGTATCTCACAATCCAAAACCACTCAGCCCTTTTTCATTGTTCATCCCTTACATTTTTGTCTTTATGCAACTTCTTTTACTCCTGGACTCTTTTTCTGTCTATTCTATAAAATTTAATCTTTTATTGTTTTTTATATTTATACTAGCTGATATCCTCGGCGTTGCTCCGGCTGTTTGTGTGATGAAATTTTGCAATATCTGTATGTGAATGCATATAAAAATGAAGAATACAGGACACGCCGCATCTGGTCGCACAGCATCAATTGATATAAAGTAGCAATACCACTGACATCGATCAACTACATTTTACAATAAAGAAAATTGATTATCCAGGCTAGCTTTTTCCGAATCCATGCTAACTTCCTCCATTATCAATAAAATACAATACATGAGGGCTCTTTGTTTGAAGTCATTGTTGATGCTGCTTCACGAAACAATCGCAAAAGAACCTCATTAGAGCAAACAACGACGTCACAGTTTGCTTAATGCTGGCAAAATTCCCATTCAGCTCCAGGTAAATTGTTTTAAAAATAAAATACAATGGAAAGGGAGGATGCAGAATAAAAATCCTTTCTTAGCGAGGACCTAGAATCCAAAAGAAACATGCGCGCCAAATTTCATGTTTATAGGCTTTATACAATGGAGATTTCGTGATGAATAAATGAGTGTACGTTTTTCGTTTTTATACCGGGTGAATCATTTAACCTGGAATTTTCTAATATCTCGGAAAAAAGCATCCTACGTATAAATGTCCGAAATCAAAAATGAATTACTTCGCGGGGAAATTCATTAGCTGAAAAATTAGCCTCCCCCCCCCCCCATCCTTGTGAAGGGGGGGTTGTGATAACTATGAAATCTTAAATAAGAACCCCTATTTTAATGGTATTTTTTTCAATTGATCCAACCGTTAGGAGATAGAGACACTAAAAGTGTGTAACTTTTAAAGTTTTGAACCCGATTTTATCGATGAAAAGAAAAAGATAGAGGGTAGATCTTAGAGACATTCCTATTCTACTTTTTGATGGTCTTTAAAAATCCGAAGTCAGAATTTCAAAAATCCAATATTTTTTTGCTTGTGCACTATAAAATTTTCGATTTTGAAATTCTGACTTCGGATTCTTAAAGACCATCAAAAAGTAGAATAGGAATATCTATGAAGTAGTATTACCCACCCTCTATCTTTTTCTTTCTTGTTGTCAATCATCTGCGTCATTATTTCTGAAAATTATCTGAATTTTCACCGAATCGATATATCCTGATAGGGGGCTTCTCCGGTGCATTTTTTTTTTTTTTTTTTTACTAAGGAGGTTATCATTTCCGCACTCGATACAGACCTATCGTAGGCTTAACTACATAATATTAGCCGATATACTTTTGTTTAATGAACTATTCAAATTTTACTTCTTGGAAGTTTCTGAAATTTTTTCCCGATTGTTTTCGAGCCACAGACGAAGAGATCCGAGTGGACTTTCTAAGAGAGAAAGGTCTTCTTCTCCGCATTGGTGCATCTACGCTAATATTTTTCAAATTAAAAAAAAAAGGTCTAAGACCAAAAGTAGCTTGCTGGATTGCTCATAATAAGTAGCTTAACTTAGAAAATGCGTATAAAATATTGCACATACACTGTGTAGTTCGCTCTCTCTAAGTGCTTTTGACTCTGATCCACAGGGTGATTCAGTCAACTTCTGACCATTTCAGTACTATGATTTATTGATCCATTAATGTTTACAAACTTAGCATTTCATTATGATATTTTAGGCAGTTCGGAGTTTTTATTCCCGTGGAAAAGTCTTGATGATATGCTCAATGTGGCCACCACGAACGTTTTGAACTGCTCGCAGCCGAATGGTGAAGTTGTTCATAGCTCTATCCAGGATTTCTGCATCCACAAGGGTACAGCAGTCGGCGATGCTTTGTCGCAGATGGTCTAGGGTTCTTGGTGCTGTAGTGAACACACTGTCTTTAAGGAACCCCCAGAGATAAAAATCACGTGGGTTTAGGTCAGGACTCGTAGGGGGGCAAAGAAAGCCACCCCCGAATCGATCTGGAAACCCGTTTGAAATGACACGATCTCCGAATTTCTGATTGAGAAAGTCTAGCACTTCGTTAGTGGTGTGAGGCCTAGCCCCATCCTGTTGAAACCATTGATGTCGAAGCGGTATACGCCTCCTTCGCAGCTCGGGGATGAAGAAGGTTTCCAACATATTAAGGTAAGCCTGTGACGTTACCGTGCCCTCAATACAAACTCCAACTATTTACAAATTCGATATGGCGCTCATATTCTTTCAATTATTTATCCCTAATGCACGTCATTCAAGTGAAATGGTCAGAAATTGACTGAATCACCCGGTATGTTTTAGCTGACGTAATAACGAGAACTCAGTAGCTTCGAAAATGGCGGGCTGAAACTTACTACAAGGAAGTAGTGTGGTCTCGTCTTTCTTTTACACGCTAAAGGTGAGAACTCGATAGTAATCCATCGACAGATATCTGAGGAGTACGGAAAAGCCATATGTATAAAAGGCTCAGGTTTATAACTGTTGAAAAATTCAAGAAAGGCCTCATTTTCGTATAGGATGCTGACCAGTCTGAAAGACAGCCATGACAGAGGAAAACACTGAAGCGAAAAATATTTATATAACCTGCGAGCAAAAGGCAAAAACTTTCATTCTGCTGGAATCCAGGCATTGAGTATTGAGTAATGACATTATCAATTTTATCAAGGTTCACCCATTTCCTAACTTTACATGACCCCTCTTCGTAATACTATTCTATTACTATTCGAGACTATTGTATTACTCGAATCTAAACCAAACTTTTCCCATTACTATCAACATGTCCAGTGTCTGCTTATACAGAGCCAATAGGTGAATTTCATTTTTCTAGCTTAATTATAAATTTTAAAACGTTTTATAAAATGAATCCATATTTAGCAACCCAAAAGCTCAAAGAGGTCTCTAACGATTTATTACATGTTCGTATGAGCAGCGTAAATGCTTGATAAATAAAATTTCAAGTTTATAAGATAATAACATACAATTTTTTTTAGATACTCCTAATAAAAAATTTCCTCAAAATTTTTTTTCCATTGAGTTCCAGTAACCATATCTTAACAGAATCCCAAAACTTCTTAATATCATCCACAAAAGTGCTTCTATATAAAGGTCAACTCAACAAATAAATAAATAAAAACACCGAATACATTATTTCCGGATCTAACTCGAGAAAAAAAAACCATATCCCCAAAAAATGAGTAAACCTTATTTTGTAATTTAAAAGCGAAAGGAGGGGTAGAGTTGGAAAGCCAGCCATTACTATTCCGCCTCTGTTCTGAAGTTAGTCCGTCCCCCCAGAAACTAGATTCGGCCTTTCGATAACTTGTCTCCGATGTGAATTAAAGCGCCACCGTGAGATGGAATTGCGAACCCATTTCGAATACGAATGGCCGGTTAGAAAAAAAAATTCGAAAAGGCCGTATTCGAATTTAAAGCTTTACTTTCACAGAGGAGTAGGGGGAAAGAAAGTTTAATTTAGACAGAAAGTATTTGGGACGAGAGAGCGGGGAGATTAAAATGGAGTAAAAAAGGGGGCGGGGAAATCTAAAATTTATAACAGTGTTTTATATAAAGAGAAAAACGGAGCCAATGATTCCTTCGTGAACTTCAAATTTTATTAAGTGGTACGTACCATTTCTTTTTTACTTCACATCAAGCTCCGAAATAAACCGTACACCGCGCTTATTTGTAAATCGTATTGCAGATCACAGACACTCATTGAACAGTACAAAACTAAAGTCTAAAACAACCTATGATATGCGACATTGATGATGATATAAGGCAAAGCTGCATTAAAGGACCAAATAAGGTGCGTCCCAATTGCATAAAGCCACCACTAAACTTCTATTTTTCTTTAAAATATTGAGATGGCTGATAATGCCAATTTATTTAAGAAATATATTAAATTTTAACAAATCGTTACACTTCTCAAAAATTTAATCTTGGAAAGAAAAATAATTACTAAAATCAAATTTTTTTCTGTCCTGCCCAATTGCATTTTGAAAAGCTCTCGAAATGGAGAGTGCTGCTCCAGGACAACGCTAAGCCACTTGTGGCCAAGAAGACATTTCGATGGGAATTCTTCAAACATCCTCCGTACAGCCCTGACATCTCCCCTTAAAAAAACCCACTGACAAGTTATTGGTTCACCTGCGACAAGGAAGTGCAGTACACCGTAGAAAAAGGATCCGTATGCAACCCAGGATGCACTGGATCACAAGGTGCAGTCAGCAGCAGAAGTGAACTGAATATGGGTAAATTCAAGGATCTGACCGACTTTGAACGAGGCATGATCGTTGGAGCTCGATGGGCGTAGTTGAGCATTTCGCAAACCGCGAACCTCCTCGGGTTTTCCCGTGCAACAGTGTCAAGGATATTCCGTGAATGGCAGTTATGACAAAAAACAACCTCCAACAAACACAATTCCGGACGAACGAGGGCCGTGGATGAACGAGGCCAACGGCGACTGGCACGAATCATCCACAGCAACAGGACGGGAACAGCCCAACAAATTGCAGCGCAATTCAATGAGGGAGCACCCCAACCCATTTCGGAGTACACGGTGCGGCGCATCTTGCACCGAGCTGCGTTTAACAACAGGCGGCCAGTACGGGTACCGTCGCTGTCACCGCAAAATAGGAAAGAATGCGCACACAGGCACCGCCACTGGACACTGGATGAGTGGAAGAAGGTCGCCTGGTCCGATGAATCGCGATTCCTACTTCATTATGCGGACGGCAGACTGCGCATCTGGCGCAGACAGCACGAGGCTATGGATCAAGCCTGTCAGCAGACAACCGTACAGGCGGGCGGAGGAGGAGTGCTGATCTGGGGTGCCTGGGGTGATACACTGGGTCCTCTGATATCCGTAGATACATCCCTGAATGCGACACAATACCGGAACATTGTTGCCGATCAGGTGCACCCGTTCGTGATGACTGTCTTCCCTGGTAGTGAAGGACAGTTTCAGCAGGACAATGCTCCCTGTCAGCGTGCTCAAATGGTCTTGGACTGGTTCGAGGCGCATGACACGGACTTCCACCTGCTTCAGTGGCCAGCTCGGTCGTTCGATCTCAACCAGATCGAGCATTTATGGGATGAAGGGGAGAGAACCGTCCGACGCCTTCCCACACAACCGTCCAACCTGCACCAATTACGGGACACTGTCTTGTCAGCGTGGGCTGCTATTCCTCCGCAACGGTTTCAACACCTTGTTGAATCCATGCCAGCGCGTACTCAGGCAGTTCTCGCCACTAAAGGAGACGTAACACGCGGGTGTGTCTAATAAATTGGTCGTTCAGTGTATATTCTTCTCGGTCGTTCAGTGTATATTCTATGTTTTTCTCGGCAATGGTCTTTTTGGAACCCGTTCCTTTTATTTCAACAAGAATAATGCTAAACCCCACACCGCTCGCATTACTTGACAGTGGCTACACAATAGACGAATTCTTGTGTTAAATTGGCATGCCTGCAGTCCTGATTTGTTCCCAATAGAGAATATATGACAAATTCTTAAGAGGAAGCTACGTCAACGACGTCCCCCGAACAGTTCAAAGCTGAAAACTTTCGTACAGCAAGAATAGCAACAAATTCCCGTTGCAACGATACAGAAACTGATATCATCTTTCCATGACTGCTACAAAGCGTGATCGTGATTAGAAGGGAGGGAGATGTCACCCAATGGTAATTCGCCCACTGTCCCAACGTTTTTGGAGTGTGTTGCAACCGCCAGTTCACAAAAAACCTAATATTGCTATTAGTTATATTTTTCGTTCCGAAATTATCTTTTTTTGAAATAAAATGAATTTACACATTAGTGTATCAATAATTTTGCTGTGTGGGATGTTTTCACTATCTTAATTTTTATGGAAATGAGGTGTTTGTTCTTTGCTATCGAAATTATGTTAACAAACCACCTCATAGCAGACTTATATTCAGTACATTCCACTCCACACATAAAGCTTCCATCTCATTCAAATATGTAAAATAAAGCGACATGGGAATTTTCCGACTTATTAATAATAAATTTAATATTTACAGAAAGAGTAACAACAGAACCATTTAAAGCCGGGCACATTTTTCCATACGTTTGCGACCTTCCTTCAAAGATTGGCGCTCACCAACACAGGGACAGGCAAGAATTCATCATACAGTGCATGAAGCCTCAGGCCCTATCACATCTTTACACAGAAATTTTATGATGACGCGCTGTTCCCCTGAAGTAGAAACATAACAATTACACGGGTTACTATGGCAACCAAATAACGCAGGATAGACAGAATACATTTGCCATATTAACTAACTTCTTCAGCTCCACAATTTAAAAAGAGAGCCCAGGTTCAATTTCCCGTTCTATTACATAATATAATTCGCGTTCACTTAAACACTTTTTATCACCTAAATCGAAAAAACACGTTTAAAGTCGATTATACATACGACACATCCTATAAAACGAGATGCTCGATACCCCATTATAATTGTTTATTCACTTGAAAAGAAGGAAAGACGGAAAAGCAAATTTATTTTTTCTTTCCTTCCCAGCTCCTTCTTTCCCGAAACCGAAAAGAATTTCCATTATACAAAACAACGAAAAAGGAGACTTAATCGACTTCCCCCCACCCAAAATGTAAAGCGCTGGCAAAAGTGATGTTTGCGCTCTTTCCAAAAGGTTGGCTGAGTTGTAGGTTTGATGGAGGAGGAGGTGGTGCGGGGTTTGCTTCCCCCCCCCTTTCAGCTCAGGCGTCAAATCCAGATGGTTTTCGTCCTATAAATAACACACACCCACACGTGTAGGCACACTCTTTCTACGCGTGTTCTGTTGACGAAAATGGAGAAATCCCCTTGACATCTGCGCGCCAAGCCTCGCCAACTGAATATTTAAAATTCTAGCTAATGGAGCAGAATTCAACTTCAAACAATAATAACAACACACAAAAGAGTGCCTCCTTTTATGCAAAGCTAATTACTCAAAAATCTTATTCCTTCTCATAATTAAACCCTCAATACAGCCATTATAAAATCTTCAATATTCCAGTTTAGTATTATATTAAAGGCTTACATACATTATACACTGCCCTGCCAAAAATACCTGGACACACCCTCTTCATTTATCTTATATGAAAATGATGCCCTTAATAATTGTCAACACGTTGGACCAACTTTACTGGAATGACTGCTGCAACACGACGGCAGTTGCCACTCAGCCCTTTAAACGATCCGCATGTAGCATTCTGCGAGTAGCAGATCCCATATCAGTTCAATGGGGGTTTAAATCCGACTCTTTGATGTCAGCAAGAATGAACCTTTGTTGAACGAGTAGCATGTCATAGACTACGTATGAAGAGACGTCACTTCCTTAGTGATTCGCCATCTTGGTTGCTAGGAAGAGTTTAAATTATTTTCTCCTTTTGAAATTAAATTTGGGTCGTCATAAAAAACGTAGCAATACAATATAGTTTTATTGCAGACATTCTGATCGCTTATTTAACTAAACTACTGTCAGAATCAGCATATCTAATGATTAGCAACGACATGTGTGGAACCAAAATGGCGCGTTGCCAAAGGGTGGAGCTAACTCTTACGTCACTCGTGCGAAGTCCATAGAGCAACGGCGTTCAACCTTTTCATCACAAAGGGTCACTTTTACCTTTAGGAAGAAACTCGCGGCCCGCGTTATTCTATCACGTAGCGTTAACTGTGTTGTTGAATTTCTGCACCCCTACATACTAAAACTAATAACACTGGGGAACAATGAAATTGCTTCTTAGGTGAAAGTACCGAATCCTGAATGAATTTAACGTGCTGAACACGAATATCACATTGAAAACGTTGATGGGTTCTCGTTGCAGAGATATTGACGAGAACATCTTTTAATGCTGGAAAAACGAATGTACAGCTTCCACCAATGGCAGAACCACAGAAAATCATCATTCCTGATTTACACATCAAGCTTGGCCTTGTAAAAGATATGGTAAAATCCATGGATAAATGTGGACCAGTACTCAAGTGCCTGCATTCAAGTACACGTTATTTAGTTTCTTAGTGGCCTCGGTTGCATGATCGCCTCTGATGCCCGAGTACGCGGGTTCGATTCCAACAGAGGACGACGAGAATTTTTTTAAGGGGGGAAATCCTGAGATCACGCACTTCCTTCGGAAGAGAAGTACTGTCCGCACGCCAAGAGAGGACCGCTGAGTTGCTTAATGTGCTCGTATGGTGTGCAGATGAATCTATTCAGTGGTGGGGGATAAAAGCCAAATTTGAGTTGATCCATGTTTCATCGACGTAAACAATAGGACGATTTTCCTTCTTATTTTTGTTTTCATATTTCTCAGGTATCTACGGCCAGAATCCATTTTTGCGCTACTTGAACCCTTCATAACTATAGATTGATGTGCAACTACAGCGACACCATACGAGCACATTAAGCAACTTAGCGGTCTTCTCGTGGCGTGCAGACAGTAAAGCCGTTGTTTCCGTCTAGTCGTTTTCCGGCTGCACGTTAAAGAACACTTGCGAGGCAAAAATTTGCAGTCCCTATAATGCCGTCCTGATATGACCATAGTAGTTGAAAGGGACGTTAATACCAACAAATCAAGCAAACTTTTTCTTACTCATATTCGTGTTCAGCACATGGAATGCATTAAGAAATGACTTTTCATCTCGGAAGCATCAATACTGTTCGGGCCAATTCGAATCTGGTGGTAGGGCCGCAGGTTGATCACTACTGGCATAGAGCACTGTCTTCATCAAGAAGCAGTCTGATTGCATTGCGATCGCTCCAAAAAGGTAATTTTCCAACATCTGTTAGTACTTCGGGAGTTAAGCACTCTCTATCGTGTTTCTCCTTTGGTCGCCTCGAGGCCCACACATGACCATCAGATTGAAAGGGAGTGAAGCGGATTTCATCATTCCACATAACCTTTGCATCCCTATCATCACTAGTCCAATGGCGACGTTCCTTACACTATCGAATAACGAAAAGCATTCACCTTTGAGACAAAAAGCCTTCTCTGTCCTGCTCTCGCACTTTGTTCTGTGCGACTGTTGGCCATCAGTAACGGTCGATGAGCAGACGCCGTGATTGCACTGCAAAAAGAGCATTACCTAAAATATGCTTTTCCGATTCTACAGCACTACGTTGGTCTATCTTCGACATGATGTTTTAGTACTTTTGCACAAATCTTACACTTATGCGATAGGAATGCTGGCTGAACGGCATGAATAGCATGTTTACACTTCTTTTACATCAAAAGTAAAGGAAAGTGGAATCCACAATAAAATACAGGAAAACGAGAACCATTTGATATACAACCACAACAACAACAACCTCACAATAAATCAGCAACTGCTCAATGTCGCGTGACGTCTGCTAACTACGATAAGTTTATCAATTTCAACAGCAACGGAGCATACACTCAAGACTCAATGAACCATAGAATAGGGCCATAATTTAATACACTTCATTAATGTATATATACGTGTCGCTCAAACTTAACATCCATGAATAAAATTAACTTTTAGAATAATAAGAATAAGGAATTATCACATTTTTATTTACATATTTACACAACAACGTATTTTAATATTATTACTAATAATTATTATAATCGCACGATAAAAATCATTCAGCCCACAGCTTGTTGTACTACAGGGATCGGTTTTGGGTTCCTTGCTCTTTAATATTTAAGCCCATGATCATCCGGACAGTATAACACATTTGGAGGACTTCTCTATGCAGATGAAGTCAAAATTTACAAATGCATCCAAGATCAGGCTTTTGACCTCCAAGATGCCTTCGATCAACTAGCACATTGTTGTACACAAATCATCTACAAATAAACCTGGCTAAATGTTGTTTGGTTTGCTTTAGCAAAAGCATTACACTTCTCTACAACTTCAAAATCAGTGGCCAGAATAAAGGATACTGGCGTTCTAATTCCAAGAAGACGGGTTCTTGGTACCATTTTACGATAGAGCTACGGATTCAATAAGGATACCAAACCTGAACCTGAACCTTATTTTTTGTAAATTTTATTGTTGTAAAAATCAAACTTTCATTGTTGGGATGGCAGCTACTGCCAGTCATGCAAATGCAGCACCACTCATCCGGTTGCCATGACGACCGATTGTTTGTTTAAACAAAAATGGCGGACAGGGATGTGTCGATCAAACTGGAACAACGAATAATCATCAAGTTTCTCCACAACGAAGGTATGATGAAAGCATCTGAAATTCATCACAGACTTCAAGGACAGTTCACCGAGTCATGTTTGTCTCGATCATCCATCTTTGCTTGGTGGGAAAAGTTTGAAGGAGGGCGAGAATCCACCGGCAATGAACCTCATAAGGCAAGGCCAGAAACTGCTATCAATGATGGCATCGTCACACGAACAAATGCGCTGATAAGGCACAACAGGCGGTTTCATGTCCGAGAATCGTGAGACCATCATCCACGATAAGCTGAAATTCAACAAGATCTGTGCCAGATGGGTCCCTAAGTAACTCTTCGAGGATCATAAAATCACCTGGGTGGAAATCTGTTCCATGCTGCTGCAGCGATATGACAGGTAAGGTGACAGCTTCCTAAGGCGTGTTGTGACCACCGACGAGCATGGAGTGGCGAGACCACTGACTCATCACGACCCAAGAAATTCAAGATGATACCGTCGGCAACGAAAGTGATGGCGACTTTATTCTGGGACATTAAGGGTATCATTCATGTCGATTTCCTGGAAGAACCTCAAACCATAAATGCACCCTACTACTATGACATTTTGAGGACGTCCCTGAAGCCGGCGTTAAGGAAAAAGCGACCAGGACTCCTTACCAATGGTGTTTGTTTTCTGCAAGACAATGCTAGACCATACGCAGCCAAACTGACCATGGACACACTGTGGAACTCAAATGGGACATCCTTCATACAGCCTGGATTTCTCCCCTTGCGACTATCACCTTTTTGGCCATTGAAAGAGGGCAGAGGTTCGGCTCCAATGAGGAAGTGAAAAAAGGCTGTCCTGATGTGGTTTCGCTATCAGCTTGAAGATTTCTACATAACCGGTGTCCAGATGCTCCCAGAAGGCTGGAAAAAATGTGCAGAGAAGCGAGGAGAGTTCTTTGAGAAATAACTTTTGTGTGTGTGTTTTTTGTAGTTGCTGATTTTATAAAAAATAAAGTCCAGGTCAAATTTGAACGCCTCTCGTACAAGACACTAGTGTTACCTATACTTTTGTAAGGTTCACTAATGATATATCTTATTTTTCATTTTTTTACTGCTTTCTCTGTGTCTTTATTCTTGTTGGCATTATGAAGTTGATGTGGACAAAATAAACAGAAATTATTACGGTATGTATCTTAATTAAAATATAAAACAATTTTTTACTTACAGTTAAGACGCTTGACAACAACAACAACATCGAAGAGGAAATCTTACCTACAAAGATAAAAATATTTAAATTAATTTTTCGAAAAATATATACTCTGAAATATTTATGACTAATCCAGTTCCACTTAGAAAACAATTTTTTCAAAAAAATTATTCTATTAAAAAAATAAAATTATTTCAATTCCTTTATACTCATAAAAAATTCACACACAAAAAAAAATCCCAGCAAATTTCATAGAAACAAATACGCGATTTCAGCATTTATTTGCTCGCTTCTATAATATTTATGAAGATATTTATTTTAAAAAATATCTTACAAAGCACTCAAAGACTCCAGGAAAAAAAAATTTAAAGGAATATTCTGGGAAAAAAATTTTTCCCATCCCTTCAAGCGAAATGAATCGATATATTATGAAAATTCTCGACAAGGGAGATTCACACGCCTTCACATTTTTCATCAATCCCCTCTTCGCTATCATATATACCCTTCCTCGGCGACGTTTTCCAATTTTTATTTGGATTTATTTACTTACCTTTTCAAAGACCCCCATGCACCTTCGAAAAGCTAAAGTACATGGACAATCAAAATGATTAAAACTGAAGAAAGCAAATGGAGAACAATACATGTTTCCTTCTCTCAATATTTACTTAAAGGCTGATTTACGTATCAATCAAATATTATTCTAAGTATTTCATAAACTATTCTCTTTAGAGAATTCCCATATTTCCATAAAAAATTTCGTTGGCTCAAAGCCAATTCGTATTCAGCTACTTGCTCCAATGTAAAACGTTCTTCGCTTTAGAGCTAGCCAAATCCTACTATATAAGAGTTGGACAAAATAACTCAAACACCAACAAAAGATCACATTCCGTTTATTAATAATTGTGTAGGACCCTCCCTCCTTCTGAACTTAATACAGCTGAGATATGTCAAGGAATAGACAAATACAAATTACGAACAACATTAATGTCTATTTCTTCTCAACGAATCTTCTCCAAGCCGCTTCCTCCAGATAACTCCACACAGGCTCAATAATATTCAGGTCCGGCGACTGTGGTGGCCAGAGTAAATATTTATTTTACTGTCGGTGCTCCTCGAACCACGATTGTACGCTAGTGTGGGTTGGAGCATTGTCGTCCTGGCAGATAGCATTCCCAATGGGAAACAAGCTCTAGACCATGGAATGGGGAAACAGGAGCGAGAGCGAGATGGGGGAAAGGCAGTGAAGGAATGGTACCTTTGCTAGATTAGTGTCATTAGGGGTAAGAGAATTGAATTTCCAAATTAGAAAAGATTTAGATTGCTTACTTTCTTTTTCGTTATGCCCCACAAGCCTTTCTTTGTGCCCTTTTTTGTGCCTTTGTTTTTACCTCTCTACAATTTCTACCCCTCCCCCGATTTTTTTTATTATATTTTCCATTTTGTTTTCTTCTTTCTTGGTGTTCTGTTCTCATTAAATTATTTCTTCTTTTTCTTTATTTTTATTGTTCAGTTCCTAAATTTTCTTTTTTCATATCTATGTGGCATTTATTATGTCGTCACCAATGCACTTTTTCATTGCCCCTCCCTCAATGTCTTCCATTGGTCCTCGCTCTTGCCCTATCCCAGCACGTCTTCTCTGTCATTTCCAGGCCTTCACATTGGTTTCCTTCTGTTCTCCCCAGTCAGTATTCCTTCTTCCCCTATTGAACTGTATATAAGACGTCTTCTAATGACCTTATTATCCACCTTATTCGTAAGGAGCAATTTGGTTTTCAGTCAGGTCACTCTTGTCATCAACAAGTATGGAGGATCTAAGCGGTCCTCTTAATCTTTCCATGTTTGGTGGTCTCGTATTCCTCGACGTTCAAAAGGCATTTGATCAAGTCTGGCATGATGGCTTCATTTTCAAGATGATTTCTTGTGAGTTCTCTGATGACCTAATTGCTTTGATTCGCTCCTTCCTGACAAATAGGACCTTTCGTGTCAAGGTTGGTGACTCCTTGTCTGATCCCTGTGATATAAAAGCTGGTGTTCCCGAAGGCTCTGTCTTGGGCCCAGTCTTGTTCAACTTCTTTATTCATGACTTTCCCAAGTTTGCAAAGTGCAACCTCTACTTGTTTGCGGACGACGGAGCTATTATGACTTGGGCACGTAACCCTGGCCACGTCATCAGTCGACTGCAGAATGCTCTATATCAGTGTGAGAGCTGGTTCACTAAGTGGCGATTACAGTTGAATGTCAAAAAGTGTAAAGTCATGTTTATCACTCGCAAACGCAAAAATCCTCCAAGGTCACTCTTCTTATACGGTAGAAAGCTTGAATGGGTAAAAAAATATAAGTATCTCGGTGTTATGATCGACTCCAAGCTCAAATGGAACGACCAAGTTCAATATGCGCTCAACAAGGCCAAGAAAGCGAAGTTCAGCTTGATCGCGCTCCTGGGGCGAAATAGCGCTCTTGGAGTGGATAACAAACTATTGTTGTACAAGGTAGTGATACGTTCCATTTTGCTTCACGCTATGCCTGCTTGGGCTCTATTTGCAAATCAAGGTGGAGGGATCTTCAGACGTTCCAAAATGTTGTTCTCCGGTCCATTGACCAACTTGTAGGAGATGCTACCCAAAATATCCCGATATTGTTTTATTCTGACCGAACCGTAAGAGATACGAAGTTTTGCCCATATATGGTGTATAGGGGTACGTCTCAGCTATATTTGTGCCAAGCTGTGTCATCCTATGTCCACGTGCTTTTGAGTTAGAGCTGTTTTTGTCATTCTTAGTGTTAGTCTGTTGCTATTCTTGATATTAAAGCTGAAGAAAACTGAGCTTGAAGCCCAAGATTTGTTGAAGGAGCCTTTTGGTGAACAAGCTTTAGGTCAAACCAAACATTTGAGTGGTTTAAGCGTTTCAAAGATGTTCGGGAGTCTGCATAAGACGACAAGCATTCTGGTCGACCGTCAACAAGCACAACTCTGGAAATGATCACAGAAGTGCGTGATGTGATCCGAGAGGACCGAAATCAGACATTCCAAGATGTTTGTGATCGCCTTGGACTGTCATACGAGACGTTTTGAGACGACCGAGGGAAAACGTGAGGCGCAAAAGGCCAGAGATGTGGAAGAAGAAAGACTGGCTGCTCCATCATGACAATGCTCCGGCGCACACATCGCTCGCCGTGAGGGAGTTCCTCAACAAACAACATGACCGTTGTCCCCTGGCATCCTGCGATTTCTACCGCTTCCGGAAATTTAAAATTGCGATTAAAAGGGCGGCAATTTGACTCCATTGAAGTGATCCAAGCAGAATCGCAGCAGGTGTTAAACATGCTCTAACCTGGGAACTTCCAGAAGTGGGAACATCGCTGGAAGCAATGTATAGATGCCCAAGGAGACTACTTTTAAGATGACGGTGGAAATTTAAAGTTCCGTGTTTTATAGAGGTAAATTACATTTCGGGAAATTTTGGGTAGCACCTCGTATTTAAACAGTAAATTCAAGAAACCTCCAGTATCTCTTCTTTATACGATAAGGAGCTCGACTGGGTTAATAAATACAAATACCTAGGTGTTGTCATCGACTCAACACCCTGCTGGGATCATCACGTGACGTACGCGCTGAACAAGGCCAAAGGGGCGAAGTTCAGTCTAATCGCGTTCGTGGGTCGCAACAGCGTCCTTGGCATCGACAATAAGCCGCTGTTGTACAACGAAACAATTATTCGGACCATCTTTCTCTACAGCATGGCTGCATGGGCGATTATCTGCAGAAGTGGATGGAATGAACACCAATCCTTTCAAAATGTTACTCTGAGGAGTACTGCTCAGATTACTAGGAGAACCATGAGAAAGCAGTTATCCACAAGTGAATTTGTCCAAGAACTCCTGGAAAATATGCTGCAGGAGTTCTTCAACAACAATGCGTGCCAGAATTATTTATTTCGCGATTTTTGTTTAGCATCTATTTTTCTTTCCTTTAAATGGCCTGTATACAGTTCTATCAAATGTCAAATGTAACGTATTAACAAATTAAACTGTTAATTAAAAATTTTATTTTTTAACACAATCAAACGAATAGGCGATAAATCATTATTAATTAGCGCAAACCTTCTCTGAAAAATGACAAAATTTTTAATTAAATCCAAAACGACACTTTTTCCACTTAATCTCTTAATTATCATAAAAATTAATAATAATAAACAGGTACCCCAAAGAAAAAAATTCCGTTCCAATTTAACAAACCATTTCATTTCGCAATCAGCCAATTTTCATTAGCTTATTACAAACATTTGGCTTAATTGGATTAGCATTCATTGGCTCCCGTTAAACAGCGTTGTATTATAAAGCTACAGACGAAGTCAAACCCATCGATTGCGAGAACCCAGTACGCCCCCCTCCCCTACTTTTAAATTCACTTTCCAAGCCTCAAACATTTCCCTCGCAAATCGAACGAAATGTGATCAATCAAACGGAGCAAGGTTGCACATAGCACGAAAGCGGCTAATCTCCCTCTAATTTAAAACGGCTTAATTTCTATCACACCAACCCCCACTCGAAAAAGAGTCCGAATTAATAAATACATACAAATCCCTTTTAAAACTCACCACAAATGGAGGGTAGTGTTCACCTTTCAATTATATACAACACGTAACCTACAGCTTTGTTCTAAAAAGGAAAAGTACAATCATCGTCGTCGTCATCCGAAATTAAGTTGGTTACAAGCCGAATCCATAAAGGGGGCTCGTTGCAAACCCGCGGACAATGAATTGGGATAAATTGAAAACAAGAGCAGCGAAATGCATTATAAAAGACATCATCGTGAAACATTCAGTTGCGAGCATTTTGTATTTTAATTCAATTTCGCCGGTGTTATGGTCGACCGTGTTAATAAAGGAGAGGTATGTGACGCCAATGAAACTTTTCATCAGAATCGTCATTGCGATCCAGCTGGAAATCCGATCTCGAATATCATTATCCAACTATCTTTTCTAAGCCTTTACCTGTCCTATTAAATCAAATCCTTCATCAAATTTCTTTACTATTTGTCATTTATGTCTACGTTTACATTCAGTGTTCGCAAGTGTTCTTGTACTGATTAGGGGGGCATCCGAATCTATATCTCACAGTTTTATACAAAATTGAAATAAAGGGTGAGGCAAAAGTCGCAGTACACCCTGTTTTTTCGAAAACCTTGCAGGAATTGGGAAATCTGAATATTCCAGTAAGGTATGGGTGAGATGGTCTAAGTCAATTTTTTTAAAATGGAAAGGTGGTCGTGTGATATATCAAATAACATCAGCATTTTATGACAATTTCATTCCTGTAAACAGATTTGAAGTAGCAGTTATGGTTCAAAAGTTACAACACATTTTGTTTCATTTTGTAGCAGGTAACTGACGATGGCTTTGACCACGGAGGAGAGAATTGAGGTCATTTTGATGTCTGGAGAACGAAGTTTCCGTGTCATAGCTGCAGATTTTAACAACCGGCACCCAGAGAGACCTCTAATTTCATACAACACTCTGTCAAGTGCCTAATTAAGAAATTCCGAGAAACTGGGACTGTGATTGACAAGGTACGGAGTGGCCGTCCAATAAGTGCTACTAACGAGACAACCTCAACAATGGTTTTGGCGTCTTTCGTCAAGAGCCCACACGACGTTTGTCAGCAGAATGTGGAATCAGCCAGTCATCGATCGTACGAATCCTTCATGCTCATCAATGGCATCCATTCAAGATTCAGATACTTCAGCACTTAGCAGAGAATGACCCAGACAGACATATGCAGTTTTGCACGTGGACCCTAGAGCAACATCGACAAAATTCCTCCTTTGCACAAGGTATCTTGTTCAGTGATGAGGCAAACTTTTATATCAGCGGTGAAGTCAACCGTCACAACCACAGGTATTGGAGTGACCACAATCCACAAGGAACCTTCCAAGGTGGTTGGTGACGTAAAGGTTACGGTGTGGTGTGGAATATGGGGTACCCGTGTAATCGGACCCATTTTCATTGACCAGAAACTAAATGCTCAACGCTACCTGGAAATGCTGCAAGAAGTGGTGTTTACCTCACTTTTGAATGAAGATGGCAACTTTCCCTCTTACTTTCAACAGGATGAGGCTCCACCACACTGCGGTGCAGATGTTCGTCAGTGGTTAGATGTTCAATTTCCTGGTCATTGGATTGGCCGGCGTGGTGCTGTGGAATGACCAACCAGATCACCTAATCTCACACTTGACTTTTACCTTTGGGGTCATTTAAAGCAACTCGTATATGCAAAGAAAATCAGAAACAGACACCATCTCCAGCAACGCATTTAAGAAGCGTGTGCCAGCATTTCTACGGAAATCCTTCTGCGAGGGCATAACGATTGAATTCAGCGCCTTCAAATGTGCCTTGACCAAGAGGGACACCATGTTGAACACATTAAATGACTGTCCTTTACGGAGAACAGTCCAGACTGATATCATGTATTCGCGAGTGAAACAAGGGCAAGGCTGTTGAGTGATCTCATGGGACCAACACCGAGAATACGTTGCGTTGGTGAGGGGATATAATTTTAAATAAAAATAAATATTCATGGATGCTTACCTCATCTTATAAATTATTTCGAGTCGAATAACTGTACAGCAAAATAAAGGTTTTCGTTCTTAATAACACTGCTGTAACTGCAATTCTTTGGCGACTGTTAACGATTTTGCTTCTAACTTGCCAACATGTTTTTTTTCTCGGCCACTTCCGCCACCGCGCAACGCCATCGCTTCCAAGATAAGCTTGGGCGCGAACAAAGAGTTTCCGTATAGATTCGGATAGTTCCCTAAAGGTATTACCAAACGTTACACACAGATAGGGACACCAAAACAAACAATTTTTACCATAGCAAGGGGCGGTCGGAACCCTACCATTGTCCGACTATGGGGAAAAGAAGTGATCACACAGGTAAATTATGATAATGAATGCACATGACAAAAAGATGTGCATGCATTAAAAATTCCTGATAAAAGAGATATTCACACAACATAATGCGACCGAGAGTAAACTTTGATTAATTCGCGAACTGCCTCCAATCCTCATATTCTCTACACCACAGAAGACGTGTTTGACGATGGACCTGTGTCAATGGCAATCTGAGCAGAGGACGTCACGCCTATAATCTAATTACATTCAGACGTCTCCGGATGGAACTGTAGGACACTGTTCTTGCTGCTTGCATGATCTGTGGGGATCTTCTGATGTGGTGCTTCGGTGGTTGCTAGAACTTTGTCTCTTTAACGTGAGGTCTTCCTCTGTCCATGCTGCAATACACCATATCACGGTACTGACAACACGGTTCACGTGGCAGACGTGCATGCCCCTTTCAAACGGCCCTAAATGATGATACCGAGGTCGATGTCGATGGGTCGATGATAAGGCATCCTTTGTGACCGCTTCTCTCCCCCATAGCCAGACAATGGTAGGGTTCCGAGCCCCCCCCCCCCCATGCTAAGATACATACACTCGCTCACCAAAGTCATGGTACACCCCTCCAGTCAGGTTCCCTGTCCGTAATGAGACAGATCCCGCTGCTTCCATTCTCGGACTCCTTGATATCACACAATCATTTGCCAATCACACAATAAGCCAAACTAGCTGCAAAAATGGCAGCTAACCACATTTGAACGGGGGATGATTGCTGGTGTCAGACGGATGGGTGACTCAATATCAGATGTACCCAACACCCTGAAATATTCCCGCACAAGCGTTGCAAGGTCTATCGAGAGTACACCAACGAGGGGTTACAACCCATGTCGGACAGCGGACGGGCCGCCCTCGCCTCATTGATGCCAGAGATGTTCGCCGGTTCATCCGGCTTGCAATGCTGACCGAAGGGCGTCAGCGGGCCAAATCACCATGCGGTACAACCAGGGACGTCTCATAACTATCTCCGTGACAACAATTCGGCGAACCTTGGCAGCTGCAGGCTTTGGGAAGCAGGAGGCCACGACGATTGCCACTCTTGACAGCTACACATCGTTGGCAACGCTTAGCCTGGGCCAACCAACATCGACATTGGACCGCTGAGGATTGGCGAAGGGTTGCCTGGTCGGACCAGTCACGGTTTCAGCTGTATCGGGCTAATGGTCGTATCCGTGTCTGGCGCAGGCCATACCAAGCCATGGGCCCCGCTTGTTAGATGAGTACCACTCAGGCAGGTGGAGGCTCCATACTCGTCTGGGGTGTTTTTCTCGTGGCATGCAATATGTCCATTGGTGCATCTGGACATCCACTCTGCTGCTACTTCCTACGTCGATCTGCTTGGGGACCACCTGCACCACTTCATGAACTGTTTTTACCCCGCAAGCGACGGCATCTTCCAGCAAGATAATCGCCTCCACATGGTCTTGTGACACTGCTACCGACTTCATGACAATGATTTGGCCTCCACGTTCCCCAGATTGCAATCCCATTGAACATTTGTGGGACGTCATTTAATGATCTATCAGGTCGTCACCAACACAACTGGTAAATGCAGCATCGTTATGGAGTGCGGTGGAGGCGGCATGGCTTGCAGTGCCTGTGGATGTGTTCTGGGACTGGTAGACTCTCTTCCACGACGGGTCGCCGCCGTTATCCGGGCCAGAGGGGGTCCAACGCGTTATTAGGCAGGTGTGCGCCATGACTTTTGGTGAGTTAGTTTATACTGGATATCTCTCTGAAATGACAGTTTCCTAACTATCAGAAATCATAGAGAATTTTACATAATATGAAAGAAATGACCTCAAAAAGGAAATATTGAGTTTATTAAGCACTGGATAAATCTTGTATGATGCAACTCAGAACATGTCAGGTTTACGCTGAGATTGTTGATCATCACCAATTCCATCCAGAATCAGGTTTCGATTAGATATTTCGGCAAATTATTCCTAACTCCTTTACCCGAATTTCCATGGCAGTTTCGATTGGATATTTTGCAAAGAATAGTGGTCATTTTAAAGTACTGTACAAAAGTGAAGTAATGTTGACTCTATGCCATCCCGCGTACATGGTCTATTAAGCTGAGCCAAAGGAGGTCTAATAAAAAATTCAACAGATGTTTCTCACTCATTGGCCAGTGAATGTACAAATACACAGGCAAGTCGATAATTTTTTACTACTCTAGTGCTCCAGACTCGGGGACTAATTTTTATACTAATCGACTTGCAACTGTTTTTAAGCGAATATTAAAAAATAAAAAATTCGAATAATTAATTATTAAATTATTCAACAACCAAACGCTGCTACTTCGTTTTACGACTCAGGATAGAGAACTTTATTAAAAAAAATTTTATATCAGTAGATCAATTTCCACTGGTGGTATCATAGCAAAACGTGCAAGGATTGCTCGCGTGCACGAGTCCTGCCTATCTTTGGCGTTTTAATTCCTCGAACCTTTTATTTCTCGCGTGTGTGTATACTCACCCAAAGGCCGTGTCTAGACAAAGGATGGTGGAACAAAAAAGAACAATAATAAAAAAAGAAACAAAAGCCAGACTGAAAATGGATATTTTTTATGTCGAAAATCCTGTACCTGGACATCTATCTCTTCCAAGTCTCCATCACTAAAAACCCTCCTCCATGGCTGACAACACAATATCACTGTCGTTGTTAATGGAAAGAAACTAAAACAGAAGTTCGCAGCAGCTTATTAGATTAGGAGATGAAAAAGTTCTACCAAAATATAAATAATGAGATTAGGAGGCCCTCCTCTAGAAAATTCACGCAAATTTATTATTAAGCTAAACAAAGAGGATACAATAAACTATTCTTCCCTATGTTGTTAAGCGTAGCGTGACTCGTGTATCCCATTTTCAATAAACGATTTACATTTTACATCGTTCATATTAAAAGAGTAATGCAAGTTGCAATGGAGCTGCTTGCTGCTAAATGAAATTTTATAACTCAATTACACGCATGCGCTTGATCTAACTGTTAGTAACTTAATGAACAGAAAAGCTATATACAAAGGAACTTAATTTAATAATACAACGAGATATCTATAGTCAACTAAAACCTATGTTCTCACAACCCCGAGTTCAGTAAAACCAATATCGATTACATGTTGCAAAATTCTAATTAATATTAATCAAAAGACCATTAAAAATATCGAAATTGGGCTACTTCTCAAACAAAAGTTAATAAATAATTTTCTATTCCAATATAGCTCTATGCATAGAATACACTAGAAATACATAGAAAAATAAGCAAAATGTAAACTACTAACAATTTTACTGATGTCTAAACGTATCCCATAATGATATCCACCTGAGAATTTTTTTTAATAAAAATAACTTTCTCCAAAAGAATTTCTCATAAGTTTATAACTGTTTGGGGTGCAGCAAATAAGACTCATCTTGCTACATTTAATTAAAATTCGTAATAAATCTCTTAATTTCCTTAAAAATAAAATCCATTCTCTAAATGTGAATTGTTATTCTTCTATTCCCCAAACTTTCTATGGAATGCGCAGGGTATTTTGAGCGCTTACAGTATGTGCGCACTATTATCTGTATTTTCATCTTTACAGAGCATCAATGGCGGACTATCAGCTAAAGCAAAAAATGAAAATGCACTACACGCACAGCCCAGCGATGTTGAAATTGCAACATTTTTAAAAGTCGCCAGATCGTTTGTGAACGAAGTTCGGAAGGAGTTGGAACCCTCAGAAGGACATGTGTCGCCTGTTGCTAAGCGCAAAAAAGCACGCAAATGTTGTAACTGTATGAGAAAACCAGATGCGAAATCAGAGCCGTCGCCCGAGACCTCCAGGTTTCCGAGGGCACACTACGCGCTATGGTTTTTGAAGACCTTTGTTATAAGTCATATGTTATAAGGAAAGGACAGTTCATGTCGACAAAAACAACGACTTCTTCGAACAAAACAATATTAGACAAGATCAAACATCCGAAGGATCCTGGCATATTCTGTTTTTTATCCAACGAAAAAAAAATTCCACCAGGACCAAAAGGTGAACCAGCGAAATGACAGATGGTTATGTGCGGATCTCTCGAATATCCCACGCGATATGCACACCAAGTTTCCCGTATCTGTGATGGTTTTAGGGGAGCTGCAAAGTATACATCATGTCACCCTACTTCTTATCACAGGGTCTTCGAGTGAATGCTGCTGACTACATTACTGAGAATATAATTGTGAATTCCTGGATAGACATCATTCGTAATTGCAAGTGCAGTAAGGATCTCCAGCGGTCGCGATCTTCCGCCATCAGGCGCATGTCCTCCATGGTAATACCCAAACGACTCGAACCCAGATTCTCCATGTAGTCTAGCCACCTGGTTTTAGGCCTACCCCTTGGTCTCTATACCCACCGGCTTGGAAAATAACAACTGCCTAGGAAGACAACTTTGCGATATCCGTATCACGTGGCCAAAACGGTGCAACTGAGATTTCTCAATGCGGAGAAGTAGCGGCGAAATACTTAAAAGACTCCTTTAATGTGCTACTGTGCACACTATCTAGTAGGGTAACACCTGCCACACATATCAAAAATCTCATTTCGGCTGCTTGTACCGGCGATCGCACTCTTTCGGTCATTACCCAAGACTCATGACCATAGGTGAGAATGGGGACAAAGATAGATTTGAAATCTGAGAATTTGGCTTTGTTTCCCAGCTCACGTTTCGTTACCACGGATCGCCACAGTTCACGTCTGACACAGCTTGCTGCACCGATCCGAGCATCCTGCCGGCCATCAGTCGTGAATGCAATCCCGATATACTTGAACTTCTCCATCTGTCTCCATGGTGCATGATCACATCATACCGGATTATTGGCTACCTAACTCGCCATATTTCAATCCCCTAGACTATTCCATATAGGGCGTTGTTACGGAAAGCTAATAGACATTCCCATAATACCATTGCTTCCTTCAAGGCCGCCATTGGCGGGTAATGGCGGACATCCAGAAGGACCATTTAATTCGGGCATGCCAAAGCTTCCGACCTCGCATTGAAGACCCTTACTACATCCGTGTACCTAATTTTTTATGAATAAAATACGCTGTTTGGCATATATGATGTCTACTGTCTGCATCATGTCCTTAAATATCCTACGCACTCTGTATATATCTTTAAGTTATTTTCGAGAATATAGTTTTAATACCAGAAATATTCTAGGTTATGGTACCAGTTTCCAAAAAGGATTTCCATTTTCAATTCAAAGTGAAAAATAAAAAAATCTGTTGTGGGTACCACGTGGCTTCCTTTGTACGCCTATTAAATTACATTGTTTCTTTGTTGTCTAAAAACTCCCAATTGTTGAAACAAATTTTGACAGTCGTTCTTGTGCAACAATTTCTTATCTTCGTTGTTTCCCCTCTTAGAAGAAACGATCAAACTCTGAAGTCACAAACTGCTACACGCAAACAAAATTCCATAGACATGTGAGAAAATCAGTTGTTTTCACCACAAATACACATTTTTGGCCCAGTCGATTGCAATCAAAAGGGGTGGTGCACGACTAGATGTTACAACAGTCCTAAATACAAAATTTCAATATTCTACGCTAATCGTTTTTGAGTTTTGCGAGATACATACGTAAGTACAGATGTCACGTTGATTCTAGTCAAAATGAATTCGGGGATGATCAAAATTGATATTTCTGATAAAATTTGAAAATCGAAATTTTTCGCGATTACAATGTTTCGTACAAGGAAGTAAAAATAAAAAAAACACTTCTCCGTATACCTAGAAAATATAATAAAATTGTTGTTGAAATTAAAAAAAAATATCCCAAAATAAGATTTCACGAACGAGGCATTGAAAAAGTTGGATTAATTCTGTTTATTGTACGAATTTCCTTTTTTTTTTGTACCTTTTTGTCTCACTTTGCTTACTATGTATTTCTGCCCCACTTTGAAGAGTTTGAACGTGCGAGTCGGGCCAACACCACCTCTACTCAAAGCCTGAGCGTGAAAATTTCAAACATTGTTACATCATCATACCTAGTCATAATTTAGGGCTTATTATTGGCAGAAAGGCGATTAAAGATGACTACTTTTGATGTTTTAACAATGAAAGACGTTTCCGCGCTCAGGCTTTCTCTTTAGGTGGTGTTGGTCGGACTCGCGCATCGAGGGTTCCGTACTATCATATAATAATACGCGGGCGTTTTGAAAAGTAATGCCTTCATGGCTGTAGCTTTTTTATTTGATAACCGATTTTCAAAATTCTTTTTTAACCTGATATTTCCATTTGTCTTCTATGTAATGCACTATTCACTTTTCGACATAGTTCCCATTCCTTTCCAAGCATTGCGCCAATGCGTCACTAGTTGGGTGAACCAGTCGGAGAGGAATTCTGGGATTGTTGTCGACACCAGGATTGAATGGCAGCTTTGGGCTCTCTTCTGGAGTACGATAACGTCCGCCCGCACACGAGGCGCCACACACAAGAGGCGTTGCAGCGCCTACAGTTCAAATATGAATGACTGAAGATCAAAGATGAAAGACTTTGCACTTCGCCACTTTCACCGCTTCCCAAAAAAGAAAGACCACCTTAAGGGACATGAGTTGGTTCTGACGGCGAGGTAAACGCTGCCATTCAATCCTGGTGTCGACAACAACTCCGGAATTCCTCTCCGACGGGTTTACCCAACTAGTCACGCGTTGGCGCAATGCGTGGAAAGGGATGGGGACTATATCAAAAAGTGAATAGTGCATTACATAGAAGACAAATGGAAATATCAGGTAAAAAAAGAATTTCGAAAATCGGTTACCAAATAAAAAAGCTACAGCCATGAAGGCATTACTTTTCAAAACGCCCTCGTATATTTACCAATACGAGGTTCTAGAGGTTGTCGCACTTGTGTTCTCGATTTCGGCTTTTATATACATATAATCTATAATAGTTTATGTGTCGAAATTTATTAATAGTTTAAGTATCGAAATTTATAAAAAAAAATGCATTTGTAAGATTATTAGTTAGAAATCCGTCATGGTAATCCACCAACTGCTTTTACGAAGTACAAACATTTAAACATTTATATATTTTTTTATTACTTGTTACACAATCCGCCATAATAACACATTCTGTGAAAATTTCACCTAGCCACCTATTATCGTTCAAAAGATACAGCCCTTAAAAAGTCGGACACACGGACAGCGGAGGCTTAGTACTAGGGTTCCTTGATCCTTTGGATACGGAACCCTAATAAAATTGAATATTTTAACTTCTACAAAATTACGGTAAAATCTATTAATCAAATCTATATTTTTATAAATTTGTTATGATTTTCTTTTACCTTTTGTAAATGGTGTAAATATATTTATTTATGAATAAATTATTTATTTATTTATTTGTTTATTTATTTATAATTATTTAGTTTTGACAAAGGATAGTCTCTATACGAAACGTTAGCTATTTTCAATGTCTTACCACTCTTTGTCCAATTTAAGAATATTTTAGTAATTTATTATTATATAAAAAAAAATTCTTTAAAAATACACCAAAATTACTGGAAAATCACCACTTAATTGGACGGTAATGTTCCACAATTAGACACTGGTGGAACTTGATTTTAATGTTCCAATTAAAATTTATTTACACAAGATCTTAGTAAGCTTATATTTCTAGAAAATATTTTTTGTAGTACTAAAATTAATTTTATTTTTGGAAAAATTTACACAATTTAAAGGTTTATAAAAACTAATTTCACCAATTTTAGAAAAATTTATTATTATAAGAATCAAAAAACTCTTAGATGAAAATGATTATTTTAAATAAAAATGATACTTTTAAACGTAAGTGGAGATCTTTAGTCATGTCGCATTTAAAATATTTCACACTGCGCTAAGACTGAGATATAAATGTAAGACACTTCTGGACGGCGGTCAACTGGACGATAGAGATAGAAAGACTGCACTTGTTCTGATTGACTGCACTTGTTCTGACTAGACGTATCGAATGAAACTGCTAACAACAGCCTTAAAGATATGGCATGAGATGACTATAATTTGGAGTCACTAATCGGAGAGTCATTCTTTCTTCAAAATTTATCAGAAATCAGACATTTGAAGAATTCGAGGAAGAGCCCAGCTCTATGAACCTCGTAAGAAATAATGAACGTACATCAAATACACTGATCTGATCTAATTATTGATTACACATGATATTTATCGATTCTTCTTTCAGCCTTCTCCTCATGATGCTGACTCGCTATCAAATCATAACAAACCAAATACCCTAATCTCAGACTAATTTTATTCATCCGATTGCTCCCCACAGAATCAATTTGAATGTTCTGCTGTTTATCTCTCAAAACCTGAAATCAGGGAATCATCTGCTCTATACACTGCAATAACAACAACAACAACAGCAACCCGAACTCTAAAAATCCTATTGCGAAAACGTAAATAGAAAAAAGTTTTTAAAGCGTTATCAGCGTGTTTCGCAAAAATTTTTACAGAAATGTAAACATGGGCGCTTCGTCTCTTTCTCCGTCTCTCTATTTATGTCGTACTTTCAATTCAAACAAATCCCAATAAACAGCGACAATCTCATTCCGATCAAATTCAACTGATTCCATCAAAATCCGACAATATGCAAATCGACCGAGAGAGGGAGAAATTTTTCAAAAGCAAATCAAAAGAGGAGATTTTTCGCCCAATAACATAGCATGGCATATAAATAACAAATTACAAAATAAATAAATTTTATTCTTAAAAAAATTCAGTTTTTAAATAAATATTAATTAAATAAATGCCTTTTAATTGTCATCAATGCAATAACGTAATGTCTAAAATTAACTCCCTAATGTTAAGCTAAAACACTACTCTGATATTATTTATTATAGGAACTGGCGATTCGCCCGCAGCATTTACGCACTTCTAATGGGAACTTCGTCCATGATAATAATCATAGTAATAATTATCTTCTTTATCAATTGCCTTATCTTTTAGTTGAGATTCAAGAAACTCGAACAAGTCATTTATAAACTTTAATTTTCTCTCAATTTTTATTTCTTTTCTTTGCCGTACTTCTTTCTCATTGAAAAAATGTGTCAAAAATTTAAGCGAATAAATAAACAAAAATTTTAAGTATAAATGAATCAGTTCAAAATTTAAATGCAAGATGTTGTTTGAAATTTCAATAAGACTGAATTTTTTTTTCTAGTTGACAATAAAATACGCAAAGTACAGTCGAACCTCGTTAATACTTTTTTCATGGGACCGTTAATAATTTTTATCGTATTTTCCTGGATTGAAATATAATTCGCTGAAAATCCCAATACTCTGTTATGAAATAAGTGGAAACTAATGTACGTTACATTTAATCTTTACGCATTTATTTATTTATTTCGAGGAAATATTCTCCGTTATTAAAATCGACAATATACGGCAAGACTTTTCGAACTTTTCGACAGACTCCTCTTCATCACTCTTCTTCTTGACAAACGCCATCTTGATTTTCTATGCAACATTGTTGTACTATTTGCTCTTATGTTCAATGGAATCAATCAGAATTCGCGATTATCCAATAACACGTTGTTCGTTGTTTATTTTCAATGGAGCCCACTGGCGGCTCATGCATAGGCACTGCGGAACCGCAGCACCCCCAGTTTCACTTTCGAGATCGATAAAATTCAATATAAAGTGTCTTTTTCTTTTCTTTACTACTGTCTTTATACATGTATATTATATAATCATTAAGCTTTATGTCAGCAGCTATTCCGTAGGTCGTGAAAAAAGTGCATTTTCTGACGCAGCACCCTCAGAAATTTTAGTTACGAGATTGAGCCGCCACTGATGGAGCCAATCAGAATTAGCGCGTATTAAATGATACGTGCTTCGATAATCGCATGAGTAATAATAATAATAATAATAATAATAATAATAATAATAATAATAATAATAATTTTTCAACCTTATACAGTTTTATTCTCATTCAAAATATATATTTCTTATGAATAAAATAAAATTGAACATTAATATACGAAAATTATTGAAGTGAAAAAATACAAAATTCTAGAGAAAATCGGGCAGTCGAACAAGAAACTTCGTCATAAAAGAAAAAATATTAGAATATCTTTCAATTCTCAAGGCAAAATACCGAGGAATTTACGTCATTAATGGCATAAAATAATACAGCTTTGTTCTTGAAAGTTTTTAGATGAAATTTATCCTCGGTGAAATTTATCTTTTTAAGAAAATATATATATTTTTATAGAAAGATAACGCGTAGCATTTTTTTTTTAATTTAACATATCAAACCATTCACTTAGAATGAAGCTTCCTGACCCGCCTCTAACCCTTATTTGCTATTTTAATAATAATAATCAAGTTGCAAAATACGCAGACAGACAGATTATTTACACAAATATAACCAGGTAGCCATACAAGGAAGCGCCTCTTGTAGCACTTCCAATGCTAAAATGTGTCACTCGCTGCTATGGCAGCGCACCTGGCGGCCTACATGATTGCGCTTACAACCCCTATGATTTTAGAATTACAGATGCCTTTGAAGTAATTGGAGACTTGATTAAAAGTAGGAAAATAGCCGAAACTGTGGATACCGTCATATAAATAAACGAAAAACGGAAAACACTACTCCACATAGGTATTTTTTTACAGACTCAGATTGTCCGAATTGTACATCTGAGTCTGTAATAAAATACCTAAGTGGAGTAGTATTTTCCGTTTTTCGTTTATTTATATGGAGACTTGATATTTCATTAAAAATTTTTGAATTTGCATTTTATGATTGTTTTTATAGGAAATAAATGTTTTTCGTTCATTCAATGTTTACTTTCTCCTTTCATTTTAATGACCCTTTTCAAATTTAATATGGGCCCGGTTTAGGAGCACTTTTTTTTAATTTGGTAGGAAAATGTTTTGGAATTTTTTAAAAATTGATTTAAATGGTGCAAGGGTTTCCGTGAAGTTCTAGACATGTTGACTGAGGGAAAGAGTAATAATGAACAAAATTTTTTCAAAATATCATTGTTTTAGTTATTTAACGCACAAAATTAAATATTTATTATATTATTACAGCATTATCATACAAAAAAGATTCTCGTTCAATGAAAACAAACATTGGGATTTCGTGGGACTCTGGCGGACAAAGGATATCTCGTCCTGTCTCGCATGACGCTTTTTTCGGCGAGAAGCACTTCCATATATTCTTCCATGGTATAGCTAAGATACACAAGCTTAGAGACATGAACACTCATAAATATGTCCCAGACCACCACTGTCTTAGAGAACACCACACATTGACCATATTTTGACAGAGCTATAATCACTGACTTATAAAACCATCCCTCATAACAGACCAGACATTACACTGGTAGATGAGTAAAAATTGATATCCTACATAATTGATATCTCCATCCCCAATACACACAATTTATAGAAGACATACACTGAAAAAAAAACCCACTAAATATACGGAACTAGCACATGAAATAAACTGGTTTGGTTTGGCTTGTTTGGTATTAATGTCCTTTTCAACTGCTATGGTCATTTCATGCGGGGCCGCAAATTTTGCCTCGCAAGGGATCTTTAACGTGCAGCCGGCAGAAATAAAATGCCTTTGGGGAGTTACCAGAGTACATGTATACACTGTTCTATCGTTCTTTCTTCCACTGAGGTTATTGCACATTCATTACACAATAGCCCGTCAACATTGAGTTTAAACCCGTACTTATACAAAACCTTACAGAAAGCCACAATCCTAAACACTTGTCATATAATAAAGAAATTCCTACATCAAACATTAATACCCCCATGAGCACGTAATTTTTTCCTTCCTTGCATTTGAGCCCCTTGGGCTTGGCCCTCTCTTGGATCCGCCTCTGGAATTTAGCTTTCGGACTTGATCCAAGTTTGGTTTTCCAAACAACAACAACAACAATAATAATAATAATAATAATAATAATATTATTAATTTATTAACTTTGTTAATGAAAAAATATTTTCCACTTTTTATTTTTTTACAATAAGCATCTCAAATAATAATTCACGTTTTTGGAATAAATTTCTAATTTTTGTATCGTATTATCTGCGATTTGAGAAAAAAACCATGTCCTATTAAACGGTTGTAGTTATATAGAAATAGCTTTCCCGGGAAGAGAACCAAGAGGAAGAACGTATAAAGCGGGTTTTGTGTATTAAACGGTATCGTAATAACGGTGTTCGATTATACATGAAGCAGCGGCGGAATCAAAAAAGGATGATTTAAGCAAAATTGAAGCATTAGCAGACGATTGGAACAATAAACATGTTCGGTAATCTCGGGGTTTGCTGTAAATTATATAAATAATATTGCAGAGCAGTTTGCGGTATTTACTTCCAAACGGAATTTTTGCCTCCAACAATAAGAATGCAGCGAACCAAAAGAGCACAAGCAGATTAATGCATCACCTTAAGAGCAAAGACCAGCGAGAAGTGTATGGCATCTTCAGAAACAGTTGAAACCTCATTATAATAAAATTTATTAAAAATATTAATATTTTAAAAATCAGTCTATCACACTAATTTTCTAATTACAAAGTAGCGTGTACCTTCACACAAAAACAATAAAAATGATTGAAGAAATTGCTAAAGCAATAGTCAATTTATTCTAAGATACTTATACATCAGTTTGTTAATTATTTTATAAAATCAAATTTAAATAAATAAACAATGTTGATATCTAATCCAATATCCATATATAAATGTTAAACAATATTCTTCATAATCCTTATTTTAAATTAACTGCGATTTACCCTCCAAAACGCCAAATTCGCATACCTCGCATTCATCTTACTTCAATCCGAGCTTCAGTTTAAACAACTATCAACTTTCTATCCTTAATACAACAACGAAGTGGTGGGGGGTGTTATTTTAACAGATAAAAGGATGAAAGAGATGGGGGAGGGGGTATGCGTGGGTGGAGAGGAATAAAACGAAGGAAAGAAGGGAAAAAGAAACGACGAAGCTAATGGAATAAAGCGGAACGAACGGGCGCCGAGCACGGACTCCGGCTGATTGTCATTCCGGGGCCGTCGACGGGGACTCCGGCAAAAAAATATTCCGTTCACAAACACGCGTTTGTAAGTTTTTAGATTTGATTTCCAAGCCAATATAGCAAAGAAATAAGACTAATCACATTGGTTTTGTAGGAGGAGGAGGAAGGGGGTTAGCGGGGGGAAAAAAGTCTTCGAGTAGTCGTAGCGCTTCAAACAAGAATGGAATGAGTGAATAGAATAACTTATTCAGCCGGTGTTGTAGTAATTCTATAGGGGGAGGACAAGGCTAACTGTGTCCATACGCTAGGGGTCTTTAACCTGAACACGGTACATAACTGCACGAGATCAGGTGGTTTTAGGCCAGGATTCATAGGTAATTTTTTTTCCTATCCCTATGACAAATCCCTCGACGAGGACTCAACTCACGAATCCGTATACAAACGCTAATGCAATTGCCTCCAACATACGTGGGAGCCTCCTGAGTAATAGAACTCTCTTTTGGAAGCAAAAGTATATTTATTTTACATTCCTGTACATTACTCTGCAACATATCAAATACATACAGACTCTTTCTCTGAGTATAAATATCGTAAGACACTAAAAAAAATTACTTCTCATGAATAACTCACTTTAAGGCTGTGTTCATAAAAGTATTCGAGTGAAAGTAATGAAGCTTGTTGTCAAAGTTATCAAGAATTCATTTTAAGAATACTATTATGTAAAAATCAACAAGACCTTTCAATAAGCGCAGATCCCCTAGCAATTCAAAATCGCCAGACACTTGAATCAAGTTGAATCCACTTGAGTACTTGGAACTTGAATCCATTCAATAGCGGAGCGTGAATGGCTGGCTGGAGCAAGTTCTAAACGCATGTGGTGAATGAATAAAGTACACATTGTCCTATCAACAACTGAAACTGTCAGTCATTCGCTTTCAATTTCATTAATAGTCGTAGCTTCCCATGTACTACTTTCTGTACCGTTACACATAACATACCGAGCTCTCCAGCAAGCGGATTTCCCAGGCTGCGTTGAAATGCTTCGCGCCATAGGCTTTATCTCTAGTGCTTGGGCACCATAGTCTTCTTTTCTCAGGCACGCTACCAGTTCTTTGGAGCCATAGAATCGCAGAAGGCTTTTCAGAATCTTAATAGCCATCTAGAAGACAGTGAAGCATATAATAACGGTCACGGGAAATAACTGAACACCACAGCACTCGTTTCCTCTGTCGACTATTTCGAATACCAAAATTGAATCTTTAAAGACTGGAAAGGTATTGTATGAAAGATAAATCAAGATCTTCAGAATTTGGCAGATGAATCTTGCACTATGTAAATGTGAGGATCAGAATTTGGCAAAAACACCATGACGCTACAGAATCATTGTACCAAGTGAGAACCAATCAAGTCGAGGCAGTTAGTATTATGGTAAATGGAAAGTCTCTATGGTTCGAGTTAGATTCCCATATACCCTGAAGAACGTTAAGCAATCTAAACATCGTTGTCGACTACATCCATTCAATCATGTCCTGCAAAAGTAGGCCACAAAGCCCAAAACGTGACCGAACTGCTCTTTATGAAACATGGGAGTGTCTAATTATTCGTGGAACAAGACAATGGTTTACTTTTCGTGGAACATGGCAGTAATTAAACTAACTGTTCGAGAAACATCACAGCGATTAACTGTTTGGGGAACAAGACAAAGTCGGATGAGGAAAGGAAACTGCTCACCTGTTCCAGGGAATCATAAGACAAAATCATTAACTATTCATGAAACACGGTGAACAGTGGCCTGCGCAATACACCAGATATGAATCCTATAGAACATTTCTGAGACGATCTGAGAAGATATATTAGCATTATATCTTCACTACCATCGAATCGAAGGCGTTAGGCTTCTTTCACACTATACGGTTTTGACCGTACGGCAAAAAATCGAACAGCGACATTCCGTTAGTAGAGTGAAGAAGAGTATGCCTTACACGATGATGGCGAAATACCGTCACCGTGCAGTGTAGCAGCCGTCCATTGCCACTGCAACCACGGCGCCCGGACGACGTCCGATGACTCAGTGGTGTATGTGGCCAAATGCATGGTTTTACATTAGACGGCTTTAAATCATACGGTCAGTTGCTCTCGAGCCACTGTAGTTGCAGTTTCGTTGTTTAATATAGTTGTTTAAATAATGGAAGATATTGATGCAGAAGTTTTGATTATCCTTGTGGAAGCTAGACCTGTGCTGTGGGATAAATTTCTTTAACTTGTTTACGATTCATTATAAGCACACCATTCAACCACAAACTGAGCTCGTGATGGAAAAAAGCAATGCATTCATATTTTCGCCGTTCGATTTTTTGCCGTACGGTTAAAACGTATAGTGTGAAAAGAGCCTCAAGTGCCGTGACGCATTCTTATTAAATTCATGTCAATATTATGATATGCTGTCCAGGCTATACCAAACTATGACAGCAATCGTCAATATCCCCCTCAATACAACTTCAAGCAAAGATGGCGAAAGGGGTACTCTTGAAAAAAAAAAGAAAAATCAAAACCTCCCACTACTAAAAAAGAGAAGAGGCTTTGAAGGAAGAAGAGGAAAAAAGGAAAAAAAGAAAAATAAAATGAGTTATGAATACGAAATAGACTTATTGGGCTTTCTTTTGCTTGGGTATCGACAAAGGGAGGAAAAAAACGCGACAGGAATTTCAAATCGCTTCATATCATAATGAAGAATAATAGGAAAAAGTTGTTTCCTCTACCCCCTCAAAAAAAAGACAGAAAAGTTTTCACTTCACGTTTCCTCTTATTTATTTATCTTTTTTTCTTATATTTTCTCTTCTTTTGAAGTTTCGAATTACTTTCTTCTTTTACTCGTCATTTAAACTTTCACTTTTTTTTCTTTATCTTCTTCCTCGTCTTTTTAAATCCATTTCGATGCACTCACCAAATCCTCTTCATTCAATTTCAACATGAGCTCAAATAAAATTTTAAGAAATCTATCTCTAAATCTATCTATATCATAAAAATTCTAAATCTTTGTGTATGCTTTCTCCTGTATAAATAAACCGATACAATTCTTAAAACACGCACTTGTATACAATAGAGTCAACTCTCCTATAACGCAGAACAAATGCTGGGGCAGTCCTCCTATAAAAATATTTGTATAACCCGTTTCTATATTACTGTGCACAGCTTAATTAAATTTAATTATAAGCAGCCTCCTTATAGCATGAATTTTCTATTATATCGCTTTTATTGTCAAAATAATAGAAAATTCCCCCTTTTTTTCCTTGAAGGAATTCTCTCCCTAAATTTAGAAACCATGTAACATTACAACAGATGCCACAAGCAGTTCGACGATATAATGGGTAGTAGCGCGTTCGCATGTCTTTGTTTATCCAATGGCGTCGCAAAACTACCTATATAATGCAGTAGGAATGAATCTAATCATACCAATTCTAAATGTTTCATAATTCGGTTTCCTTATAACGCGTTACGAATTAATTAGATTTTTCTTTATTAATACCGAGATTAATACAATTAACTTGACTTTTATGTGCTAATTCTGATTCTCTTATAATGTGGTTCGCGTTATACAAGGGTTGACTGTATTGTTTTTATGCAGCATAAAATATAGTGATCCAAAAAGAATGTTACACTTGTAATTTTATAAGATATAAACACTCGCCAAATAACTCGGAACCTACGTAAAATTATATTAATCCGTTTTTATGCAAAATAGCTTCAGATCATGTGACTCACGCCTGTACTTATTCAAAAATGAGTTGGACAAATCTAATCATAGAACTTGGTCAGTATGGAGGGAAAAGAAGGATCAATCTGACTTCGAAAAGAGGCTCATTGTTGGTGCAGGTTTAACTGGAGCCACAATTGAAACAACGAAGTAGCTGACTGGAATCTCGAAAGGCACGATATCCATAATATTTAATCTTTGGACAAAACGATCCATAATCTTTGGATTCTAAACAGGGTAACACTACCGGGTATTGCAAAAGTTCTGTTACACATGTGAGGACCTCCGCAAAAATGACATAACTACATGTGCGATGCAGTTAGACACGGTTTTTATTGTCAGAATTGATACTGGTGTGTACACAATGCATATTAATCGATGTAACCGCCATCAGCGGCAAGCTCACGCTCTAGGCGCGGTCTAAAGGCCCGACAAACGTTATGGATGTATTCTTTCTTCATGGTGTTCCACACGCGGTTCACAGATGCTTTCAGCTGGTCGACGTTGCTGTAACGATCTTGCAGGCCTTGCTCTCGGTATGCGCCCACACGCTGTAGTCAAGAGGGTTGAGGTCGGGCGACTGAGGAGGCCAAAAGTCCTTCGATCAGAAGTTCATGTTCGACCCCAACCTCTCTTGAACGGTCTTGGCACTGTGGGCCGGGGCACCGTCTGTTAAAAGAGGTAGACCGCATTCCTCGTCACCTTTTTCACCCAGGGCAGAACATTCTTGGTCAAGATGTCCTTGTAGTCGACCGCGGTAAGCCTGTAACCGGTCGGAAACCATATTGGCGGCATTTTCATGCCATTCGACGCCACGACGCCGAGCATCATCTGAGATCGCGTGCTTGATTGTAGTCACGTAGCGGACCTCAGATGTCCTGGTCGAAGCTGACCATGCGGTCGTTCTGCTTGTTGAGACCGGGACGACCGTGAAGGTTTTTTCATCAGAACACATGACAATGCGATTGCTATGGCTCTTCAAGTCGTTGAGAAGGCGATGACAGCGCTCCCGACGTTTTTCTCGCATACCATCCGTCAGCAAAGGTCTTGCCACGCGCCTCAAACTCTTTCCATCCTCGTCCTTGATGGTCTGGATACCGTGGCCACAAATCTTTTTCTCTGCGAACTGTGTCATTTTGAGGGTCAGGGCACGTTCGAAGGCTTTTCTGACACCCACACGAAAAGCTTTTCTGACACTTACACAAAAGGTCTGCTTGCACGTGGGCGATCTTTGAGGTCTTCCCCTTTCTTCAGCTTTTCTGCTACTCTGTGGACAGTCATCCGGCTGACATTGAGCTGCGTAGCGATGTCAGGCTTGTTGTGGCCCGCGCGAAGGAGCGCATAGATCTCGATTCCATTTGTTATGTTCCATCGCAAAATCTTTGCATCCGAATCACAATCATTCCACCTATATACGTTTACATTACGGTATCGCCCACGTCTTCAACAGCACTTGATCGGTGGATGCTTCCAACCCCCAGTATCGACGCATCCTTTTTTAACAGAAGTTTTGCGAAATCCGGTATGGCTTAAAGACAACCAATAATGAACAAGACCGCTCTTATACGAAAAAATAAATTGCAATGGCGGAATGGTATTCGCACAGGCTGCCGCGAGGTCATATATTGTTACAAATAAAAATTTGTTTTGGCGGGGGGAGGGGGGGGACCTTAGAACCTTAATTACTCTAAAATGGCTCTTTGCATATCGTTCTCTTTTCAAAAAAGGTTCGTCTCAATGCAAAGAGGCCGTACATGTCGAGATAAATGGATGTGGTTCACTTGTTTGAACGCTACAGCCATTTTTTAATTTTTACAAAAAAAATTAATATCTCTAATAAGATTTTCTCAATTGACATAAAAAATACGCTAATTCACAATTTAATTGTAAAGTACCCTCTAAGTATGTGTAAATTTTATTTGTTTCTGCTATTTGCCATTTCATAAGAGTTAGCTGCACATGAACTGTTTTTAAGTCGATTATAGAAAAAAAAATTTGAGTTTCGGAAATGAATTCATAGGTCTTCATGATATCTTAGTGAGTAGTAGGCCAACAAGATATCTACTGTGCAACAATCGACAAACGATTTTAACCAAGAAAAATACCTGACAGAACTATGCACCAGAAAATGAAGTCGATCCAAATCGGCAGTCACATTCTCTCCTTTCTATTCCTCTTTTACCTTTTTGGGTCGAGGATGTTAAATAACCATTGGATCATTGGAAATTTAGCATAACAGGGCATCAGCCTACAAAGGCTTTGTTTGGTCTTCCAACCTTGTTAGTAAAGGGAAAAGCACAAATATCCCACGTCTTCAGCGAGATTCGAACCTGCCATACATTTACTCTCGAGAGCAATAAGACCTGCGCCTTATCACTCTTAGCGATCGAGCTGGCTGGCCCCTGAACAGGATTATAAACAGTGGCTTTCATAATCTGTGTGAGCGTTTTTATTAAAGTGTGGTTTTTATGTAAAGCAAGGAACAGCCCTGTTTAAGAAGTGTATAAGCCTACACAAAGAAATCAAAATTCTAATTTCTCTGACCTCAATGTTGGCAGATGTGACTCCACTGTTTGAAATTAAAAGCCAACTCCAAAAGAAATGGCTCTAAAAGGCTTGTCCATTGTGAACCCAGGACTCCCTCAGGAGCCAGCCACTCGACCCGAGCATATAAATGCAAGACCCAATTTTAGTGCGCATGCGCACAAAGGCATTAAGAGGAAAGCCACGCGAAGAGGGTAGAGGAGACTTTAATCTTTCACTTCACGGTCAACTGCATTTGAAAAACATTGAAAGGAGGTGGGGGACTTTGCAGTAGGGATCGGGAATGGAAAGCAAAGAGAGAGAGAGAGGACTCCTTAATGGAGACACCCTTCATCCCCAAACCCGAGGGTTGTCTCCATTCATTAAGTAATAGCTCCGTCAATGTTTTGTTCGGAATTCCAGGAGATTTACCTTCTCCCCGCCGGAGACAAATGAACTGCCAACGGGGGTCGGTGGGCAACGAATCGACAAACTGCCAATCGGGAGAAGGACTGGGAGCAACTGATTGTGACGGCAGGTGTTTCGAAGCCCCTCCCCTGTAACGATTCCTTCAATTAATACGTACGCCTTCAAAAAAAAATGTCTATTTTCTTCCTGCTAAGCGTCATTAGAGGAGTAGGAAGAAAAGTAAAGTAACTCTCTTCGCCCTTTAGAAGAGAATTAGGTAACTATTGGCACAGCCCCAATTGAAATAAGAAGTGCAATCCCGAATTGAACTGTAACTGTTATCGTAACATACTAATAATTACAAGAAATGAGAAGGCATTTCAATGAGCTAGAGCCCACGAGGGCTCTTTTACTGTTTCAATGAGCTCAGCATCATGTTACTCAAGAGCTTAGTTTTCAGTCCTTGATTTGGAGGCTCAACATACGGCACGAAGAGACAGGAACCGTCCACAGAACTCATGGGCAAGATAGGCCTGGAGTTACTATCGCTAGATTCGGTCGTTTTCTGAGAGTTCAAGCCTTGAGGAATCGCACAGCCACTACCAGGACGTTGCAAAATGACCTTTCTCGAAGTACGGGACAGCAAGTTTCTGATCATCCTAATTTGGGATATGCTATTTAGATGCATAAAACGTCGTCGAAATGTTCCTATGACACTCCAGGAACTAGAGGATAGTCTCCTTGAAGAGTGGGCAAACATCCATCAGGCAAATTTGTCTCGAGCATGCCCGAATGGTGCCAAGTAAGGTTCGCGGGGGGCCAACGGCTTACTAACTGCAAAAAAAAAGCAGTAGCAACTTTAGTGAAATGTATTCTTGTTCATTTCAATTGTTCATTGTTGTTTTTGATTCTACAACTACACATCTCATGTTGTTCTTATAAAGAAAACGTTTATATGACTACCAACTGTTGTTCATGTTAAAGTTGCTTACAGACAATTGTTCCTGCTGTGCTCTTTTAAAAAACGTATTAGGTGAAGAGTTTCATTAATCACATATAAATAACATTTTATATTACTATTTTATATGTTAAGCAACTATATATAAATTCCAGTTTATAAGACTAAACCAAACCCAGTATTGTCATGAGCAACTTCCAAGAACTCTTGTCACTCTGCCTCGTAATGAGGAGGGTCATTTGTCGTCGCAACGAGGTTGGACCGTTTCGTTCTGCCGAGAGCAGGATGGTGAGGAAGACGAGGATGGTGGGGGGGGGGGGGGGGAAAAAGAGCCTCCCTTCCCTTGGTTCGAGGCTCCGAGTCCATTTGCAAATGAACGGCTGTTGAAATATTGGCCACTGAATAAGGAATGAAGGCGGGAAAAGCGCTGGCCGACGATCGAAACGGGGGGAAGAGGCCTGTGCGCTTCAATCACAATGACGCCATATTCCGTAAGCCTAACGCTTCACCTCTTTCGTCTTCCATGCCATTCTTCTCCTGCTGCCTGCAAAACCTTCCCTACCCCCTCGGCTTCAACCACCCCTCGGCAAGAAAAAGCCTCCCACACTTCCCGTTTCCTTCTACCGTAAATAACGGAATGAAACGAAAACAAATGGAACGCCAATGACGCAACAAAAGCGCGGGGAGCGCACTCTCTGGAGAAAACTTTTCCACCGGAACCCCGGTACGCACGTGCTTTTCCCTCCTCGCACAACCGCGGCCATTGGCTCAAACTTCTTCATCCGCCGAATTGGTTATTGATCGCGAAATCAAGAAGGAAGGAGTTTACGTGAAAGGTTTATTTTCTTTTCTCTCTTTCTCTCTCTCTCTCTATTTTCCTTACCCCTATCCCCATGACTCTTTCAATTCGTATACACAATAAGAAGAAAAACTTGGACGTGTGGCTAGAAAGCAATGCAAATAAGAACATCCTTGAAGGAGATGGTACCTTAGAACTTAAGCTTCACAATATCCTAATTCATCTTAATAACTTGCTTCTTAATCACTTTAGACCAGCGATTTTCAACCTGTGCGCCTAATATGAGGAGCAGGAGGGCGAAAAATTTCATAAACAAAATATTTGTGAAAAATCCTAACGTGATGAATGAAAACTGAATTTACTTTCAAAATTAACATACCAAAATTATATTAAAATTAAAACAACTTTCCAAAAATTAAAATTTGCAGACCTAAAATATTATAATTTGTAAACTCGTCTTTTAGGAATCGGAGAATGAAAGTTTAAAACTGCTTCATCGCTCAGACGAAAAATATTGGATTGGCGCGATTTTATTTCCTATTCATAATGAATAGGGAATGTTTACTTATGAATCGCTTTTCAGCTTTCAAGAACCTCTCTCTTAATTAGGTTAACAAATTAACTGTGAAAGCAATAAATGTCATTGACTTTTAATAAAAACTAACATGAATTTTATAAAATGGAATATATAATGTACAGGGTGTTGCAAAAATATACAGGAGAGTGCTGCTGGGTAGCCTAATCTCTCGCTTCAGGGGCCGCTTCATAAAATGATAATTGGGAAATTTTATTTTGTTACCCATTTATGCTGAAATTGGTAAAAATTGAAATTGAGACTTCATATCTTAAATTTATATTCTCTAGCATGTAAAGACAAAAAAATTATATCTATGGACGACAGCATATAATTTTAAATAAAATTTAAGTTTGGAATAGCTAGGCAACGGGCCAGGAACTGACGTCACTTCTTAGTTTTCTTATTAAGTGAATTAAAAGTAAAAATTAAAATTAATTTTTATTTTTAAGTTATCATGGAGCATGTTTAATTTTTAAGTATCATGAAATAATTGGCTATTTTATTGGACTGCATTTTCGTTTCATCGAAATTTTTATTCTGAACTTTTCAGACTTTAATTTCAAAATTCAAATTCTTCAAGACCTTCAAAATTCAAAAGTTTTCATATTGTTACCTTTTAAACAAGTGCTGAGTCAACAATGAAGTCCGTTTCTACGAGATGTGAAAAGTATTGCCAAGACAGTGGACTTTAGATTACTTGGCCCGCTAGAAGCTTTGTTATTTAGTAATCTTTTAAATTTTATTAAGTCCCTTTTTAATTATATTCTTGTAATTTCTTATGTTTTTACATGCTACAGAATATAAATTAAAGATATGAAATCTCAATTTCCATTTTTACCAATTTCGGCGTAAATGGGTTAACAAAATAAAATTTACCAATTATCATTTTATGAAGCGTCCCCTGAAGCGAGAGGATGGCTATCCAGCAGTACGGTCCTGCATATTTTTGCAACACCCTGTATAATTTGACAAACAATACTATATATCTTTATTATATAGCGGGTGACCTAAAAATGTATTGCATTTTTTTAACATTAACGACATTTTCAGTGTTTGCGCGTGCTTCGTGATTCTTATGAAATCATTGAATTGCTGGAAAGCAAACACTGAAAATGTCATTAACAATGTAAAAAAAATGTAACACAATTTTGGATCACCCGGTATTCGACAAATCTTTGTCTGCGTCAACAATAAAACTCATGAACAATATTCTTTTTTGAAAATACAAATACTCGATTGAAAACTTTATTTGATAACGAATTCTAAACCGATATCTCCACTTTATCTGCTTTAACTGTGGATTAATGTTTAGCTAAATTTTTGAATATGGTAAGAGGCCTCGTTTGTTGTATGAAACGGTCAAATCACAAAAAAATTTTTGTAGCGGACTACAAGTCACGGAAAAAAACTTTGAAACGTCCAAATCACAAAAGAAATAACTTTGTAGACGCCCCAATCAGGAAATAACTTTATAATAGCCCACTAGTTGTCTTATCCCATAAAACCACTTTATAGAACTTTACCCCAGTTACCAAAAATATAAAATAATCCATTGAAATAAACCCAATATTCAAATTACCCCAGATAATCAAAACTACTTAACCGTAAGTGAAGTAAGTAATTTAAGAGAAGTAACGTTCACAGGCTGCAACCGGAATTCGTGATATCCCTCCAAAAATCATGGACACAGGCTTTATTTTACTAAATTACAAATAGACAGCTTAGACAAACTGAAAAAGAAATCTCTTATAGTTACAACTTTTTGGGTATCATTAAGTAAACTACAAACTAGGTTCAGAAATATTCAAGTATAGTTTGATCAAGCATACCACCTGACGAAAGCCCAGTAGGAAAATTATTCTTTCAATATTAATTTTCAAACCAGGAAAAACGAAAAAAAAACAACAGGATTTCAAGTACTGGCCTGAAACTAAGAACCAATTAAACTGGCCTGAACTTACGTCAATTAAACTCTTCGTGCTGTAGACTTCCGACTCGGTTCGGTTAATCTCCAGAAAAAATGTAAACGGAAGAAATACCTTCCTATTGAATCTCGAATTATCGAGACAAAACCCACATTCGTTTTCTCCGCTCAAATCATGGGTTTCGCTAAATCACTTAACGCTATGAGCTGGTATTATTTTGGTCCAACAATTCAGAACGTCCAAGTTCATTTTTATTAAAAATTATTTCGTGGAGACGTTCAACTTCTCTAGGCGTAATCATAATGGCCTGTTATTCCCTCCGGCTCTGCTGTCTGGAATCCAACTGCAAATTCGTTCTGAACGCTAATGAAGGGTGTGCAGTCACTATGAAACACAAACTAACAAAACGAAAAGGATAAACCGAAACGCACACTTACAGAAAAGACAAAAAAAAGAAATAAATAAACAACATTAAATAGGAAAAGTGACAGATTTTTATAGCGGCTGCTGAGGCACTTTTATGAATCGAACAGTTTAATTTCCAAAGGTTCCGCTGTAGGTCTGCTCAGTCTCTTCTTTCTATCCAAGAAGTCTGAAGGGGCGACAATTATACGGTTCGTTCGGGTCTTCGTTGGTTACTGGTCATCTCTCGTCGGCTCATACTCTGTTCCACGTTCGATTCACTTCAGGCAACCCGGTATCCACATTCGTGTGGTCCTCACCGCTCTACTCTCATCACCTGATTTCGCGGGCCTGCAAGTGCAATAGGTAGAGCGTGCGAGGCGACGGCTTAATTATACATGGTTGCTGTATGATATGGCCTATTATCATTCCTCTCTCGGTGTAATATTCTTGGTTTTATCTTTATATCAGAACACTGTGTGTTCGTATCGCTACTTTGGACCCTCGACTTACCCAGAAATTGGTAGCTGTGGAATCCAGCCAGATCTTTCGGAAGACATCTGAAGAAACACTAATTTCAGCTTCTGTATAACGGATGTTTGTCATTATTAAGGACTTTAAACTTTTTTTATTGTATTTATATTTTGAAAGGTTAAATTAAACCAGTTTTTGCTTTACACAAACTCTATCACTCAATCTGTCTAATAGATACGTGACACTCGTCAATCTAGCTCATGTCACAACCATCCCCGATTCTTTATCTAAGCTTTGTAAATCTTTTCGTAAAGGATGCACACAAAACCTCATCTTTAATGCAAACTCAAAAGAGTGAGTCAAATGACCAGACAAGAAGAGGCGAGTCCTCTCAGAATTGTTTGCACACTATTGCCTCATAGCGAAGACACGTCTAACTATGCAACGGTATTTATCACAAACAAAAGTCGTACGTTTCTCCACTTTTATATGCATAAGCGCATTTAACTAGAGGAGAAGTACCCTGAGAAAGACCTCGTGCAGCTAGATTAAAGCTAATAAACGGAAATGACGTAAGTTCACGTAGGTTTCCCAAACGGTTCATGTTTCCGTATTCAAAAAGGTTTCCTTTGACAATAACAAAACAAATGACCAATTCTATACCCGTTGGTGTCTATTGCCTGCACGTATCTGTAAAACGCACTCATCAAAGATTATCCGGTTAGTTGAGCACTGATTAACAGCCCCAGGAAAAAACACATCAAACCCTCTTAACCTAAATCAAACCTCGATGGATGGAACATTATTTATAACCGTCACGTGGTCCACGCAATTGAAGGTAGGCGGTGTGGCTCGTGCGCATTTCAACGTGGCTTATCACGCAAACGCTCCAACAAAAAAGTCTCCTTAAGAACCCACCAAGCGATTTCTCGTTCAGCGCTTTCCGCCAAGCATCACGTGACCGTGTTTGTCATTAGAGCTTTACATTAAGCTAAAAAATAAAAAAAAGAAAGGGAAGAAGGGAATTGCATTACGATAATGTACCCATAAATCCAAAAAGAAATATTTATCGATTATTTCTAGCAAAGAGGCGTCACGAGCCTTCTACTTCCTCGTCTCCATGATTGGTAGTTGTGTTGCAGCTCGACGGCTACTTCCCCGACTGGAGGTCGGGTCGAGAAGCAAACTTAAAAAAAAAAATTATTTCGTTACTCACATACCTCTTAAGTTTCCTCACTTCACATAAACAATTTCAAATTCCCGCCCAAAACAGATCTGCTTAGCTTCAACAAAACCAGACCCGCACGTGGCTTAAATAAACAACAAAAAAATTGTTTAAAACAGAAACCCCAAAAACAACAACAGCAACAACAAAACTAAGAAAAACAAACACACTAACCTATTGACAACAACTCAAACTGGCCCCCAATGAATAATAACAGCGTTTTTACTTAAGACCCCACTATTACTCAAGGGGCCTTCAACCAAGAGAGAGGTCATTAAACTAGAGACTCCTAAAAAAAACATTAAAAATGCTCATAAATCACTACCAAAACGACCCAATTTGCAATTGCATTATGAGGATGAGCCCCTTTTATCCCAACCCCCTTCAATCTAATTTTCTATTTTATTTCAAATAAATTGACGACCATAAAAATTTCAACTTTTCGTTGTACCGTCATTAAAGAGTTCGTTTTAGGAAGTAAAACAAAAAAGAGCGGGAAAATTGAGCTTAAATTTATTAGACCCCAGTCGAATAGGAATTGAGTTGTAATTTCCCTCTAATTAATAAACAGTCCAGGGTGAAATGGTTCCCCGATTCAATCGAGCAATAATGATTACTACTAAATCAGATGAAGTTATTATTACGTCATGGAACCACCCACTTCACTCATATAAAAGTAATTACGCTAAAAATAACTCAATAATCAATTTACATAAGCTTCAAATCCAAATCTGCCTTACGTGCATGCGACCTATAAAAGGTTACAGGCGAGTCCATAAGGTCACCGCAAAGCTGTGGAATGGAACAACCAATAAGTGAAAACTGGATTAGCGATCACCTAATTATTAAAACTATAGAAAATATCACGTGGTTTACCCTAAAGAAAAAGATTTATAGAAAAACTATAGAAAAAGATCACGTGGTTTTTACCCTACTTTTTTACCCTTTTGCTTTAAAAATTGATGTTAGAAAAATTATATTTAAAATACTTAAGCTATAGAAAAATTATAAGGCGAATTAAGTTACAGTTCGGGACGGGTTAACCTTGCAATCACGGAACAGTACAGTTGCGCGGGGGATTGAGTATCAACGCGCGGGATCAAAAAGGAAGAGGGGGGTAGGTAATAAGAAAAACTTAAGAAAAACTTAGTCTAAAGACGGGGCAATTGCTTGCTATAGAATTATTTGGATATTGTTCACCCAATTTTACATAACATTTAAAGTAAATTCCTTTATTTGACTTGTTGAAGGTGTGTAACTTAAATAGTGACAGCGTGGAAACCGGCATGATATCCATGATAAGATATAGTTCCGAAGAGGTGTATACGCATGCGTTATTAAATAAACAGTATGAAAACTCTAGAAAAGGATGTACAATGAGTGACCAGTTTATTAGGAATTCCACATCCCTATCTGCTATAACAGCACGAATTCGTCCTGGCATGGATTCAATTAGCCGCTGGAAGCATTGTTGTGTGATGTTTGTATATGCGGATGCAATAGATGCTCCCAGTTGATGCTTACTGAATGGTGGTGGATCCATGCCTCGAATAACCCGTTCCAGTTCATTCCAAATCCGGGGACTGTGGTGGATCCAGTTCATTATTGTGCTCCTGGAACCATTAAATGACGATACGAGCCTTATGACACGGAGTATTGTCCAGCTGGAGTTATCCTTCCGATGGTTGGTTGGTTTATTAGAATTTTTGGGGTCGACTACTAAGGTCATTTTGCGCCCTTTACATCTACACCCAGCCCGGGACAAACACAAACATCCATGCCCACGGCGAGATTCGAACCCACGACCAGGTGGACTCGAGAACTAGAAAGCTTACGGGGTGGGGGGGGGGGGTTCTAGAAATTTAGGCGTCGACTACCAAGGCCAATTTACGCCTTTTACACAAGTTATATCTGTACGCAACCCGGGACAAACACAAACATCCATGCCCACGGCGGGATCCGAACCCACGGCCAGGCGGACTCGAGAACTAGAAAGCTTACGCGCTAGCCCTCTCGGCCATCTGGCCATCCTTCCGATGGGGGAAACACAGTAGCCATAAAGGGGTAAACGTGATTGGCAACAATGTCCAGGTAGCCCAGACCATTAAGACTTTGTTCTACAGGTATCAGCGGACCAAGCGTGTACAAGAAAAACGTTCCCCAGACCATTACAGAGCCTTCACCAACCTGATCAGTGGAAACCAGACAGGAGGAGTTTATCGCTTCGTGCTGTTGCTCCAAATTCTGCGTCGGCAGTGTGCATGGTTCAATAGGCAACGGGACTCATCCGACCAGCAGACCTTCTTCCAGTCGTCAACAGTCCTGTGTTGGGGATCACGGGAAAATCGGAGACGTTTTTTGTGGTTTTGGGTGGAGATCAAAGGTATCCGGACTGGCCGTTGGCTGTTGTACGGCAAATGTTATTCTGCGGTCCAGTGTTGTATTCCACTATTAGTTGACGAGTCGTGACGTTTCTATTCGCACGAACAAGCATTCACATCCTACACTCACCCCTTGGATCGACGATCGTTTGCAACCACAGGCTTTTCTCTGAATGGTTTTTTATTTTTTTAACCAATCCTGGTAAACCCTTGAAATGGTTGTTCGGGAGAAGCCTAGAAGAGGTGCGGTTTCGGAAATACTCAGTCCACCTCGCCGGGCACCAACTATCAGCCCGCGGTCGAAATCGCCCAGATCCTTTGTTTTCCCCGTGGCGACGGTCAAACCACTTGCAGTTGAGAGGTTTGTTCTCGCTTTATATGCTTTATATTGGCCGACTGTCACGTGACTAATTGATATGATGCAATTGCTATGCCAACGGATTTGCATAGTCTTGGGTGTCCTAATAAACTGCCACTCAGTGTATGTCAGTCATGGTTCTCACGCAATAAAAGAGAGTCGCTTTGTTATAAGTTTATTTTACGGAAAAATCGTACCAGCGTTGCATTCAGCGCTTCAAAGGAAGTTTTCTGATTTCCTATTCTAAGGAAAACAGCTATGTATGATCTTGTAAACCGGTTTCGCTAGACAAGCTGAGTGTATGATAAGTCTAAAAATGGCTGATGGGGCGTGAAGTTCAACTTCATGCAGTAACATTCTTGCGTGTAAAACTCTTGCGTTTAAAATTTTAAGCCATTTACAGTAAACAATGAGCTTTTCCGAATCCAAAGAACGAAGCTTTTGCGCTACCCGAATTTTGTACGGCCGTAGCTTTAGATGTTAGTACCCCTCTGGCAGGCTGAATACGATCCGAAGTGACTTCCGCGGAGAGCGCTGCAGGGAAATTTGAATTTTTTGCTGAAACATAGTAGTCACCACGGCCCGTACGCCACTTTTAAGCTTATCATACAAACTGCCTGCCTCGTGAAACATGTATACAAGATCATACACAATTGTTTTCCTTAGTATAAGTGCATCAGGAAACTTTCTTTGAAAGCAACTCTCTCACGTTCCTCTCTCACGGAGCGCGATCCTAAGCTGACACAAATAGCAATACTCTGATATCTATTATGGTTTTGCAACAAATGCATTTTAAACTTGGAATTCGGAGACTTTCGAATCACACTGTATTATACAATTATTAAATTTAACCGAAAGATTTTCGATGTCATTTGGCCTTTAAAGTACCGGAGGTTTGTACATCATAATGACATCCATAGGGCAACACTGCACCATACAGTCCCACGAAAGCAAAAGCTAGATGCTGTCTACAAACTGTCATTTCTTGCAGCACCACCTTCATCCAGCTTTATGGTGAAAGCGACGGCACTCTCTGGAAACGACCCTTATCATCCCTCATGGCAATGCGAGAAATCACACAGATGAGTCGTAATGGAACATCCACCATATTCGCCTGGTATAAGTCGGTGCGATTAAGATCTCATTTACAACACAAAAACCGTTATTATCCATGCCATAGGGCGTCGCTGGGACATCAATAGAGATAGATGCGCTGATGATGTATAACGCCTTCTACTTGTGTGGTAAAGATGGTAAAAACATGGGGGGGGGGGCGATAACATGAAGATATGTAAATGAGGTTTCCTCTAACAACAAAGCTTTTCAAAAGTATAGATTCTTGCCACTACTTAGTATCCAGCCCTTGTATGTAAGAGTGTTGGAATGAAGAGACTCCATTAGATTACATATGTGAGAATCTTTTAAAATCGTTTTCCGAATAAGATGATGCGGTTTTCTGCCGCTAGAGCGCATTTATGAGGCTTTTATGGATTTTGCTTATGCAAGCGAGTCTAGTAAAATATAAATTCTGCGAACTGTATAGGAAAAGAGTCTATTAAACGCTATAATTACATAAAGGCATTTATCCCCTCTTTTACAACCAGTTAACAACACACATAAGATATAATGACTACGTATAGTTACACTGCTCTAATGTGAATTAAATTGAATTTTTTTTCGCCACCCCTATTAAGTAGCAAATTTTTTATTCCTCATTTTTATAATTAAATTCTTCTTTTTTTTCCTACAAATTTAATTTTCACTTTAAGATAAAAAAAATTAAAAACAATAAAACCCGAGAGAGAGAGAGAGAGAAAGAGAGGAGACGGAACATTGAACTCGCTTGTTATTATCATGGCTCTTAATGAAGTTGTTTTAGCGAAGGTAGGCGACCCCCGCTACCACGAAGTCCTGATGAAGACGTACCGGAAGTGGCGTTAATTAGGTGTTCGAGGAAAACTTTCAAAACATCTGTTCCGTTGTAGGGTTGGGGAGAGGGGGGTTGGTATAGAGGGCGCTATTGTTCTTTTGTTGGAGCGCGTCAAGTGCATCTCACCTATTGGACGATTGGCTTAATTTCCATGATTGCGTTTAATTCATCAATTCCTTTTTTTTTTAAGCCTCGTTATTATGTAAGAGGGGAATAATCGATAACGCTATTCTTTCTGTTTAAATCAATTTTTTTAATAATAGCTTTATCCTTCGCTAACCCTCTTCCTTTGGAGCACTATAATCTGGGGTCATTAATAAAAAACATAAGCGCTTGACAGACAAGTAAGACACATACACCTTAAAAAGAAAAAAAAAAAAAAGATTGGCAGCAGATACGAATTAGTTATAGGGAAATAATTGCTGTAAATGACTCATTCGATTTCAAAATCCTCCATTTTCCAAAGAATTACAATTGATACATGCAAAGAACCGTTAACTCACGAAGTTTGCATGGTGATACACCAGTTGGCAGTACGAGTGCAGTGTCTTAACAAAATGGCATCAAGGCAGGAAAGGAGTTCGTGTGTGTTGGAATATGCGAAATGTTACTGCAGAAGAAAGTATAGAAAGGAACCACCGTGTAAACAAGACCATTTTGTAAGACACTGATATCTATGTAAGACCCAAACAATAATAATGTAGATCTGTATACCGAATATCGTTCCTTTACATTCCTATACTTTATATGAGAGTTGCCCAAATGAAAAGTGGACGTGTCTACCTGCAGCAGCGAGACAACAGCGCTCTGGTGAAGGGGTATGCTAATAGATTCCAGAAGTTTACCGGATTGTATAAATTGCGACTTCATCTGTTCGTTATATATATACAAAGAACGTTAGAAGAAGGAAGTGTAAGAATGGATGCGTCCAGGACGTAACATCGAAGAATAGTGTGCTTTGTAGTGGCGGAAGATGAGTAGAATGACAACATGTATCGTCGAATGAAGGTGTGTATGATGAGCACATGTTAGGACATACAACGTCGTATCTGCCCAGGCCAGGTCAAGCACAAATCGCGATAGATGTCGAATCCATAGCTGCAGTTGATGAAGTGATTATTAGAGCGAATCTAATCATGATTCTTCTCAATTCTCAAGAAGATATTGCAAAGGAAACGTTTCAATTCGGACGAAAAGGACGAGGTGAAAGATTTTTTCAAAAAATAATCAATCTTTCTAAGCCAAGGTAATGGGGAAGTTGCATGAATTTTTTTTTTACATATAAAAGCACCGTTTCATACAGATTGTGTTTTTCTGAATACAAAATCGTTGTTAAATTTATTAAAAATATTAAAGATAGCTATTAAAATTAGCACTAGAAACGTGAAATCAAGCCTCCCAACAAAAACGATATGTGACGTCACTTTCCATCAAACATAGTTCGGAAGGGAAGTAAAGCCGTTGGTCCCGTGTAGTCGCTTGCGAGGCAAAATTTGCGGCCCCTATAAAGCCGTCCTGAAATGACCATAGCAGTTGAAAAGGACGTTAATACCAACCAAACCAAACCAACCATCAAACGTAGCCAACGGAAAACAGGCAGCGTTTACCTCGCCGTCAGAACCAACTCACGTCCCTTAAGGGGCTCTTTCTTCTTTGGGAAGTGGTGAAAGTCGCAATGTGCAAAGTCTTTCATTTTTGAACTGCAATTTTTCATCTTTGAACTGTAGGCGCTGCAACGCCTCAGGTGTGGTGACTCGTGTGCGGGCGGACGTCATCGTACTCCAGAAGAGGGTCCAAAGCTGCCATTCAATCCTGGTGTCGACAACAACTCCGGAATTCCTCTCCAACGGGTTCACCCAACTAGTCACGCGTTGGCGCAATGCATGGAAAGGGATGGGGACTATGTCGAAAAGTGAATAGTGCATTACATAGAGGACAAATGTGAGTATAAGATACAAAAAGAATTTTGAAAATCGGTTAACAAATAAAAAAGTTACAGCCATGGAGATCTTATTTATCAATCGCCCCTCATATAACTATAAATTTTATTCATAAACGAATCACTATTCCTTGATATTGATAACAAATACTATAGAAAAAAATAATTTAAAATTTTCATGCAACTTCCCCATTGACCTGCTGTGCAAACGATGAGACCATTGCCTCAACAATCATGATGATTAATTTTAAGTTTCAAATAAGGGCATTACGTATCCAGACAGTGTCCACTTTCCATTTGAAAGATGGACCCCTCTTAACTCCCACCCCCGTAACTCCGATCCCAATAGGCCAATCGAAACCTAACATCAAAGATATGCCTTTAGTAAATTATATTCCGAATTTCAATCTTCTAAATCAAAAAATATAGAAAACACGAAGGGGACGGACGGACAGACAGCTCCATTCCTCCGCTACTTAATAATAAACCTTCTTTACGAGACCCTGATTTGCATGTAAACGAGTCTGGTTCAAATCACGCATAATCACCAATCATGTTTCTTTAATGGGAGAGCCCCTTCTGAATTTTTGCTTTCATATTAATTAACGAAAATTGCAATTTTCTAGCAATCTCTAAAGCATATCGACCTTTGACTCTTTCAATTTTTTGTAATTGGTTTTCGCAGTAATAAGCTCCAGAGATGCGGTTTGGTTCATAAGTCCATCTCTTTGAGTTGAGTCCCGCCTTTTTATGTTTAGTATGCTCCATTAAACTGCATAATTAATTAACAATGAAACCCATGGAAAAAGTGTTTACGAATGTGGTTTCATAAACCGGCGTGTACATGACAGAAAAAGCTTATTGTTTTTCTTTTGAACGGGAATAGCCGTTCCCTATTGCTTGAGAAACCTATGCAATTCTGGTGCTCCTATACATCCAGTGAAGTTACTTAAGGTCCTTCTAATGTACGAGATATAAACAAATTGTATTCGGGGTTAATATTTTGATGATATTCGGTAAAAATTCGTTCACATCTCTTATAGAAGACTCTCATCCAGGATTTTTGTAGTTTCCCTACAAGAAGAGTTCCTTATTCAACCCAAGCTTGATGTCGCTTTTTATTATTTGTTATTATCTTAATCTCCCCATCCCATCGATGTGTTGACGCGTATTTGGTCCAATAGCAATCCGCCTCCTTATCTCGTAAGATTTAGAGTTTAACACATACAGATTCGCATCCCCCCTTCCCCCGAACACAATAACAACAACCAGGACGAGAAGCCTTCCCTTCTCCAGCTTTTTTCTAAACCATTCCTCAGTCCCTATCTCCATTCCTCTCCGATAACGCCATCGCTCGCCATTTTTTCTTCCTCGGGAAAAAAAATAAAAAATTTTTTTTTGTTATTGACAAAAAGCTAAAACTCAAGATTCGCGGCAGCCTTACGTCCAATCAGATAACAAAAGTTGAAAGCCACGTGAACGAAAAACGTCACGCGAGTCTTATTTCCCAGTTTTGTTCAAGGAGGCTCAGAAAAGAGAAGGCAAGGAAAGAAGGAGCGGGGAGGGGAGAAAAAAAAGGAAGAAACAAGCGCGCGAGATTGTAACATGGCGAGAAAAGAGTGCGCAGACGCGAGAGGTGAAATCGGCAGTCTTTAGCGCCATGCCCATAAAGATCGCGACTGTCACCACGAGAGGGATTTGACGCCTGAGCAGCGAGAGAAAACCTTATCTGTGCACGCGCATCAGACCAGAGGAGCATACGCCATAAAGCAATGGAGTTTATCTCCTGGCGCGTGCGAGAAGAAAGAGCCAATGGCATGACGCCAAATATATATATTTATATATAAGTGCATAAAACAGCAAAAAAGGCAGAAAGCTTTCCTTTCATCACCGATAACACCTTCTCAGAGAAGAAAACTTTCAAAAACGGACACCGCAATCTCCAATCGTCAGCCATCACAACAACACTGTCGATCGCTTCATCCCCGCTGACACTAATCAAATCGTTACGGGCAAAAGTTAGCCAGAACCCGATCGACCCAGTGCGGCGAACCGCTCTTGGTTCCCTAATTGACTCAACGAGACCCCGACACGACAAGCCAATCCTACGCATAAAGTCCAAAATTCTTGGTCCATGTTCCATCAAACACCGCATTCCTCGCATAACTCGATTCCATCGACTCCACGTGGCCTAACCATTTAAGTAGGATTTCAATGGGAAGGACACCAAAACATCGACGCCTTAGGATTCGAACCCAAGACTAACACGGCAACCCTTCACCAAAACCCACAAAAATTCAAAATTTCATGTCACGTGATCAATGAAGACAAAATGAACCTTCAGGCCTAATGTGGAAACACTTCAGTTTAGACAGGACCACCACATAAACCCAGAAAAATGATCAATATTCTTCTAGATTGGTCGATTTTCACGTCAAATGACTTAATACCTCTTAATACACGTCTGAGACGAACACAAACATCGACGACAGGATCTTAACCTCGGACTCGAGAATAAAAGACCAAATGGAAGGTTAATAAGGTCTCAATCGAGATGAAATAGGCATAAGTAAAATGGAAATTCCTCCTTCAAAATACGTAAGACTTAAACCTAACCAAGCTGCAATGAGCCTTATCAAGATTAGGCCAGAATGGGTTCCTACATTCAAATTAGTCTACATCCTATAGTAATGTTATATGGACGGAACTTTTGCAGCGGCCCCAAATGTGTTTCAACAGCCATTTGACATTAGAGAATCGCTTATAGCATAAGTTAAATCATATATGAAGAACTATTGACAGCAATAATGAACAAATGCCAGGAGTTGGGATTCAATCCAGATCCAGCAACCGTCATGCCTGACTTCAAGCGTGCTGTGATCAACGCTGTATCATCGACGTTTGGAGTCTTTTTTTTCTTTATTTTTACATTGCTTTTTATTTTTCTTTCTTTCTTTCTTTCTTTCTTTTTATTTTTCTTTCTTTCTTCTTTTATTTTTCTTCGACCTCACCCAGAGCATATGGCAAAGAAAGAGTTAGACTCTTCTGTGGTATGCTGGATGGATGGTTTCCAGCCGGTTGATAACGTAGAGGTTGGAATGGAATATCTTTACCAAAGTGTACCTGATATTAAGGGCCACGAAGAAGTATCAAAAGCGACTGAGACCCTGTGCCTAGACTGTGTTCAAAATAAGAAGATGTTGGAAGAATTTTTTAGATGGTATAGACTAATTTGAATGTACAGATTAGCCTAAATGATTCATCAGATTTCAAAGCACTGTTTATTTACAAGTATACGACGTACAAAGACGGGTGATACATGAAAAGATAAATACACTCACCAAAGCATTTTAAACAAAATGCCCGCCTCGTGGCTCGCGTGCAAGCTAGATGGCAGGCCTGTGATGGCACTCTACAAGATGGCAGCAATGCAGAAAGAGAGTTTTTGTATGTTAGAATATGCGAAATGTTCCTCGGTTACGAGCGCTCAGCGTGCATTCGTACGCAAATACGGAAAAGCTGCACCTGGTCACCAAAGCATTTTCCGTTGGTTTCACCAATTTCGTGATACTACTTGCATGTGTAAAGGAAAAACACGGGGCGAGTGTGGAAATCGTGGAGCATGTGTGACAGAGCTTTGTGCGCAGCCCACAAAAATCAACCGTTCGTGCAAGCCGTAAACGGGGAATTCGGCAGAAAACAGTGTGGAATGTTTTGCGGCGGCGTTTGCAACTGTTACAACACCTGACTCCAGATGATTATGCCCGCCGACTGGAGTTTTGTACCCGAATGGAGCAAGGTATGGATGATGATGATGACTTTGCGGGGATATTGATATTCAGCTACGAGGCGACTTTCCATATGTCAGGAAAGGTGAATCATCACAACATGAGAGCTGGTACAGTATTCGCCAAAAGTGAATGTCTTCTGTGCCACATCCAAGACATAACTGTATGGCCCCTTTTTTTTCATCGAGCAGACGGTGACAGGTTCCGTGTACCTGGATATGTTGCAGTTGTTTGTTGCCATAACTGACTGCTGACTCCTCGACTTTTATCTTTCAACAAGACGGGGCTCCACCTCACTGGAGCACAATTGTCCGCGTCTTTCTCAACAGAGAACTGCCACATTGCTGCATAGGGCGCGCTGGTCTGGGTGATGTTCCTCTGTTACCATGGCCTCTTGGTCGCCAGATCTCACGCCATGTGATTTCTTCCTATGGGGTTATGTGAAGGAGAAACTGTATGCACCCCCAATGCCAACAATATTGCAAGAACTGCAGGAACGCATCACTGCTGCTGTGACGGACTCTGACGGAAACATGCTAGTGAACGTATGTACGGAACTGGATTACCCTTTGGATGTGCGCCTGGTGACTAATGGCGTACACATTGAACATCTTCTAGAATGTACCAGAACTTGGTGGGTGTACGAGTATGTACCTTTTCATGTATCACCAGTCTTTCTACCTGTATTATTATTTAATTTTTTAGTAATTTACCCATTGGCTGAGTAATAAAAATTTAATCCTACAATACTCCATGTGTCTTTAATTTCTTGTATATAAACAATTTTGTGCAAAATTTTAGATGGTTATTTAATTTGAATCTGAAAATGAAGGGTAACTCTGTTATGAGGGGAATGTCTTCCAGGGGATATTTTCACCGGGAAATGTCTGCCGGGTGAACTTTTGGCGTGCGGATATTTTGACCGGGAAAGTTTTGTCGGGGTAACTTTTGACCTAGCCTCGCCTAATATTATCTTCAGTCTAAGTCTTGAGGCTTCAACATTTGGCCTTAAACTAAGCTTCATGTAAGTACAGGTCTAAAATATCTGTATTTAGACTTAACAGCTATCTGTTTCCTGCATCTTGACTTAGGGTCTTAAGTTAGGCTAAGGGGTCCCGATTTTGCTTAATACATATTAATACTTAGACTAAAGATACTATTAGGCTTATATTAAAAAGGGCTTAAGATATATTAGGCCTAAATCAACATACCCTAACATAAGACCCTAAGATTCAGGTTTGAAGGACACAAACAGCCTAAATACAAAGTTTTAGTCCTGTATTGGGCCTAAATCAGGATGAAATGAGGCTTAAAAGCTTTATTTTCAGACTAAGGTTGGGGGCTTACCCTAAAACAAGATACTTTCGACCAATACAATAAAGGTTTTGTTATGCTTATATTTAAAGCTTGAGATGTAACTTGAGAGCCAAGTCAAGATTGAGGGCAACAGATGCATGATGCTTTATCAGTTCTGTTAAGCCTAACTACAGAAATATTAAACCTCTATTAAGATTAGCTTATGTCCAAGGCTAATACAAGACCTACAAAGATGCTTTAGACCAATACCAGAAGATTAGGCTTACAATAAAACGGTTAAGGTAATAAGATGCATTAGGCCTAACTCAACATTTCTTAGCCTAACTTAAGAACCTAAGTCAAGATTAAGACTAGAAGACTCAAGGAGTCTCATATATACTTTAGACCTGCATTTAGGCTTATATTGAGATTAGGCTTAAATGAGGTTATTTTAAGGCCAAAGATACATTTTAGTACATAGAAAGGTGTTTCAAATCAATACCAGAAGGTTAGGTTTCTATTAAAAAGGCTAAGGCCTAAATCTAGATGAAGTGACTTCATTCAATATTTATATGTTAGGACTAAAGGAAAGGTAATTAAGCTTATATCAAAGTTTGTAGTCCTAATGAAACAATTATTACGAGCAACTTAAGGTCTTTGGGGGGATCCATGAAAACTTATTACTCCCACTTAGTTCTTCTATTTTAGAAATCCATCGTATTCCCCTTTAATCCTTTAAGTAAGTATCACCTTAACCAAAAAATCGATCGCTCCGTCGTATTCCTCGCCCCGATTCAAACCAAAATGAATATTCGCGCTCCAAATAAAATTTCATTCCTTCTCCCGCTTTTACGCTTCTTAAAAGGAAATAAACACTTCGCCCCAGTCTCGCCGATCCGCTGGCAATTAAATCACCATCGCATTACATTTTTACGAGCGTCTTTCATGTATCAACGTCTTCCTTCAAACTTCTCATTTAGGCCCAACCCCCCCAGGATCTGTCAGTGTTGCAAGCATTTCAGTCGCCAAAGCAATTAAAGAGGAGGGTTAGGGTTAACACGAAGAGAGAGAAAAAAAGAAAGAAAGAGAGAACAAGAAGCCTTGACATTTCCTGTTCCTCCATCAGACAAATAATTGACACTTCCCTGAACGTTGACTCACCCATAATAAAATTCCTGCCGCCGCTGCTTTTGCTCGCTTGCGCCCTCTTTCGGATGCGAGAGAGTGGGGAAAAAACAGAAGGAAAAGGTTGGTCACGTGACTTACAACATCCCCCCCCCTTACTCTTCTCGTGCCTAACGAGACCTCAAGCAACGCCTACCACGTGGATCATTAGACTAAACGTCCTTTTCCCCCAAATGCCACATTGATTTCGGGCGCCGATTATCTAACCTAAAGTCGTTTCCAAACAGGTCGAGGTAAAATCGCATGGGCCTAAAGAGTACATTACATGCCACGTTCCTGTACCCAAATAATAATAATAATAATAATAATAATAATAATAATAATAAATGTTTCTTGCCATTACGAGCTAGGCAGTATCTCCACTAAAACATGAACCGAGACAAGGCCCCTTGGTTATCCTCTTGCTGCCTTAACCACATCGCCAGATCATTCTTGTATTGAACACTTTAGCGAGTTTTGATAGAGCGTCGCCTGAGACCAACATACATATCAAGTCGACGAATTACCACACCAATTGGAGATCATCGGAAAGATATCCTTCAGAACACCATCCGGCAACTTATTGCATCCAGGATTCAGGTTTGTTCCAAACAGACGGAAGAAGATCGTCTAAACTTAACTATTTCATATAACGCTTTCTAGCCAATAAGTCATCTAATTGTTATCAAGCCTGATCATTTCTATATATGTAAATTCCATGTTCCAATTTTTGTGTCCATTGCATACTTCCTAATTGGTATGTCAAAACTTTTTTGGGGGCACTTGACAAAAGCAAGAGCTTAGTCCAACTGATGCGAAATACTCAATAGCGACAATAGAGAAGTTTAACAGCAGCATACTGGCTATGTGAACAGAACCAGATCAATACAACTTGAATCAAACGTTTATATTTACATATAACGCACCGGGGGGGCGCTCCTCTTCTCAATATCGACCGATGCTATTCAACTGTAAACGTCAACCGATCTATTCACAGCTGCTTACGGAGCAGTCCATTGTTTATTTTATGGAGACGATTTTATCAAGACACACAGATACATACAAAGGCACAGACAGCCAGATCTCCCCTTCTTCACTACCCCAGTGTCGTATTTCCTATCCCGACATTTTCTCCCCTTGCTCCAGATCGAGCCGCAGCGCAGAAATCGTCCGCACGTGCGTGCACCGACGCTCGGGTCCCTCCCCTAACACTCTTTACAATAACTTCTCATTTTAACATCAGGCTTTCGCTCTCCCGCACCTCATACCATCGGAGGGGGAATAACTTCAAAGCTACCCAGCTCCCAAATGGAATGACGTGATTGGATTTCCAGTCCCCGCAGAACCTTAGCGAGAGTCAATCATTTTTCACCCCCCCAAAAACGCCTACCCCCAGGTGAACCCCCTCAACAATAGGACAAAGTCGTGTTCAAGGCGAGATTAATCAGGCGATTCTTGCATGACTCCCTATTCCCTACCCCCCAAACCTTTTTCCCTCTATCTCCGTTTCGGTTACAGGTTCCCTCCATTCTCTGGCGACCCATCGACGCAACTGACACCTTCTAATTTGTCCGCTGTCACGTGACGGGGAAGAGGAGTAGCGGTGGGGGGGAGGGGCTGTTACAGCCGGCGCATGCGTGAAGGGAAGGACGAACGGCGCCCTAACCGATGCGTGACTCTCCTCCGTGGGGCAAAAAAAGAAAAACAAAATTCACGATTTTTATAATCCAATCGGAGCTTCCAGTAGGGTTTCTCCTACTACTCCTCAAAATTGGAACTTTTTTTCTATGCAGTACTTGAACTTGAGCTTAATATCACCCTAACTACATTAATAAATAGCTAGCTTAAAGTAGAATAGCCACTCACTCACTCTGTGTCACAAGAAGGCTATCGCTTATCTGAACTTCGTTACAAAGTAGACGAGTTTGTCCTTGTAAAAGTGCCTCCTTTGTCACAATGATAGATTACGTGCAGTCCATTAATAACAACAACAACGACGCTCTGTGGTAGTGAAGCAGATTCCAGAGAGAGAGAGAGAGAGAGAAAGAGAGAGAGAGAGAAAGAGAGAGAGAGGAGTGAAGGGCAGAAAAGAACGAACAAAGTTAAAAGTCTCTTAATGAGTTTTACTTCTTCTAATAATAATAATAAAAAATTAAATAATTAATTTACTACGTGATTTTTTTCTCTCAAATCCCGAATAATAGGTACTTTTTGTCTCTAAACTCACGAAATTTATTCCAAAAAATGATTTTTTTGAGATATTTATTGAAAAATTCTCTTTGGATAACGATTTGCATAAATACTTTGGCAAATTAGGAAATGCATTTGAAGTCAATTTCGGACATATTCGGTTTTCCCATTATTGATGTCGTGGAAATTGTAACTTTTTATATCAAAATTTAATTCGCATACTCTTACGATTACGTGAACTCCTAATTCTTTTGAGGGATAAGTTGCTCCCATTTCAATCTCATTTCTTCATCTTTCGGAATGGTAAGATGTGTTTTTCCCATTCAGGTAAATACATTTGTACAGCATTTTGTGATAAAACCTTCTATAAAATAAGATGAACGAATAAGAAGCTTGAATTCTCTATAAATAACAAGAAATTTTTACCGATGTCAATCTATTTTGTCGTACAATGACATCTAGCGGATGTTTTTCATAGTATATCTTTGAAATGCTTTAACAATGAAGTTCATACGACCTCCTTTATTACCACAGGCCTTTTTACCCGTAGCCAACAAGAAAGACAGGCCCCGGCGCGGAAAAGTCACCTGACCATACAAACCCGAGAAACAATGTACTGTCGGCACGCCACAAGAAGACCGCTGAGTTGCTTAATGAATCTATTCAGTGGTGGGGGACAGACAGCACAAATTTGAGTCGATCCATGTTTCATCGATGTAAGCAATAGGACGATTTTCTTCTCTTATTTTTTTCATATTTCTTAGGTATCTACCTGTTCATGCAAACGTTTCATTTGTTTGGAAACACGGCCAGAACTCATTTTTGTGCTACTTTGATTTTAGATCTTTTCCTCCCTTCATACCTATAGACTGATCTGCAACTGTAGCGATACCATACGTGCACATTAAGCAACGCAGCGGTCTTCTCGTGGCGTGCTAGCAGTAATCTTCATTGTTTCCATCTTCGATTTAACAATCAATATTTTTTCATTTGTTGGAAACAATGAAGATTGGGTTGTTGGACGGACTACTATGATCACTTTTCCGCGCCGCGGCAACGCCTCCTAAAGATAAGGCCTGAGCGCGAAAAAGGCAGACATTGTTACATCAACATCCGAAGATACGTTTAATCGCATTTCAGGGTTTATTATTGGTAGAAATGCTATACAACACCAGCTATACTCTGTCCAACGAAAGAAAAACTGGGTGTGTCCAGTTAAATTTCCAATTTCAATTGTTAGCGATTGTTAATTTTACTTAGCAACAATGTCTAACAATTGAAATCGGAAATTTAATTAGACACACCCAGTTTTTCTTTCGTTGAACAGAGTATAGATAGAAGGCCTGCGCACAGAAACGTCATAGATTGTTACATCACACAGAAGCGGCTATTGTTAATCGTATTTCTACCAATAATAAGCCGTAACTTTTGGCAGTCTGACGATGATGGGTAGCAATGTATACAGTTTCTGTGCGCAGGCCTTCTGTCTAAGTGGTGTTGGCCGAGGCAACACCTCCTAGAAAGAAGGACAAACAACTGAAACGTCATACATTGTTACATCATATTTCAACCATTGTTAACCAAATTTCTGCCAATGATAAGCTTTAAATTTGGTCGACTTATGATGATGTAACAATGTATGACTTTTCAGTTTTGAGGATTTCTTTCTAGGAGGTGTTGGCCGAGGCCTGTCTTTCTCGTTAGCTACGTGTTTTACCAGTATCACCAATTGTTATATCACCTACGGTAGAGCAAATTCAGAGCTTGTTATTGTTAGAAATACGATTAACAATTCCCTATCGTAGATGATTTAACGATGCATGACGTTTCCGTGCGCAGGCTCTTCTCTAGGTGGTAATGGTTTTACTGACTAATTTCCATTGTTGCTTTTGGCGTCTCTCAATTTTGTTTAACCTCCCTCTCTTTACCATCTGATATAAGCATAATGTAGTCAAAATAAAATTTTAAAAAATAATAGAAAAATTTTGCATAGACTCTTTTAAATTAAAATAGACTCTTGTAACAATCATGCTTATATTGATAATGCTCCTCTTTACGTTTCTCATTGTTGCGCCAATGACAGGATCATTAAAGAATTATCTATTGTTTATACAGGGTGTCCAAAAAGTCTGAAAACATGGCAGATATCTCAAAGCTGCCAGGTAGGCGAGATCTGATGAGTGTGGTTTATAAGTAATAGGGCGTGGGGAATTCATTGCCGCACTCAAATTTGACTTTGACCCCCAATTTTAAGGTCATCCATTTGCAACTCGAAAACTATTAAAGATAGAGAAAAATTTCCAATTGCTACCCTGTAGAGCAACACCACATTAGTCTAAAAATAATTTTTAATCACATCCTTCCCCTTGAAAGATTTTGAGAAAATGGGCGAGAAACAGGCACTCAAGGAAAAAAATTTCCTACGGTGTGCTTCACTGCAATTCAAATGTCTTAAAAACCTCAGCCAACCTAGCCAGCTCAAGCTGTAGAATGCATATACAGTGTGTCTCTGAATTATCCGGAAATGTTCCTTAATCTGATAAGACCTTTAAGAAAAGTTTCTATAAAGTTACCATGAAATTGCAATGAATTTTGTGTTGCATTATGCAAGTGAGGTCGAAGTTAAGAGGCTCAATATGAAAAAACGATATGTGGCACGTTATCTTTAAAACTATTAATATTTTTCAAATGGTAATACTTAGCATGTGATATAGAACTCGATCGGTAGTGATAAGAAATGAAAGGCTATACAATTTTATTCGACTTTCTAAATATTACCATCGGACAGAAATTGAGGAGAAAAAAGTAAAAAAGGATAAAAAGTAACGGAATATTTTACCTCACTTTTCTTCCCCAATCTTTTAATAACTTGGCAGAATTAAATTTTGCTTTATAATAAAAATACTATTTGCAGTATGTCATAAGATAATAAATAACACAGCAGCCAATAACAAAAACCCCAAAAAAATTCTAATTTTCATCATAATATTCATAAACCCAAATTCGAGTTTCTCTACTTTCCCTCTGGGTAAGAAAATATCAATAAAAACTTTTATCCCTAAAAAAAGCATGACAGGAAACCTTTCAACATGACAGAGAGGGAGGAATGAAAATCTCAAAGACCGGAATAAAAATAATAAAAAATAAGGCGGAAACCTTTCAAATGAAATGAAACCAAAAACGAGAACTTTAAAAAAAAAATTTAATATTTAAAAAAAATCCTTGTATAGGGGAGAACACTAATATGTATTCTAATTCGTCTAATCAGGATATTAATTTAGAGGGGATCTAGTTTTTAATCAATTTTCTTTAATATCTCAGGCCTGCGTTGGTTTATATGTAGGACAAACGAAAGCTTTTAAAGAAAACACTCAAAAGAAACTCGCCCCATTAAACTCCATTCTTTTAAAATAAAAAAATAAAAATAACCCCATTTCAGCTTCACCTCTACAAGATAAGATCATATTTCGAATTTTTTTTTTTTTTTGTTTGGGCCCCAAAAAAAAAAAGTCATCAGATAAACCGGAAAAAATCAACACACTATCGCTTTGATAGCGAAAACCGATTTCTCTTCCTTCTTTATTCCTTCTTTCCCACCAAAAACTCACTCTTTTCCTCAGTTTTTCTTTCAAAACTTAAACAACGGAGAGGGAGGGGTTGACTTTTGTCGGAAATTAGCAATTCCGATGGTTCAGGGAACCCATCAAGTTTTAACAGCAGCGAGAACTGGAATCACGTTTTCCGCTTACCAAACTGCTTCCCATAATGAGACTCATTTTATGGAAAAGAAAGAAAGAAAGGAGAAGGAGAGAAAGACAGAAAAAAAGGAGAAAAAGCGACGCCTGGTGGCGGGAAGGGACAAACAGCGCCCCGATGCAAATTAAAGGGCGCTCGGCCTGATACGCACAGCTATGTGCGTGTACGTCGAATCGGTGGTAGCGACCGTTTTAATAATAATAAAGGAGCGAAAGAAAGAAAAACGGAAAACAAAGAACGATTCAACAATGGGGGGAACAAAGAAAATTATTTAACCGAATTGTTTAGAATTTAGATCATTTAAAGAAAAATGAGCAAAGTTAATGCAACATCTTCAACACGAAACTGGAGACACCTCTGACAAATACTCCGATTTTAACAACAGAAGGTGTCAGGATTACAGAATCCACAGAAACGTGCACAAAAAATGCATGACCTTGTGACTCAAGACCGGAATGATTGATTCTTAGAGGAGCATCATCATTGATTAATGAGGCTAGAGGAAGCAAGCTGAAAACTTGCACACTATTCTACTTTATAAGTTAGAATCTATACAGAAAAACGCATACAAGTGTGTTTCTTGGAAACCCCTCCCCCAAGCTCGACGTTTCATTCCGGAAGGCCGAAGAGTCAAAACTGACGACAATTTCCTGTTTAACTACGATCTTCACCCTTAGGAATACAGTTAACCGTTACAGTTGGACTGACGTGAAGTTGACAGAGTAAATGAGACATTATGTTTTATGCCCTAACCCCTAATATAATCAAAGGGACTATTATTCTTTAATAAGATGACAACATTACATACAGGAAACTGTGGATATAATACAATAAAGGAAGACAAATAAATTCATATGTGGACAAGAGGTTGTTTGTCTTCCTTCATGAACACCTATGTAAATACAGTGCTCTAGGGAAACTTGTCGTATAGTCTCGCCCTCTAGTTTTGAATTGCGCCATCTAGTGGGCGACAATGTACACACATCAGTCTATTAGTTTAGTGATGGAGTACGGATGCTAAATACCACTAAATATTAATGGGCGTTGAAACTCCTAAGTGGCTGACCTCTCAGATTTCAAAAGAGGCTTGATTGTTAGGAGCTTGCCCTTGTTTCTCAACTGTGTCGACTATGAAAGCCTGTAAGAAACAGAGAAAGCCATCATATGCCAAGCACAATAGTGGCGAAAATCGAAGATCACTGATAGAGAGAGAAGGCTTTTGAGACGGATTGTGGCCAGAAAGCACAACGTCTCAGATAACATCCGAGATGAGCACACATTTACAGAGAGATGTATCAACAAAAACTATCCCTCGTTCCCTTTCTTTTACCTATCACTTATCTTGGACATCTTTCTTCTTTCTTTAATATTCAGTGATACTAGGCCATATGGACATCATGAACTTCAACCACAAACTGGATGAAGTGGAGGCAGACAAAAGAAATCAAGTACACTATGGTCCATCCCAGGAAGCTATCAATTGACCTTTCTATCATTTACTTTCTTGCTCACCATCCTTTAAAAAATAGCCAATCGAAATCTATTACTCATCTTTATCGTATGCTAGATCCATTGTTTTATGAGGCCATGCCTAACGTATCTCTGTGCCCAGTCACAATGCTGCAGACTTAACTTTTCATTGCAAAAATTAGAAATTTTTATACAGGGTATAACAAAAAAGTACTGCCAAATTTTCATGAAATATTCCTCACATGTAGAGGAAAAAATATAATTATGGGCATACGAGGTGTGGCAATTAAATAACGAGACTGCGCACCTCCTATCGCGCAGCCGCTTAGGGATGCAGTTGAACTTGAACCTTCAAGAGCAGCCACCGTTCGTTTCGCGTCTCTGTCTGCTTTAGTTTCCTTTTGAGCGTCGGTTGTAGAGGACGCTGTTCTGTAGTAGCGCCGCGATCATCAGAAATAATACAAAGAAGTCCTGATCAAGCTGAGAGAAAGAGTAAGGAATAAAAGACCGGGTTGTGGAAGAGCGACGCATTGATTCTGCGTCAGGACAATGCGCCAGCCCACACTGCCCTATCTGTAGAACCATTTTTAGCGGACAAGCGCATTCCTGTGCTCGAATATTCTCCGTATTTACCAGATGTGGTTCCCTTTGACTTTTATCTGTTCCCAAAAGTGAAAAGTGCATTGAAGGGAACACATTTTCAGTCTGTTGAAGAGGGTGAGAATGGATGACCTACAGCATTGCTTTGAACAATGGAAGGCACGTATGGAGCGGTGTATAGATAGGGGAGGGGTGTAGGTTGAAGGGGATAAAAATTAGTTGTAACTTAGTTTGCAATAAATCCCATTTCTGACACCAGTCTCGTTATTTAATTGCCACACCTCGTAAGTCCGGAAACTCTTCACTTTCTACAACTCTTCATTAATTACATTACTCATGGGGAAACTCTTTCTTACATGAAATGTTCAAAATGCCCTCCGTTAGCATGGATGCATGCATCAACCCGCCGTTGCATTGAAACCTGGATGCGCTGATGTATCTATGGAGAATTGCTTATTGTTTCGCAGCCTTCCACAATAGGGAGAAATATCAAAACATAAACATTGAATATCCGCCATCTTTTGAGGGCATCGAGACCCATGGCTGCCATGGCTCTGAACTTATCCCATTGTTATACAATACATCCAAACACGCTACAACTCGTTACCATCGTTATACAATAACAAGTCCGGCAAAAACGGCGTACTTCGATGAGTAGCAGTATAGGATTGCCTTCCTCTTGCCCTCAAAAAATGGCAGCTGTGCCCATCATTCAATGCGAAGATATTTTCCCCTATATGGGCACGAAAAGTTTCTGCATCTTGTACCGGGGTTACATACAAAAGAGCTTTCAAGTACCCACAAATAAAAGTCTAATGGGTTTAGATCCGGAAAGCGTGAAGGATAAGGATTTGATCCACCTCTACCTATCAATATGAAAATGAGTTCTAACATAGAAATAAAGCGTTTCCGGACCCATGTTCATATTTTCTTCCTCTACATGTAAGGAATGTTTTCTGAAAGTTTGGCCGTACCTTTTTGTTACACCCTGTATAGGAATGTGACTGCGAATTTGGATCAATTTCAATTCCCGGCGTTCTGCTCTATGCGGGTCGGGATCAGTACTGGTTAAAATCATTTCTCAGTTGCTCCGCAGATTGCGTTTGAGCCACAATTAACCCTTCTAGACAAAGTCTGCGTACCATTTTATCAACCGTTGAATACTCTGAATATCGCATTCTTCGAGAGTCCAGTCAGCCGCTTCGTTGTTACAATCGTGGATCTAGCTATACGAGCACCAACAATGAGTCTCTTTCTAATTCAGTTGTTTCTATTCCCCATACTGATCAAGTTCTATGATTAAACTTATCCAACTCCTCCTTGAATAACATGACCTCATAGTATATCGCATAAAAACGGATAAAAACAAATTTACACCTGTTTCTAATTCATTCGCCTGTAATGTAAAATATTTGAAATGAATCGCTATAACCTCACATAATCTCCACTTCAAACGAGATCTTGTGTTCACAAACTCCGAACCAAACAGCTTTGATGGAAAACAGCGAACACAAAATGAAACGAACAGATCTCCTTTCCTTCAAGACTTTCTTCTTCATCTTCCTTCTTTCTTTCTTTTTTTATGATTATTATTTTCCTTTCGATATTAACCAGACGAGGAAGCGATGTTATGGACCATTGCCAAAAAAATTTTTTTAAATAAAAAAAAAGAATGAAGGGGAATGTTCAGAAGAAGAAAAACAGGTTTTCACCAAATCAAACTTCAGTTGGAAGCTTTTCTCCAATCTCTTAAGAAAAAGAAATAAGACAAAGCAGGAGAGAGAGAAATTAGACAATATTCCAGATAAGGAACTCCTTTGGAGAGGAAAAAGCTAATCACGAAGCTCTTAATTAAATGCTTCAAACTCAACTATTTTTACATTGTTTATACATAATTCAAAATATTTGTACCATAAAAACATTTAATAACTTTTTAACGTAACACCAAATCATGTATCGTTACGAGCATGTTAAAAAGAAACTCCAAACGCATTATCTAATATATCCCTTTATTGTAACAACCCGCTCATTGGAGTCATTGGCATCGACAGAACAAAAGATGGCGTCTACCATACAAAAGCGCAGTGTATATACAGTCTTGCCGATGAGGTATAGGAAAAGTGACAGTAAACACAACCAGATGAAAGGTCGGTTAAGACTCAATAAAAATTTTTTGTAGACCGGATCAGTAGTGAAAAAGAAGAGAAGCCACTAACTATGTGAGTTAATGTAGTTGTGATATGTCTGCATAGCTAGTAGATACTTGAATAAGTGGATTTAAACGACATATGTTGGCATATACAGAATTAAGCAAAAACTGGTACAAAAGATCGCCGATACGTGGCGCTGAATATTACAATCTCATGTACATTAACTGCGACTAGCAACAACAAATGCAAATGACGAATCAGGTGCTAAAGAATAGAGACATGCTTCGTGATGCCAGAACTTCAACGTCAATGCGTCTAAGAACGATATTCATGCAGGACGGTGCCCCAACCCTACACCGCTCATATAATTCAACTTAACTTACGGTTTCTTTAAAGAATCGGTTTTACGGAAGACAAAAAACCATAGCTCTACCACAGCTGAAAGGAATTAATGCAAACAGTAAGCGTGCAGTTGTTGGTTGGTTTATTGGTTTATTAGAAATTATGGCGTTGACTACTAAGGTCATTTTGCGCCTTTTACACAAGTTATATCTGTAGGCAGCCCAAGACAAACACAAACATCCATGCCCACGGCGGAAGCGTGCAGTTGTCCAAAACCAGGTTTTACGCAAGGAAAGCATTCTGAAAGCACATACTGAACATTGGTAGAACGATTTATACGCGCGTAGCGACCTTTTGTACCATTTTCATTTATTTAATAAATGGCGAGCGCATCATCTGTATTGTCTAATCTTCGAGTTAATTGTCATTTGCATCAGTAGAACGCCTTTTACAGCTCTTTAAGTTTGGAAGATTTAATTTCACTTTCAAAGTTTATTTGTTCAGTTATTGCGTCACTTGCTTGTTGGATATTAAGTGGTGTTCAGATAAAGGGCCCCTTCTGTTTGTGCTGAAATTTGATGTCTAATTGTTTTCGTCATTATAAACGCCAATACTAAATTTATTTGTTTACCTTTATTAGGAGCTTTAGCATAAAAGCTACTTATAAGAATGCGCCCTTGGTCTGTACGTTTTTCCGGCCGTCCATCCGTCCGGCCGCCGTTTGCACGATAACGGATTAACTTTTTCAAATTCTGTTTTCAGAAATAAGACCATCAAAGTCTTAGCTCGGCCGTATCAACTTTTCAGAATTTTTCGTGGAACCCTTCAAGTCGAATTCACGTGCTAAAACATTGAGTGTAAAGAATTCAAAGATACTGGCATGTCATAACAATCGATTAGCCAAGAAGGAATACATTGTTACTTTCTGTTCATCTTTTAAGCATTACTGACATCGGCCGCGCACGTGAAATCGCTTTGTCGACGCACGATTGCTCAAGTGCTCATAATCTATATTATTAACCAGCGAAAGAATGGAGCTCTTATTGGTTTTATAATGTCTTCACTGTGTACCCCTTCATAATATCTACATTTTTGAGGTAGAAGTTTGAAATTCGGAATGTAGCTTACTATGGGCATGCCCATCTGTACTATTTAGTTTGGTTTTGATTGGTACACTGGGGTCGGAATTACGGGGGTGGGATTCAGGGAGGGCAAGATATCTGTGTGCTATTTAGGTACGCAAAGGTGTGAAATTCGGTATCCAGATTCCTTTAGGCAAGATATACAGTACTTAGAAGTTTAGGCCCAATTGTTCCAGGGGGGTCGGATTTGCGGGGTTGGCAGTCACTTGGTCCTTAGAACTATGGCAACATATGCATGTTATATATCATATGTTCGGGAATGATGAAAAAGGGAAGAAGATACGAGGTTTTTTACATTTTATACATATTACGTTCGAGAAAATCAATTTTCTTGATTAAAAAACTTGGGGAGAGGTAAAAAGTGCAGATAAGGGGTAAAAATAGATGACCGCAGGATCTACCACTTGCCTTCCCCTACTCGGGAGGTTAATTTCTTTTTAATAAATGTATAAATGTATTTCTGCTTCACTGCTAAAGCTCCTACTTGGAATGTTTACAAGCTTTTATTTTACACACGAATTGAATCACCCTAAATTATATCTACATTTTTTGAGGTAGAAAGTTGAAATTCGGAATGTAGCTTACTATGGGCATGTGCACCTTCACTATTCAGTTTGGTTTTAATTAGCCCACTGAAGTCGGAGTTTTGAGGTTGAAAATTAGAAGGGACCAAAAGGTCTATGTGTATTTGTGCATATAAAGGAGTGAAATTCCGTATGCGTAATCTAAATTATTGTTGATGATATTTTCAGATTTGCTTTTAAAATGCATGTTCACTAGTTGCTTTTTAATAGTGTTATTGATCGTCGGGACAATTTGAATGTTTTCATCTTTAAAACATTTTTTGATAGTTTCGAATTTACAATTAATAAGATTCATTATTTTACACACGTATTGTATAGTGTATACAGTTATAATTAATAGAAACTCTCTTTTTTTGATTAATATATCTTGAGATATTTCTTTTCCCATTTTGAAAACCTTTAATTTTCATTCAATTAATAATGTATGTTGGATATTCATTCAGAGACATTTTGACCATTAATTTTTGTATATACAAAGGCAGTAATTCCGGTGAACACAAAAATCTAGCTCTTTGTATAAAATTAAGAATCGTGTTAGCTTTATAGCTTCAAGGAATCTTGGATTTATATTGCGGTAAATTATTGCCTTGTGCCTCTTTCTCATAAATATTAAATATATGTTAATTGTGATTTCTGATGATTAACAAATCTAGGAAAATTAGTTTCATTTTGCATTTTATTCACTTGGAATTCAAAATAGGATGTAGATGAAATTTGAGAGCTAAACAACTCAATATCATTCAAATTGGTGATTATAAATATATCATCTATATAACGTGTCCAAAGGATAATATTAGATGACCCATAGGAATCATTGATTAATTTCCTTTACCAATGGTGTAAATAAATAAATATCTGCTAGGGTTTTTCCGTATTATATTTTCGGAACAAGGGAATAAATTTATAACTTTATTAAGATTTATGCCCAATTTTCTTATATGTAATTAATGTTATAATAGTTTTGCTTTATTAGAAAGCAAAAACGTGGAGATTATGTGGGATACAAAACAATTTTGATAGAACAACAATTTTGAGCTGTTTCAATAACCCATGAACTATCAGTGATTTCAAACAAAATAGCTACAGATTGATTTCTTAAAGAATTTTTAGTCCTGATGTTATCAAAATTGTTGTTCTATCAGTCAATATTTCCAAAGGAAAAATTATTATTCTAAATTGTTTCAACCATGTTCCACTTTCATTATAAATTAATTCCCTTATTTAAAAAGTTTACACTAAATTTGAGAAGCAAATGATGTTTAAAATTAATAATTATCAAAGGTTTACTGCCCAAAAGAAAGTCATTGGGCTTCTTAATAAATAAAACCTCCTAAGGAGGGTGGGAGGGATCGTAGGGTAGTGCGCGAGCTAATTGGAAACAGTCAATGAAGTTAAGCAACACTTAGCGCGGTTAGCGACCTGATGGGTGACGCTGGCCATTACTCGATTTTTTTCGACTTCATCCGTTCTCGACTTTCTAGATCGTTTATCTAAAGTAGTAATAAATAATACATTTTGCGTGAAATTATTTTATTTTTTCTTTCGTGAAATTATTTACAAAATCAAATGAACTTAGTGGATTTTACACGAAAATTATGCAAAAGTCCACGAAAATCCACTAAAATTTGTGATGACGTGCCATGAATGAATTTAACGTAGAATGAATGACAGTCGAAATTAGTTCAAAGGTACGTGGTTAAGTGAAACCATTATGGCCCACTGAATACTTTCAATGCTAAGATATGGCATGCAATATATTAAACATCTTGGAATGATGTGTCATTTAAAGAATATAACGTAAAAATTAATGAATATAAAATGTTCGTAATAATCTCCTCGTATGTGCAGTTAAGTGTGGGTTTCATGGACAATTAATAAAAAAGTAAAACAGAGATGCCACTCTTTGCCCCAATGAAATTGAATTTACTTCAACAGCTAAGCTGTCTCCTCACCGTGTGAATATTAAAGCCACACTTGTAAAATTTATATTCATACTTAGATAGAGAGAACAAAATGCTCAAAGTGGCAATTCTTAATTTAATGCCTTTTCTCCTCCTAAATAACAGATTCCGTAACAGATGGATATGTAGAGGTGGACCAATGCCTTGGCCTCCACGCTCTGCGGACCTAAACCCACTCGACTTTTATTTGAAAGCTCTTGTATGTGGAATCCCGGTACAAGATGTACAGAGTCTTCCCGTATTGTGGAAGGCTGCCTAACAATACGCAATTCTCCAGTGTCATCTTTATTAGGAACTTTAGCATAAAAGCTACTTATAAGAATGCGCCCTTGGTCTATACGTTTATCCGTCCGTCCGTCCGCCGTTTGCACGATAACTTGAAAACTAATTAACTTTTTTAAATTCTGTTTTCAGAAATATGACCATCTTAGTCTTAGCTCGGCCATATCAACTTTTCAGAATTTTTCGTGGACCCCCTTCAAGTCAAATTCACGTGCTAAAGCAGTGAGTATAAAGAATACCAAGCTAATGGCATGTCATATAACAATCCATTTATCAAGAAGGAATACAATGTTACTTTCTGTTCATCTTTTTTAAGCATTACTGATATTGGCGCGCGCACGTGAAATCGCTTTGTCGACGCACGACTGCTCAAGTGCTCATAATCTATACATGTATTATTCAGTAGCAAAAGAATGGAGCTACTTTGGTTTTATAATGTCTTAACTGTGTACCCCTTCATAATTTCTACATTTTTTGAGGTAGAAGGTTGAAATTCGGAATGTAGCTTTTTATGGGTATGTCCATCTGCACTATTTAGTTTGGTTTTGATTGGTACATTGGGGTCGGAATTACGAGGGTGGGATTCAGAGAGGACAACATATCTATGTGCTATTTAGGTACGTAAAGGCGTGAAATTCAGTATCCAGATTCCTCTAGGCAAGATCTACATTACTATGAAGTTTAGGCCCTGGTGTTCCATTGGGGTCGGATTTGCGGGGGTGATTAGTCACATGGTCTTTAGAACTATGTCAACATATGGCTTGTGATATATCATACGTTTGGAAATGATAAGAAAGTAAAGAAAATACGAGCTTTTTTACATTTTCTACATATTACGTTCGAGAAAATTAATTTTTAATTAAAAAACTTGGGGAGAGATAAAAATTGCAGATAAAGGGGTGAAAATAGATGACTTCAGGATCTGCTACTTGCCTTACCCTACTCGGAGGGAGGGGGAGGGGGGATTAATTTTTTTAATAAATGTATAAATGTATTTCTTCTTCACTGTTAAAGCTCCTACTTGGAATGTTTACAAAATTTTATTTTAAGTCCTATTTATATGAAAAAAAATCGAGGATATGTTTAGGTACAACCAATTCTGGTTGACAGATTGCTCCTAAAACTTGATACCAATGTACAATTTTAGATAGGATACCAAATTCCATCCATCCAGCTCATTGCGTTTTATCGTGCTCACATACACATACGGACAGACACACAAAATATAATTCAAAAAATGTCATTTTTGGACGCATAAAATTTCAGGACCTTAAGTTCATTAACAAGAACAAAGAAACGGGTCTAAAAAATATAATCGCAGCATCCCAAAGAGTGAAATAAACGCCGCGGCGTTTAATCAAAGAAATACGGTTGATCTTCTAAGCAAAGAGGAAGGCCACTGTTTACTTTAGATTTCAAAAAAATAATAATTATCGATAATAATCGATATTCATAGGCGGACACTTATTTCCATAACCAATAATCAAATTAAGAAGGAAAAATACTTGCTCTCATCTCAAGGCTGTTTGGAAATTTCGTTTTTTCTTTTTTTATCTTGGAGCTTTCATTTTGCTTCCTAACATTAAATCAGGAAGTCAAATATAAGAAAATGTTCAAATTGATGTCCATCGGATGCATTACATAAGAGAAGTCCGTTTGTGTCTTAGATCTTAATATTTTCAGAAGCAGCGAGAAAGTTCTTCTGCTGTTGAGCTTCTATTACTATGTTGGAGTATTGGATTTCGCACGCTGCATCATGAATTTGCTGCATTTCATGCATGAGCATCGCGAAATTCTCTTTTGTTTCAGTACGAGATAGCATCTCATCAGTGAACTGTTTGACCTGTAAAAAATTGTCCAAATGACGAAACATGTGGAAATCGGTTAGACCAACTCTGGTGAATACGCAGGACGAGGGAAAACCTCGTCCCCAAAGAATTAATTTTTTGCAGGATGGCAACATACGTAATGGATGAGCACTATCTTGGAGGAGTATTCAGCCTACACGATTCACCATTGACGGTTGTATTCATCGCAATTGCTTAATTTTTATGCCGACGCGTAAACTACTTTTATGCCACATTAAAATAGTTACACCATTACCAGGCCGAAACGCATGCATGATACTGAGCGGTTAAGATCGATCGGAACTCCGGTTGCATCACTCCTTGGTCACGCAGGTTCTAATGCAAATGCGCAAACATCTGAAAATGTGGTACATTTCTGGTTGGATACCTTTCCCGATATATTCGTACAACGGCTCTTCTTTGACCGTCAGCTAACCTATACAGGAGGTGCAAATTCGCCAATACAACGTCCGTATAATGAAGCATGTTTTCTGGACGATGTCGCAATCTTTAACGAGTAAGCCCAAAATTGCGATCTGGAGCATTGTCGTACAGTACTAATCCGTTTCCGGTGATGCTTTCTTATGTGAATATGGTTCAGCGCAACGTTCTCTCTGACAGTTAGAATGTGAATTTTGAGACTCCATGTATAAAAGAAAAATAAAAACTCCAAAAGCTTTATGTATGAATTTCTATACAGGAAGCAAAGTATTTAAGTCCAGTTACACAATATAGCTCATAGTTCCTGCAAGAGGATTGTGCCGCTGGCAATGTCATAGATGTAAATATGTGATATTCAAAGCTGAAAAAATAAACAGATGCAGGTGATGTCATAAGCAAATCCTCATAAACGCGAAGGCATTTGTAGAGCAAAACGAGCCAAGCTGAAAAGTAATGACGACTTAATTAACATGACTCAATTTTCATGTCCATTATGTGGCTGTTTAACTGGAGTAAATTTAAAAATTAATAAAAAACTAATAGCTGTGTACAGGAAGAAGGGCACAGCTAAAGAGAAGAAATTCTGCGCAAAAGGTGAGAAAAATATTTTCACTACTTTCCAGTACCTACTCCCTCCTCCAAACCCCTTCGTCGTCTAAGAGGTTTTTTCCCCTTAATTATCCGAAAAAACCTCCTTCCCAGAGAATTAAGGGCGAAGAATCTCGCCCAGCACACTCGGCTCGCCACCGGCGACGGCTGCGGGGGAACCCCCCCTGCAAATTGTGGGATTCAAATGGTTCCCGAGGGGTTTCGCCGTCAAAACCCGGAACAGAAAAGAAGAAAAGGGAAAAAATCCACGCGAACATTAAAGTTAAGGGAAAAGGAGAGGGAAAGAAGAAGGAAAAGAAGCAGAACCTCAACAACCAAGAGACATATTAGATCCGAAAAGTTAAAAGGAACTCACCCTCACCTTTAGTAAGAATCACCGTAGAAGCATTACCGCCATACATATAAATCATTCAAGGCAAATAAGCAATCCTATAGCTCATCTTTATTTTTTCCAGGCCATAAGAAATGCAAATTAAGGGTCAATTTTAAATTTTAAACGTACAGCACAGCTATACCGTAGCTAACGAACAATTTTTTTGAAATAATTAAAATAAAAACCTATATATTTGTAAAATAAATAGCCATTTTAAAAAACTTCGATGCAAAATCAAGCCACAGGCTTATACATTTCTAGACTCCTCTACCCTAATAAGATCCAATTCCTTCACTCCTAATCACTCTCCCCCAGATTCCTATATTCTTTTGATATAACCGCCTATGCGTGCTTACAATAGGCTTTACAATATAATTTCAAAGTCCTTATAGAATACCTGCAGATCTTCGTTAAGACTCACCATGTGTTTTACTCCAAGCGTTTAAGAAACTCCGTCAAAATTGCTTCACTGCATAGCGACCCATGCAATACACAGAAGCTTCCATCTTAATTCAAAGTCTTATCAATTTAAAAGAAACAGGCCAGTTCGAAACCGTCCATGCAAATGTAAGTAGCACGTGGATAGAGAATGAGCTATATACTGTATCAAGGAGACTGATGTCACTTCAATTAATGCAGTTAACGGGCGTATCAAACAAGGACTGAATGTAGAATTGAGCATTGACCAAAAGGCCACGCTTCTGAGATATTTAAGTATTGGGATGTTTCAAAAATACTGATCGAATTTGATGAAACAAAAAGACACCAGAAACAAGAAAGAGAAGAAATTTTATTAAGTGAAATAACTGTCCTCAGCAGCTATACATTGTGCCCATCGTATTGACAGCTAGTGATGACGCATCTCGATCAGTAAACCATTTGTCCCGCAAGAAATTGCCCAAATGACGAAACATGTAAAAATGAGTAGGTGCCAGGTCTGTTGAATACGCAGGATGCGGGGTCGCTCGTACCCCAAAGCATTAATTTTTTGGAGGGTTGCAACAGACATGTAGACGAGCACCATCTTAGAGTAGCATTGGACCTGCACGATTCACTAGTGACAGTTGTTTTGTTCACAATTTTTGATGCGATGTAAAAACGGTGTTAGAGCCTCACGATGTTTGAGGGAAAGACATATTTCCAAGCGTTTTAGTTGCTGCCATTCAGTGAGGGCATGTGGAACCATGGTGTCCGGCTTTTTCAAATTGCCCATTTTTGCCAGGTGTCGGTTACGGTTTCCGGATACAGTAAGCTCGGTGGACATCTCACGTACTGTGGAAGTCTATTTTCGTTCCGCTTTCTGCCGTAACTGTTCGGTAACGCATTTTATCGGACACGTGTCTACTGGCTTACGATTAATGTCCAGCGCCAAGCTTCTCAAAAATCTACGGACAGTTCTATCATTCGTCGTGCAGGCACCCTATGCTCCATTAGCAACGGTTACCCGCACATTCCGTCCAAGTTTGTGTTCGTACAAAATCATTAGTCTGACATCGTGCTGTTCCATGATGTTAATGTCTGCACCGTTACACGTGCAAGTACTGGAAAAATTTATACGAGTTCTACCTACTTTTTTTATGGTTGACGTAGATCCTGTTATAATGTTACGCACCACAGGGCTCATGCAAAGTATCCCAATCAAAATCGGCCAATACTTAATGAAACAACACAATACAATAGCGTCTAGGATAGATCACAATTGCGAAATTAACAATGACATTTTATTTGTTTAACCTCAATTGCGTCGTTGACGAACTATTACTTGCCAAGTCAATCACGATAGGCATTGACGTGCATGGAATTATAGCGTTTCTTCATATTTACCTAAGCCACGAAAGCAAATAGGTAAGAACCATGATCAATCGCACAATACCACTTTTCTCTAATTGGCTAATTCAGAAGTCCAGAAGCTGCACAGTTATAACTTTCGCCCACATAGTTTGCTTGTCCATAGCCTACAACGATAAAAGAAAGGCTTATCTTAACTTGCACAGAGGGTAGATTATCGCATTAGGTTGAATTTGGTACACCACCGCCAACAAGGGCAACAATAACAAAACTCCCGAGACAATTTTGAAGCCGAAGGAACGGTGAAAGATGTGTTGAAAGGTCGGTGCGGAAGAAATAGAAGTTCTACTGATAACGAGAAGTTGATGCCGTCATAGACGTTTTTGCACGATACCCAAAGAAAACTTAGTGAGGCAATGATCTCGTGAAACTGGTATCGCCAAATCCAGTGTTCATTCCATTAGCTACAATCCAGTTGGTATGTCGCTCTGTTCGACGTCGGTGTTGGGAGTGTACTGTGCCAGAAGGTGGGCATTTTGAACATGTACAGGCTTAAGGAAGTTTTAGGAATAAAATACAACTTTCCTTATATTTCTATCTCATTTCGTTGCTGAGCTACAACGTTTCAAAGAATGTACACATCAATTTAGGACACCCTGTGTTGCTACACCTCACAAAAAACGAGGGGCAGTCAGAAAGTCATTACAATCATCAGGAAAGGACGATCGCTTTTGAAAATGTGTGGTGCTATTGGGAAACGACGTCGAGTGATGAATGATACAAAGCGGCATAATCGCAGTAACGCTAAACGCCAGAGCGTCGAAAGCAAAATGCCCAGCCCGTTAGAAACTTGGAGGTGCGAACCGTGGTAAGGTTCCTGCATTTTAAGGAGAACAACGCCAACAGATCCATGAAGAGTTAGTGGCCGTTTATGGTGACAATGCCCCATCGTACGAGACAGTCGACGTTTCCAGTTAGGCAAGACAAGCGTGGAAGACGAACCTTGACGAGCCACAAATTGCGAAGAAAGTAGAGGCGATAGTCCTTTCAGACCGCCGGGACCTCCTGCGGAAGTTACTGGAGGCCATCAAGTCAAAGTGGCGAACCAAGATGTCCATGCGCGTTGTGGGGGAGCTGGGGTTCGAAATACTGCCCCATCCGCCGTATTCACCCGACCTGCCCAAGCGACTTCTTCCTCTTCCCTCGCCTGAATAACCCGCTTCGTGGACTGTATTTCCAAGATGACGACGAGGTCATCTTCGAGGTGGAGCAGTTCCTCAACAGCCAAAAGGAGGAATTCTGTACGGAGGGTATTCGAATACATTACGTACGTTCATTTAAGGGATGCAGGTTGGTTAATGTTACAAAGTGTTACAAAGGGAGGAGATAGGGTTTAAATTATTTCATTTTAGCGAATGTGTTTTGTGAATGACCCCTTAAATAATTATTTATATTTTTTAAAACTTTAGAATGATTAATAAAAAATGTCTGTCATTAATTTATGCTTACAAAAACGCTGAAAAATTCCTTTCCTTGAGAGAACTATTTTATCCATTACGGAACCATAAATTACATAAAGTTTTAAAATTTAACACACTCCCTCCTTTACCTTTAAAAACTCGAACCCACTTTTTGCATTTATAAAAACCATTTTTTTCCTTCTTTTCAATGAATACATTCCTCTCCTTCCTTCATTCATCAAAAGCGCGCCCTGACGAATACGAGAACGTTTTCTTTGCATTTTACACTCTAATGCACAGCACGTTCATCCAGTTTTTCTTCCAGCCACCTCTCTTTTTCCATCCTGAAACAAGCCATATTTCAAGAAAAGAGAATTTATTCATAAAAGGAAAAACGCATCTTCGGTATATTTTAAAACTTTAAACGCGAAAAGGTATACGCAGGATTTCAACCGAGCTTGCTTTATCTGCTGCCACTCACCCACCCTCCTCTACAGACTCCGCATTCGCAAAAGCGCACTCGTAATCCTTTCAAGGTTTTCCCTCGGCAAACCCCCTCTCCGCGCCAACGACAAAGGCTTGTAACACTGTCTCCCTCCGATTAAGCAGAGCTGCACTCGCACGCAGGGCTTTAACCACCGCCGCCGCCAATCGGTTTTACATGTTTTCTCGTTAGTCCCCCTCGCTCACACCTCCCGATCCATGTTTCGCCTCCGTCTTTACAACGTCGTCGCCAAACCTCCAACACACGCTGGTAAAGCAGAAACCCACTAATTCAAAAAGGAGATAAATGGGGTTTACTACTCCTGACAACCTAAGATGCAACCATTCTTCACCCTTACGTCGATCTGGATTTTTGACGTCACCCCTTCTAATACTCGAGATTTCCAGCTCAAGCTTAAGCATCTGCAGAAATATCTACACACACTGGCGAATGAATTAGAAACATGCGTTTAATATTTTGTTCTAACTCCTTATACCCGCTTTACAGCACGTATGCAGATTAGCGAAAAGAATCAGTAAGGTGTTGAAGCACTTCTTAGTCAACAAAAGACGATTTGCTATAAGAGGATCTTGCTTTTAGATATGCCGATACCGTAGTCGATAAACCACTACTGAATCAGCAATAGCATAGTAAGGTGGACTTGCTCGGCAACAATGTTCAATGCATCTCGTGGAGTACATTCGACATTCAATGAACATCAGAGTTGTCTAGATAAAGCATGCTAGATCCACTGATCCACGAGTCTTCTCTAGACGCTCTACCGTGTAACTTCGGTACAAAACAACGTGTATCTTGGCTCGTCAGATCTTCCGTTATCCTTCCAATCGCGTTGACGTGATTAGTAAATATGTTTGGCGATGTCTTGTTTGCTTTCATATCAAGGATATATGCATGCAAAACCACTTCTCAACCCCGTCTCCTCAAACCATACCTGCGCACAGTTTGCTTTGTGACAAGGAACAATGTCGTGTTAGTTCTAAACTAATTATTTCCACTTGTGTCCTAAACTTCCATATTCAGTCGAGTCACGTTATTACAGCCAAAGGGGAGATATCTATATTCTGCACACATGGAATCGTTGCTGTCATGGCTAAAGAGCAATCTGCAAAAGAGGATGATCTTTGACTTGCTGACCAAGAGTGATTCAAAAGTTACTGCAGTACCTGGTCGGAAGTGGCTTCCACTCACAATAGATTCTGGAAATGCCCGCCACCGACCTCACGACATCGATTAGCATTCAATTGCATGTTGTGAAACACTCTGCTCAATATGGCTGGTAAGATTTGCTGAACTTCAGTGGTGTTTCCTCCTTCAGCTCAGGCAAAGTGTGCGGATTGTTTGTGTACACTTTACCTTTCAAGGCACCCTAAAGGAAGAAATCGAGAGGTGTGAGGTCCGGTGAACACTTCCACTTGCTCGGGAACTTGTGGACGATTAAGCTCTGTACTGTAATCCGATGAGGCACAGGTACACCAGTGAACGTCTCTTGAAACAGCTGCCGAACCTCCTCTGTGTATTTGCCATCGTTCCGGAACACGTTCTCCATTAGGAACACATGCTGTTTCGTTGTAGCACATTTTGCTATTACCGCCCCCTCTGTACACGTTTCCATGCACTATTGCACAGTAATTTTTGAATCACCCTGTATAAATAAGGAGTACCGTGATTGGACAAAAAGCATTTTGCGCCCTTGTATGTTGTACTAGAATATCTTCAACCGCCAAAATCAGGTCTCCGCGCACGTCAAACACACTAGACTAATGTTCACCTTAGCCCCTTCAGATAATCACATGTACATGGTCTTGAAGAAACTTCACAAACTTCGAAAGAACTACAAATGCAGTCCGTGGATACAGGTAAAGAGAAACAATATCAAGAAGGTAGGCCTGTCTGCCAATTCTAATGAGCCTTCAATACAAAAGTAGACCTACAATGTACCAAATCAAGGGGCAAGTTCAATATAATCTTATCCATTTTTCAAGAGAAACAAAAATTTTTTTCTGTCATCAGCTCGTTATTTACGCTCTGAACCGCGCTATTGATTAAATCCCAACGCCCAGGTAAAGGTAAAAAAAAGAATCGAAGAGTTCTTGAGAAGACCAACATCTGACGTGGAGCGTCGCCTTTTGTTGCACTGATGAGGCTTGAAAAATTTCAATTTATCTTTACTTAAAGGCGAGAATGAAAAGTAAAGCTCTAGTACGTACATAAAGAAAATAAATTTCAATATACATAAAGAAGATGACTCCTCTTATAAAGTAACCCTCTACTAACTGAACAAATGGGCTGCTCATTACACATCAGGAAGTGATCTACCTATTACCTTCAACATATCCAATACAACCTTTTGTTGTGTATGATTAATGATCACCAATCCATAATCCTATGTACTCAATCATGACCAGCGTCCCTTTTACATATGTTGAGCTCCTACTTCATCAACGTCCGTTCAGCGCATCCTTAGATTACGTGCTAATGGATTAGGCATCATTAAAACAGAATCAATTCTCAAGACCTTACATCATAGTGCTGGATAATAATAAAATCTACTCATTAACAACTTGGCATAGAAATTTATATATAAAAAATTCGAAGAAGTCCATCTTCTCGGGCATAGCACTTCAAAAACCGACAAGAAGGCCATATTCTTTCCTTTCTCCTCATTTCCGTTCATTTGAAAAATTTTAACAGCTCCTAGCATGTGACCGTTAATTCGAATTCAAGAATATTATCATGGTTAAGCTCATAAAAATTCCTATCAAAGCACTTCCACGGGCTCGAGGATGATGAAGGCATTTTGGCAACACTTCTCTGCAGACCGACCCATAAATTTTTAACTCCAAAAGCCATGCTATGATTTGTGGCATCCTGCATGGTCATTATAATATTTCCATCCTTAGAGGGTTAAATCGTAGCTATAGTCTACAGCCGGTTCACAAATTCCTTGTGGCAAACGACGTCCTCTGGTAGTCCCGCACCGCGAACCATTTTTCTAACTGCGCGGTGAAATGCCGTTCGGCGTGTTAGACTTCGCGGCAGTGGCTCAATCAATCAGAGAACAACTAAATGTAGTATGAATTCTGGGAAGACAAAAGCACGTGCGATGTACAGTTTGAACCTGTGATGACGTCACCACAAGTCCGCCATTGCGTCCGAATGGAATTGCAGCAGCAAATGCTCTCCCTGTAAACACTCGTTGAGCCGCATTTCTTGTGATACGAAGAATTTCCGGTTATTGGCACCTATCCGCGGTGGGTTTTAAATTGTAAAACTGGCTTTAAGAATGAAATAAGCAGTGCTCTTGAAGGATTAGATATGACTAGATTTTTTCGTGTATATTGGCAAACAGGGCCATAACTTCCAAGTTGTCTCCTCCAATCTGCATGGATTAACAGGAATCTTGTATCATCCGACCCCCTGTAATATGCTTCTAATCGCCAAACGACCATTGTCTGTGTTCTTTAGCTCAGAGCCAGAAAAGTATTCGACATGGTCGTACACTTCTGCCTAATCAAGTGCCGTATCTTCAGAACGTTCCTCTCTGCCCTATTACCATTGCCCCACTTTGGCCATTATGATAACGGAAACCTTCTGTGGCCCAAGTAAGTAACCAGTCCTTTTGGTTAAATGGGCGATTTCGAGCATTATACAATCTGATGTAACTTCAATTTTAAGTACATATAAAAGGGCGGCTGGTTGGAAAACACTTAATCCAGCCCTTCGCGTATCCATATCTCGTTCGAATCACTCAAAATTGTTACCACTGCACAAACTGAAGCTTATGAAGTCATTATTCCACATTCATACTTGCTACCTACGTAACCCTTACGATAACATATCTCTAAGTGTCTCTAATCAGCGCTTTAAAAGTAAAAACCTGTGAAGCTTCTCATACTGCATCAATGTAATGAAGAGAAGCATCCTCAGCGGAGTTTTTTACGCATTCGTTGAAACGTTGTAGTACCAGAGGTTTATGTAGTTAAAAATCAACGATTTTGACCTTCTTGCATGATTCCTTATGACTGCATTGTAGAATACGTCTACGCAGCATGATTAAACCTAAAATTATGCAAAATTGAAGACTGTTTTGGGAAGGGTACATATTTAACATAGATATCAATTATTCCTTAATAATTGGAAAGTGCATGGAAAGTACCATCATTCGAGAAAAGCTGAAACTACATTATCGACGTAAGTTCGAGGTTTTCCTCTGACGGAAGATCAAATCCGTGAACGCTTCACTCACGGCAGAAAACTTTCTGAACTATACCTTGTGCATGACCGATGGCAATTGGGGGGGGGGGAATCATCCTAGTTAAATGTTGGGTATAGCTCGGTGATACCAATATGGACGAGCTATTAATTACCGTTACAAAGATGGCAAGAATGGGCTACTTTCAAGTTTTCTCAAACGGCTTATGGTCCCTGCTGCATATTTTGCTCGTGATAAGCTCAGATTTCAGAAAGTGGTTACTAACCTTAAAGTCAATTCGGCCTACATCCTACAGAAGGTAAAGAAGCCAATTAACCTTCAAGAAATTCCAATCTCTACAGTACAGAGGAACATCGAGTACATATCAACATAGATAAGGCGTCGAGCCACATCATACCTTTGATTTCTGTGACTTTGGACTTCTTAAAAGAGAATTTGGAAACCATCGACCTGTAATACTGGGCGACAATGAAATTGCTTCTTAGGTGAAAGTATCCAACCCTGAATGAATTTATCGTGCTGAACACGAATATCACATTGAAAAAAGTTGGTTCTCTCGTTGCAGAGATATTGACCTACTGTCTGTTGTATAGGTGCTATTGGAGAGAATCTGTGCTGACCTGAAGGTATCTGTGCGGACAGCAAAGCAACCGATTTGCACAACATCTCTGGTCTCCGAGAGCATCTTTTAAAACTGGAGAAACGAATATACAGCACCTACCATTGGTAGAACACACAAAATCATCATTCCTCCTTTACAACTCGGCCTTGTAAAACCCAAGGATAAGAATTGACCAGCGATCAAGTATCTGCATTCAAGTACACATTACTAAGAAACTGTAGCCAATTCAGCTTTTTCTAGTCATATTCATGTTGAGCATATAGAATTCATTAAGAAAGGGGAAGCATGAACTTTTTGAAATTTTGTTGCCCAGTGTAATATGACAGTCCTATGGGAAAATATGCGAAGAGGTGTGAAGGAACATCCCCTTTGCAATGGTTCACATATTTTTTTACAATAGAAACTGCGATGTCGAGCGATTGTTTATAGCAGGAGGCATTACAATGAGCATCACAGTAGGTTGGGGAACGATATCTTGAAGAGAAGCTGAAGGTCAAAACCGTTCAATTTTAACGGCCTCAACCCTCTGTAAGGCCATTCCGGAACAACAGAGCACTTTAGCCTCTCTTTCTCTGCAACCTGAAACGAGCCCGTTCAGACTATTCGGGTGGTCTTGTTAAATTAATAATTACAATGACAGGTTAAGATTGCGAATGCGAATGAAATTAGGTTTCCTATTAAAAAAAATCTGAAGTGAAAAAGAACTCAGGACAGTGCTCACAAACGAAACAAACCATTTCAGCCTCCTCCACTTTAATCCACGAAAACTCTTCCCCACTAACACCGATACTAACAACAGAAAAGAGCGTAACGCAGAGATCCCAAGCACTGCTTAACGATGAGCCTCCGAGTCCCCGAGGTGTAGTTCGGGCGCCCGACAAAGATGTCGCCTTTTCAAAGCCATCTTATCGCTCCAAACTTCCGCTCGCCGACAACAGAGAGAGCGCAAGCGCGTCAGGCTGCCAACCGAGCAAGGGAGAGACAGAGAGAGAGAGCGCGAGCGTTATCAGGCCAGCGAATCGAGATAAAGTCGGCGGAGGGCAAGCGCTACTCGAGGAAGAAGGAAAACTTCCGAGACTAACCCTTTAATTAGAAAAGGGATTACAGTGCTTTCTTAAGGGGAACAGGACAAAAAATAAATTTTAAGGATTTTTTTCGAGGGGGAAGAAAGAAAATATTTTAGATTACAATAGCGCCTCGTAAATAACAGTGACACTCCGAATTGCTTATCTTTATTGTACTTAATGGACACTCCTGTTAATGGCCTCCTTTCTATGTAAAATCCTAAACAATTTTCAAAGAAATTTCATTTCTTCATTAAAACTGTTTCATGTGATGTGCTTGCCTGCACAACATCTTGATTGAGCATTTTCGCACAGGATCTTTAATATATCACGCAAAATTATCTTACATTCTATAGACAATATACAATCAATACCGTATATATACATGTTGACAGATCAACCTCTATATGCCTTTGCATTACATCCACTGACTTCGAACCAGATATTGCACAAGATTTTTAGCGAACAATACAATATTCTTCAATGGCCATCTGTAATTTTTTCAGCAATGGGGAGAAGAAAACAGTTAACAGACATCGAGAATAGCAAAATTCTCGCATTAAAGAGATATATCGCTTTCATATCGAAAGATGGAAAGCAAATTGGTTGCAAGACACTTCCTACAAGATCAAGAGAAATGTATAGTAAAAGACGGCCTTTCTGGGAGACCCGAAGTGTTAACTTCATCCCAGAAGCGTTTGATTCTGAGAAATGCAGCAAAGATGAAAGCATCCATATTCGAAATTGCTCGGCATATGGATTGGAAGGACATATTAGAAGCTCAAGATAAGGAGCTCTTGCATCAAGATAAAGCATAAACAGACCTCACTTCCATGCATAAAGCTGCCAGATCAGATGGATCAATTGAGTTGAAGCAAAGAATGGGCAAAAATCATTTCCTCCGATGAAAAGAATTTTAACTTGGATGGATTCCGCACGATCTGCGGCAAGAGGAAGAAATTCTCTCAAAAAGACAAAGTGGAGGTGGATTTATAATGCTGTGGATGCCATAGGGTCTACAGCAAAAATTCATATTATGTTTGGCTCAAGTTGTGGATCAGCATGAATACCAGAGGTTTCTAAAGAAAATATTTTGTATAAAGGAAGCAACCTTAGTGGCAATGGATGGATATTTCAGCATGATTGTGATAGTAACATTTGCAGAGTGCTAGTCTACATTGGGATTAATGCAGGGCTCTACTATGGCCACTGTATTCTATGCAGTGGCTACGGCTGAAATACTGAGATTATCACGGAACTGTGAAATTACCTCTTTTGTTGACGATAATGTCTTGTACAGTACCTTTCCTCCAACTGCTTATGATAATATACAAACTTTAAAAACTTGGTATTCTTCTAAAGGACTAAAATTCAATGAATCCAAAACCACTATATTCTTATTTAATAGTCCTTTTTAAAGTCCTTCATCGACATGTAAAATACTAAGCTTGCATTTGGATACTAAACTACCCTTTAAAGCAACTATAGGACCTCGGTGGCTCAGTGGTTGCTTGATCGCCTCTGATGCCCGAGGATGCGGGTTCGACCCCGGCCGAGGACGACGAGGAATTTTTTCAGGGGGAAAATCCTGAGATCACGCACTTCCTTCGGAGGGAAGTAAAGCCGTTGATCCCGTATAGTCGTTTGCCGGCTGCACGTTAAAGAACCCTTGCCAAGCAAAATTTGCGGCCCCTATAACGCCGTCCTGAAATGACCATGGCAGTTGAAAAGGACGTTAATACCAAACAAACAAACCAAGCAACTATAGAGTCTCTATTACTAGAACTCAACCGACTGAAATATCTTTTCTGTAAGTTAAGAAGAGTGGTGTCAAGAATTAAATTAATAAAAATTATCAAGGTTATGCTGGTGCCAAAAATTGAGTATGGCGTCTTATTTTGGTCCTCAGCCACAAAAATTGCTATTTCCCGAATATCGGTAGCCTACAATAACATCATACGTACAGCTCTAGCAATATCTAAGTATTCTCCTTTATCTGAAATTTTTCAATCGCATCATATTCCTTCTTTAGATTGCATCATTAAGGTCGGTCGTCTTAAAGAACTTTATAAAGCTCCTACTGACACCAAACACCCTTTACATTATGTCAAAGATTGGTTGGTGGACTCGAATAACACTCGTTCCACTCAAAAGTATAAACTTAAAACAAAAACAACAAATTTTTAGGATCTTTTTTCTCGTATAACACTATTTCCATTTGGAATTCATTATCCTTTGATGATAAAAATAAAATTTTAAATTATAATTCAAAACCATATGCCAACCATCAATTACATGTTATTAATTTAATACAAAATATCATACCATGTACAGGGTGCTGCAAATAAATATAGGGCAGTACTGCCGGGTAGCCTATCCGCTCATACATTGTTACATCATCATATTTCGACCATTGTTAATCATATTTCTATCAATAATGAGCCCTAAATTGGATTAGCAATGGTCGAAATATGATGATGTAAAAATGTATGAGCGGGTAGGCTACCCTACACTACTGCCCTGTATTTATTTGCAGCACCCTGTATATAATCTTTTATCATATGATTGTAAAAAAATTGTTCAATCTTGGATGTAGAATTTTAAATAAATAAAATAAAATAAAGAGTATCCATTCTGCAAGCTTGAAGCTTCTACTGGAGAAGAAAAATCTACGAGTTTTGAAGTCGCCAGCAAAGTCTTCGGACTTAAATGCTATGACGAAGCCTGTCTTGAATAGTGTATATGAATGGCAGACTGTATGCTAATGTAGAACAATTGAAAACAGGGAAAGAAATCGCACAAGATGAGGTAATCAACTTATACAATTCCCTTCCAAATCGACTGTTTACAAACAAGGTGGAAATACACATCATTAAAACTTTGTTTTCAGTAAATTGTTTCGAATTATACTGATTTACTATTCACTGTCTGCAATGCAAAGTCGCATTAAAATCTACATTTAACAAAAACTATACAAAATGTTCACAACAAATGTTTGCCTTTTATTTGAAATAATTTACATATTAATCATTCATTTACTAACTGAAGATCTAGCATAATGTTGATGGCTGTAATGCAAAGTCGTGGAGTGTATTACAGAAGGAGAGGCTTAACAAACGTCAAATTCTGCCATACAAGTTCCGGCATGTTCACAATCCCAATTCATCAAAGCTATATTTCTTAGGGCGGTCCAAATACTATAATACTGAGATCAAATAATCGATGTCTTGATGTTTCCGATAAAACAAGGCCCCAGGGTGTAAAATCTCGCGAATGGAGAGCAGAATAACACAAATAATTTACAAACTACGTGGTCTTTACAGAAGAATGGCAGGCTTTCATAAGCGAGGAAAACACCCCCCCCCCTAACGGGTTCAACTAGCACCATTAGTAAAAGCAACAATCCAAGTTTGAGATGCAACTGTCATAGTCCTTCTGAGTCTGTGTGTGCTGCTGGTTACACGACATAGATCAACACGATGATCAAATTCTTCCCATACTGGACAAAGAAATTCCGCGATTTTAGGGTATCCGATTTTATTGTTAAAATATTAACTGATCAGGAGGATCCTGAAGCGACTTGGCTATATGCTATTGCATCTAGAAAGGAAACAAAGTAAGGCTATAGAAGAAACAATCTTCATTTATAGCAGCAGTGCCAATCCATCGCCGTGGAAGAACCACGGATGGAGAACACTGTGGCATAGCCCATATTGGTCGCCCCACTGAAATTTATTTCAAGGATCCCCTACTTCCTGAAACCATTTCTTCTTTTCCTGCAATCCCAAACTGTTGCAACAATTCGGCAGTGCAGAATTGTCCAAAATGATAAGGAATTGCAGACACCACGAGAACAAGTCGGTCCAATCCAAAAAAAATGAACCACAAGGTATCAACTTCTCAGACGCGTTTCCTGGTCACGGTCTGAACCAGAGTCATAATACATGTTTACGGAGATTCGTGGCCCCATAAAACATGATCCCGTGTTCCCGTTTCTGTGAGCAGCAATAAGCTATAGAAAGCAAGATCCTTATTTCTAATGCTGACTGTACTGGCGGTATTTGAAGTGGCATTTCAGAACTCAACAATTTAACCATTGAATTTGTATTTGCAGAATGACAGAAATCTCGTGTACAGACTTGTTGCATAGGTGATATCTTATGATGCTACCGCGTTAAAAGTCATGTGAGTAACTCATATTGCACCAATATGAATCACAAGTAAGTCCAGTAAAGCAACTACATGTTACTATTTTATATCACCTAAGACTACGTTCGCACTACGAAACTAGTTACAAATAGAACTAGTTTCTTTTCTGGTTCCAGGTGAACCAGTTCTAATTGAACACTAGTTTTATCATCCTCCTGTTCGCACTGGAAATCCTGTTTAGAGGTGGAAATCCAGTTCCAGACACAACAAATAGAGCGTGCCCTGGAATGATTAATGCTTCTTCATCGTTATTTAAAGATGGCACCTTTTGTTTTCAAAATTTAGTTTCGCCATCTTTCCACTTTTCTTGATTTGTTTGAGATTGGGAGCACTGTTTTTCGGTAGCCATTGTGTATTTTCAATCCGTGATCGTATCGCTATTCGCGAAGACTTATGGGAAAACTACCCAGAAGTCTTTGCATGAACAAGCACTCTCCAGCCCCAGATCCAGTTTGAGAAACTGGGGTTGGAAACCCCAGTTCCAGAGCCGAAAGAACTAGTTCTTCTTACACCCAGTTTTGTTCGCACTTCACTGATAAAACTAGTACCTCTGATAGAACTAGTTTCTTTTGGCTAGTGCGAACGAGCCTTTAGAAACACTTTGAAGTCTCCTATGATCTTAATACCAACATCTACCCTTCAAGACGCCGAGACACAAACAGAATTACAAAATACTTTAAAGATGGAACCTCAAACCCTCTTCGTCGCGTTCAACATATAAATTTATTATTAAATAAAAATAAAAAAATCTCAAAACCTTCCCTATTCCGTATGGCAAGGAATCAAAAAGCTGGAGGAAGGTTGAAAAAAAGTTTTTAACGAGGCCTTCCAAGACGTACCCGCCAACGAACCAACCTTTTCACTTGTGATTTCAGAAAAGATGAAAAATGATTCCTGGGCCTTTTCGCAAAGGAGATTTAATGAATTTTCGAGTCTCTCTTAACACTTAATGGAATCGGCCGCGCGTGTAATTTATGCGCCGCCGAGAATAAGGGAGAAAGGCGAAAGATTATCTCCTAAGAAATTCCCTGGCGGCGTTAAGGAATCACGTGAAACCCACCAACCAATCAGCTTCCAAATAAATAAAATCGTTAGCCGTGGATTATGGGCCAAGAGATAAAGGAAGACGATAACGAGGAAAACAGGTGAGGAACAAGAATAGCAAGCGAGCACGCATTTGTTTTTCGCTTTTCCTCCAATCCATCGATTAAATTTAGATTATGGGATCAAGATTATCTTACACATATACCTCTCAATAATTTTTAACAATTATTGCCGATACTTGTATTTTAATGCAAATTTCATACTTGTACACAACAAGAGCGCATAAAAACTTCGCTCAAAATGTTTCACTGCAATACATGTCTACATTACAGAAAAGAGCTTTCTACAATACATGGCTACATTTATAAATATATGTTTAAATTTAAAAATTTAATAAACAAAAAATAAAATTAGGCTAGTTATGAGGTTGACGTTGAAGCATTTGCGCAACATTAATGCACCTGTGGGCGGCTCATGCATTGTTGGAATCTTCGATACATGATACACAGTAGAACTACTTATTGGTTTTACCATGTCCGCCTGTCTGCCCCTTTGATATTTTCTAAATTTTTGACATACATATAGAAATGTTCAAATTTCTAATACAGTTTGCCATGGGCAAATGTTCACTTCACTATTTAAATTGGTTTGGATTGGTTTACTGGGGTCAGAGTTACGGGGGTCTATGGTATATAGATAAGTAAAGGAATGAAATTTGGTATGTAGATTCCTTTAGACAAGATCTACATCGCTATGAAGTTTGGGTCAAATTCACCCAGTGGGTTCGGAGTTGTAGGGATAGTAGTGACGTGGTATTTCAAAAGGCAACATATATGTCATTCAATCGGAAATGTTGATAAATGAGAGAAGATAGAGTTCTTTTCCATAAAATCCGTTTAATACGAATTCCAAGGGGACAAGATGTTATCTATCATATAAGCAAATTCCAGGTTTTTGCTTAGGTATTTTGCTTAATACGAATTTTGCTTTTACCAGATTTCGTGGGACTCTGCGAAGCATGGCAGTATTGATGTTAGAAATGGCTATTGTGACATTCGTTTTCAGCTCAGCAATCACATAAACTACATTTTTCAGATAACCCCATAGGAAGAAATCAGGGGGTGATAAACCTGGCGAGAGAGGAGGCCACAATCCCCGGGAATTGACGCACTGAAGGATAGCTTATAAAGAAATAAACACCTAAAGTTGGTCTGGTAAAACAAACACACTTTTGTATTCGCGAAAATGAGCGTCATTTTCAACATTTATTGTAACACCTAAAGTCTGTGTGCTGAAAATAAAAGCCAACATTTCAATTAATCTTTATTATACTTTACTTTCATTTAAATTCTAAACTGGTACTTTTACGGGCAACTAAACTTTGATGAGCGCGACTTTAAACTCGCCCTTTATCTTTAATTTTTTAATGATAAATTATATTATGTTTTGTTGTCACTTCCTATATTTTGATATATTTTTATACATTTTTATTTAACTTGCTTTTCTGTAAGTGTCCGCTTTGTGTCTGCTTCTGTGTGTTCGGGTCGAATCTTGTAATCAATATTAAACCAACTTTCCGACAAGGTAGAGAGCTGAAACCTGATACAAATACGCAAGACCGACAACAATGCATGTTAGAAAAAATTCAAATCGGTTCCTGGTTCGTGTTCTAATGGTACTAATTCATTACTACGAAATGTCCAATTGACACAACAAACAATTCGTAATGACGAGGGTTAAATGTATCCGTTGTTTATTGTTGCAAAATTAAGGTTTATTAATTTTACCAACTATTGACGCCGGCTTGAAGAGATAGTATAATAAAAAAAACATAATAAAAGCGTGGTTAAAAAAAAACTTTTTTTACTTGTTCAATTTTAAAGGCTACTAACAGCGAATACATACACAGTAAGTTTTTAATTTTTTGTGCGGGTTAAACTAGTTTCGTAATCCAAAATTCGCATTATCCGAAGAGGTATATACTACATGTTAATTTTATACTGTAATAAATTTGAGAAGTTTATACCATAAATATCAACTTATTACTGTGTAATTTTAAAACCAGGAATAGTTGAGTTCTTTTAGCCTAATTATCAATGTCTTAGTTATAAGTTAACTTTAACATAGCTATAAAATATCTCATCCGGAACATCATTGTGGCACATAATGTAGGAATTTTAAGATTTCCAATCTTCATTAATCTTTTTTGATAAGGGAAGAGGTACTTTCTGTTCAATGCTCTTCGACAATAACGTCATTGAAATATTAGTTGCATTTTTCTCAAAAACGAAATTTACTTTACCGAGGGGGTGAACTTTTTTTTCAAAATTTATCAAAAATTATTTCGTGTTATTCGAAATTTACATAAAAAACGTTTCGTATTAATAGAATAATTTTACATGTAAAAACTCACTGAGGAATCTGGGGAAGGAAATAATTTCACGGTTATTTTCCTACACTTTCCTCAGGGGGAAGGGGGTCAATTTCTTGTTATGACTGCGAGCAACCTTAATCAGTGAGCAGCCACTAAAAATAGCACGTATCGCACGTAACAGAGAGAATTATTAGATCTTCTAAAGATCATGGTTTTCGGATCAATAATCTTTTGAATATGATATCAGAGGTGTCTGCGGGCTACTATGATTAAAATATAGTGTGATTAAACAAACGGCACCATTACGAATAAAAATAGTGTGGAAACTCAGAAGCACCAGGCCATTGATATAAAGGAAGAACATCGACTGCGAATGTTTGTAAGCCGACAGATGAACCCATTATCCAAAAGAGGCAACCATACCCGTGTTTATACGGTTAAGTATAGCAAAGCCGTTGCTTATGGGACTCAACGCAGACGGCTGATCACTGCGCCAATCCTGATAAAGGTACAGCGAAAGATTAATCTATACAATTTGCACTGCCATATAAAAGTTAGTCTTCTCCTGATTAACAAAGTGTGTCCAAGATCTCCAGATGAATATGGTATAGACGATGAAGAGCCATGACAATGATCTGGTGGCTGGAATACTGAAAAACCGGATGGAAATGAAGTGGCATACACAGTATAGAAAACCAAGGCATATTCTTGATGTCAACTTCGAAGATAATGGAGACGTTTCCTTCCCGCATTATTGGAAGATGTAATACCACCCTCCCCCTCCCTCTCTCCCTCTCTTCTGACAATCGTCAATCTTATTTTTTGTTTTTTCAAAATGTGGAAGACCTCTTTGGGTTAGTCAAGCTTCTTGCCTATTTCAGTGTATTTCCTATGGAATTTATTCCGGAAGGGTGAGAATGGTGTAAGCACTGCTTATGTCCCACTTGAGCAAATGTACACTTCAGTGTTCGATTGTCGATTGTCGTCGATTGGCAACGGGTTGCGTTCTCCGATGAGTCACTGAATAGTCGTAATATTTAAGGTCTGAGGTAAATTTTGATACCACAAACTGAAAGGCTCTCTCACACGATTTGATTATTCATCCTTCATTATAGACTCAGTATGCTCGTACATGTAGCGTCAAAGCCTTCTCTGGGGCAAATGGCTTATCCCAGGAAGACAATACGACATGTCATACGGGAGAATTATCCCGAAATGGTTCCAGGAGCACGACCGAAACCACCAAGAACCATTTTCAACTCTCTGGCCTCCTAATTTCCCAGGCTTTTTCAATCGGACACCTTTAGGATCACCTCTATCAGCATATACGCTCGGTGGAACCTCCATCTAGCTGCTGTCCGTGCTGAAGACGGTTATTGGAGCCACTCGATCGAAATTTTGATTATGTCCGAATCGACGCGGGAACGATGCAAGCACACGTAGCTGGCTGCTGATGGTCATAATAATGTATCTCGATTATGCTTTTAGGAAGTTGTTTTTTCCAATTTCATGAACAAACACACAGTTTTACCATAAATCTCGTTCAAGTGTCTCATCAAAGAGGAACTTCCGCATCGCCGGCCGTTCAGCTTCATTCATCGAACGCCAACACAAACTTCATTCGAGTTTACCAACAATCTATCAAAGCCAGTTCAATATAACAATAACAATAATAATAACGATAATCAACTCTAATGGTAATTAGGATAGCAGCAGGCGAAGGGAGGGGGGATAATAACCCATCGCCCCCCGATAATAAGCATTCTGGGATAACTGCCTGTTAATACGTCATATTCGCGCGCTCTCAATTGTTCCGTAAATTCTACGTCTAATAGAAGCGTCTATTGAATTACGATCAGATTCTCGTTAAATATTTATTGCCTAACCAGGTTTAAGTGCTAGCAATGATTCCGAATATTTAGGGGAGGACCCCTTTCGTTGGCCCGACCTAGGGCTCACTCTTAGCATCCCAATCAGTCGCCGTTAATCCCGTGTTAATTTAGAGTGATTTGCCAATCATCAGGATTAATGGGCCATTGTGCATTACGGGCAAACGTATTACTAAGCATCGGCTCAATCGACTCCTATAGGCTCCCGCCAGAAATGCATTTTATACACACATATTGGCATCCATCATTAACAAATGCTTCATCATATTCGTGAGGGAGGGGGGAGGGAGGGAGGTAGACCCATAACCAGCTTTCTCCTGTTCCAGTTATTATTACTATTATTGTTGCTATTGTTGTTGTTATTATTTGGAAAAGAGATTGCGTGTATTAAAAGATCATCGATTAATGTATCGATGCAAATCGAGATAATAAATTTCACAATCAGCGTAATAATAGACTGAACATGAAATGGCGATGGTTAGGGAATAGGAAGACAATACTCCACAAACACGGAGTCGAACCGAGGACCTACGATCCTAATGCTATGAGTCATCGTGAAAACTGAAGTGTCAGTATGCTCGTTAAACACATACATACACAAATAAACAACTAAGAAAGCAAGAGACAGCTATTGACCTTTTTAGGCCATTATTCTCGAACAAATAGCAGACAACAACGCCGCGGTGGCCAAAGTTTGGAGTACTGTCGAGTTTAAAAAATGAATTTTATTACGTTAAGACTAAAACTAGAGCTTCATAAATTGAAACAGATGCCTGCGGAGTTGCGGTCGAAAGTTTTTGACAGCTTCTGCGCTAATGGGGAGGAAGTCACACAAAGTCCCACACCCAAACAGAGACAGGGCGAGAATCAGTCAGACAGATAGAAAAAAGAAAAAAGAGCGCTAAAGAAAGAAATAGAGTAACACACAAACACACACAGAGAAACGCGCGTGAAGATATACACACAGATAAATAGGCCACATACAAAAAACACACAGAAAGAAACTCCTACAAACACGAAAAGAGCCACAGACAACCTGACAACCACATCGCCTTCTCCAGCCTCACTGTACATCTTCCTAGAACTCATACAAATTACGAGCGAAATCCAATCATTCCGTTTAGGTTTCCGACGTCGACGAAGCCAAACAGTGAATATTGAGGGAGAAAAAGGAATTTTTTAATAAAAAATGAGCAAAGGATGTTTTTCCCCGTCCTTCCCCCTTCATTGAAAATTGGATTTTTACTGAATCATTTCTTGGATTGGAATCTCATTTGGTTCCCCACAGAAAACGATTTTCTTTCCTTTCCTCCTCCTCTACTCCTCCCAAACCTCTCTCTCTTGTTAATACCATTGCTATTCGAAGATTAACTGATTGCGATAAAATATCTAAACTTCTTAAACTTTGAAATTCCGCTTACTTATAATTCATTAGCCATTGTATTTCATACTCTGTAGTTCTGATTGGAATCTGTGGAAACGAGCCTATGATTGTCAGCTGTGAAGACAGACTGTGGTGTTTTTAGCGCATGTGAGTAAAGTCAAAATTGTTTCCTGGCTAGCTACAATTGTTTTATAGCAGCAGTGTATATTACTATGGCGAACGTTAATAGCCAGTTGCGCAAAAGTGGCCAGGATCAAATAAAAAGAGTACGACGAAGAAGCAAGGCTGAACCGAGAAATGGGTGCCCATCAACATCTGATAACATTTTGAAAGCAGGATGACCACATGTTAGATGTAAGCTTTGGAGAACCTAGTAGGCAGTCTCTAGACTTTTATACAGCCCTATCCTGCCATCCTGCGATTTCTGATCTTTCTTTAACGCTTAAGAAAGATTAAGAGGAAATTAAGAAAGAAGAACTAAGGAGCAAAAAGTGAAAGCAGCCATCCCCAGTTCCCTTACGTTTGTAGTGTATGGACACCGATACTTCGAATAGTGATCAGAGTCCACGAAACAGCCCTCTGTGTATGATTGGGTTTCTCAGTAAAACGGGCCGGCCAGGTGGCCGAGAGGGCTAGGGCGTAGGCTTTCTACTTCTCGAATCCACCTGATCGTGGGTTCAAATCCGCCGTGGGCATGGAAATTTGTGTTTGTCCAGGGCTGCGTACAGATATATATTGTGTAAAAGGCGCAAAATGACCTTAGTAGTCGACGCCAAAAATTCTAAAAAAACCAACCAACCAAACCAACCTCAGTAAAACGGCAAAGTGCTGTTTTCCTTGATTGTTCATTTACTTGACGCGCTGTTTCGCCTGTTTTGCTCCAAACTGAAGATCTCAGAACGAGAAGATAATTCAACTCAAAATCATGTTCTATGGTTGTTTTTCACGCAAAAAGTACTCCATAAACCAACCAATACAATATCACCATAGGAACTGCAGAGGGCTGCGGGTCATTCGAACTTTCCAGGTTTAAAAAGGCGCGTATTAGCCTCTCCTGTGATTGGCCAGTACAGCGAGCATCCAATTTATTAATATTTTTATCAAATTATTTAGGCTTTTAATCGAGGATGTTTATACAGTACATGCGGTTGTATATACGTTAACCTTTTTTGCATCCGATAGTCCAATCTTTGTCAAGTGCGACCCTCACCATCCAGCCCACTGTATTTCCTTTATTTCTTATTTATAAATAAGACCACTGATATCGGAATTACCCGTAAATTTTTATTGGAGCAATCACCCTATATCCTCCAGTCAAGCCTAAATAAGATCTTTCCTCTTAACATCACCGAGGATTGGAATCCTGTTTCCATATGAAATGAAAGCAATAATAAATTGTAATGGCGGATTGGTACATTCGCACAGGCCTATCAACAAGTCGTTAAACAGATACAAAAAAGAAATTTTTTTCGGGGGGGGGGGGGGGTGGGGAGTCCTTAAAACCTTAATTACTCTTCGCAGCCAAACACTTTCTTTTCAAAAAGTGTTCGTCTCAATGACAGGAGGCTGTTCAAGTCGTTATTACTGTGTGCGGGTCGATTAAATGAATGCTTCTACCATTTCTTCATTTTCAGAAAAAAAAATCTGTCGGGGGGGGGGGGGGGGAGAATTTGTTAACAACTGCAAAACGGCTCTGTGAAATATATTACTTAGGATCCACGAAACGATCTTTCATTGAGCGATTTAAAGAACACAGACGATCATGGGTAACAATGATAATAAATCAGCTTTCGCCGAACATCTGATTAAAAATGGGCAGCGGATGTTACCGATTCAAGAGACCATAACAATTTTGAAGGCAGCCAAGAACCCGAAAAGAATGTTCGGTTATGAAGCCCTTGAAATTAGAAAATGTCACCAAGAGGACCAGAAATGCCTATTAAAAAAACAAAATGTCAACAAGAAGGACATAATCCTGGACATGGTAAACGACTTCCGGAGCGGAAACAGGGATAGCACGTGACCCCAAGAGATAAAAATCACTTGGGTTTAGGTCAGGGCTCGTAGGGGGCGCAAAGAAAGCCACCCCCGAATCGATCTGGAAACCTGTTTGAAATGACACGATTTCCGAATTTCTGATTGAGAAAGTCTAGCACTTCATTAGTGGTATGAGGCCTAGCCCCATCCTGTTGAAACCATTGATGTCGAAGCGATATACGCCTCCTTCGCAGTCGGGGATGAAGAAGGTTTCCAACATGTTAAGGTAAGCCTGTGACGTTACGGTGCCCTCAAAAAAGAACGGACCAATGATGCCTCTTTTGGAAATCGCGCACTAAGCCATAACCTTTCGTGGATGAAGAGGTGACTTATGGATCTCATGAGGGTGCTGGGAACCCCAAAAACGAACGTTGTGTTTATTAACGTCACCTGACAGATGGAAGAAGGCCTCACCTGACACCCACAGGTTGTCCACAATGTCCTGATTGGCTTCCATTTCTGCTCAAAACGCCACCGCAAATTGTTGTCGCTTCTGTCTTCCAGTGTCTGTTAACTCCTGATAAACATGGATCTTATACGGGAACAGGTGTAAATCCTTTCTCAAAATTCACCACGTCGTGGTAAATGACAGCCCTTCTTCAATGGATAGGCGGCGAACAGATTTTTTGGAATCGGCCAACCTTGTGCGAACATTTTCGACAACTTCGGCCGTTGGAACACGAGCTTCGCTCCCGCCTTTTTTCTTGCCTTTAACACATCCAGTGGCACGAAATTGTTTGACAAAATCCATGATTGCTTGCCTGCCTGGTGCGTCTCGACACTTATACTCCTTCCGGAACTTTCTTTACACGGTTACAGGTGATTTTGTCTCGAAATACCGTTCTACAACCTTGCATTTCTGCTGTGTTGATAAAGCGGGCGCCATTTTTCAACAATACGATTTTCATGCAGCGCCGTTGCAACAATACAAACTCCAACTATTTAGAAATTCGATATGGCGCTCATATTCTTTCAATTGTTTATCCCTAATGCACGTCATTCGAGTGAAATGGTCAGAAATTGACTGAATCACCTTGTACGTCCACTATACAACCAGCTGACTTCTACTGAGCTGTACCAAGCGACGATATCTTTCCTTCGCGACGTCTTCTCTCGCGCGCAGAGGCAGTTCCCTTCTTAATCCTTCCCATTTCTTTTCTTAAATAAAAAAGGCGCATCAAAAATAACTCATCCTTATTTAATGTTCATAATCTCACAAGAAACTTAAAAAAAAATTAAATCCCAATACCATCGAGTAATGCAAGCCAGCACTCTTCGCTAACGCAATAAGGCCATTCGCACGCTATAAGATGAATTAAATCACAAGTCATTGAATTGTTAAATTCTTAAATAAAGTTGGCGCAACCCAATAAATATATTCAAGAAAAAAAGAGGGGGTAGGGAAAAGAACATTTTCTCGTGCAGAAGATAATTTTAAAGAAAATTGAAGGCAATTTTAATTTTTTTTACTCCTCTTCTCCTTCTTATCCCCAAGAGAGAGAGAAAGAAAGAGAGAGGTGCGTGTGAGATGAAAATTTTTAGCAAAGGCGTCAAATTCTTCGTCGTCATCGTCAATTAAAGAAAATTTTCCAAATTCCCTTCCTCCTCTTCTCCAAGGAAAAATTCCCTTTGAGAAACTTTCAAGTGGATGTTCATTTAGGACGGAGCCGGGGCTTCATTTCCTTCTCATTTGTTTCTCCCTTCCCCGTCCCGGCATAATAAGGGTCATTCTCATGCATAAGATTGTCTCGTAAAACCTAACGATTCCTTTGTGCGATCAGGGAAAATTATCGTTTTTAATATGGGAGACCAACAGCCGACATAAGAGCCTCTCTCTACATCCACTGTTAATCGATAAGCAAATCGCAGGAAGTTTAAATATTTGTCTACATAGGGGAAGCAAAATTGGAAGGAAAGAAGAAAAAAAAAAAAGATTAAAAAATAAAAAAACCCTCCATTCCTCCACCACCACCCTTATTTCGATTTTCCATCCCAAAAAAAAATTTTGCTTCATCTCGAAAAAAAAAATCTCCCACGAAAAATCGCAGCTGTTGTGTGTGATTGCGTATCTCGTCTAGGGGTATGGGAAAATCCGTTAAGAGTAGAAATATGATTTTCCCCCTCCCCTTGTAATTATTTTGAAATGTACCTTTCCATTTTCATGAAGTGGGTTGTTCTTTTCAAATCTATAGTCAAAGAGCGAACGCCAATTGGCTCCCCATATGGCGTTGTGAACATGGAGGAAACACGGTTCTCGTATCGAAAGCGCTTTGATTAAAAAAATAACAAAAAAAATGTTCAATAGCTAGACTTAATTAAAATATACATATCTTATAAATCACCTCAGCCTGAGTAAAAATAAAAAAATTTTTAAAAAGTAACCACCTGCCACTTGTCACGAATTTTGAGGCTCATTTCGTATGAGTTTAATGGTCTAATGCTAATCAAGATGAAATCCAAGATCGAAAAATATTCCTTCTCAGATAGGCAGAAGGAATAATGCGCACCTCCTCTATTCATCCTATAATATGTCACCGTTCCCTTACAATTAAATTCAGCGCCTTAAGACTCTTTAAGTAAGCTTGAATTGTTTAAATCTTAAGATATTTGTAAAATTCACCGTTTTCTATAGCAGCAATGTGGTCTTGTTCTTTCATTGTAAAGCCCCATCCCTAAGAACTCCATTTTCAACGTAGATGGTTTTGCATTTCTACAATCCAAATTGCATGTGTATAATGCCACCTAATCGGTGCAATTACGGAGGCGTAAATATTCATGTCGAGCATGTATACCAATGCGAAAGTGGCAATTTTTTCCCAGACTGCCTTGCAGCTTCTGTCATAAAGTCGAATATCAATTAACGATAATTATAATTTTTTGAAAATATCCGTCGGAATATTGACCACTTGCCAATACAAAAATTTATCGATTTTATGTGTACTATTAAAACTTTTTGGTTCCATTCTGCTGCAACTCGCCAATTTTGACCGATATTTCGGGAACTATTGGTCCCACAGAAATTTGGATGCGTTATTCGTAGTCAGTGACGAAAGACGAATTCATTTCATATATCATATGTCCCGCACTTTAAAAAAAGTGCGATCAGACGGAAATATAGAATCCGTGATATTCAATTGTTGGTGGTTGTTTATTGAGATGAGTATTGTCGTGTCGTGAAGTATTGTCTATTTATTAGTAATTATTTCCATTTATTCTTGATTTCTGTGGGTTTGGCAAGATTGTTATTATTATTTCTTATGATGTTAATTGTTTCTTTTATTAAACGTTTTTTTTATAATTTGTTTCTTTGTTGACAAGTTTTGTGTTGTGTCAATCTGGTTGGCGATGTTGTTGTAAAAATGGTTGACTAGGTGGTGGTTTTTGTCTTAGTTTCATGTTCTTTTATTTTTGCTATAAACGGAGAAGGACGTATTTCTGGAGTTAAGTTTGACCAGAGTTTAAGCCCGAGATGGTAACAATCTTGAAATGATAGAGGCGAGTTATCCGGGGTAGAGTAATGGAATTACGGTGACGAATACTGTGCAGAGGAGAGGGAGCTGAGGTGAATAAAGAGAGGGAGAAGTGAGAAGATGGTTATTAAGAGCTTTGAAAATAAAAATAGCCAGGTTAAAGGTATAGAGTTGGTAAATAGATGTTATTCCAACGGAGTTAAAAAATTGCGATACCGAATGGGATTTACGAAGTTTTAACAATATAAGTAAGAATCACATTTGGAGGCGGTAAAGACGTAAAAGATTAAATTTGGACGAAGAACCCCAAAATTGAATCCCATATAAGAGCAAATATTGGATTAAAGCATGATAAAGTAATAGTAGGATATAAGGCGGGGGGGGGGAGATAATGGAGACGGGAAAAAAAGAACAAGACGATAATTGAGAGTAGAAACTAGAGCAATAATATGAGAGTCCCTGGATAAATTATATGAAAGGTGAATACCCAGGTATTTAAAAGATTTTGATGGAGTGATAATTTGAGAGTTATAGTTCAGCGTGAAATCAGGTACATCGAACTTTGTTCTTCTTCTTCTTCTTCTTCTTCTTCTTCTTATTATTATTATTATTAATCACCTGGTTTAACTTGAACTCTATGTTGACGTGGAGGAAGTTCAGAATCAGATTTCAAAGATCTTCATATGCCCTGCTTATCCGATCACAAGTGGTGTTCCGCAGGGCTCTTCCTTGGGCTCACTACTTTTCAATATTTTTATAGCAGGTCTCCCGCATATTCTCAAACATTCTCTACGCAAATTCTTTATTTTAAATTATTATTCGATGTTAAATTATTTTTCGTTGTTGATGATTGAAACTCATGCTCGATTTTACAGGACACTTTATCGTTAGTCTCCCAGTTAATAATGGGCTTCATCTTAATACCCAAAAGTGATTTGTTGTTCCTTTTCACCGCAAGACAGTCCCGTTTCTATTTGACTATAATACTGCCGGCGAGAACTTTTACCCGTTTTTACTAATAATTGCTCTTTCCTTAATCATATTGAACAGATTCATTTGGATATTCCGCTTGAGTTTAATTAAGCGTATTCTACATTTTTTGCTGATTTTAAGACACTGCTATTATTATTTAAAACTTTATTTCTAAGCCTGTTTATTGCGCTTGGATTTGGTATGGCGGCAATTTGCAAACCATTTCCATAATCCAGCGTAAGTTTATTAGTTCTAAGCATTTTTTTTAGTCAGAAATTTTAACTTTTTAAATCATTCTCATTATCTTTTTAACACCTTCCTCAGTATTTTTCATGATAATCTAAGTGTTCCTTTTTTAATTAAATATTTCAACTTTCAGAGCTTGATAAAAACACGTCGAGGATTCGTTATCAAATCTCTTATAAAATGGAGGACGAATAACTCTCATTGAATCCAATTATGAAGCTTGTTAATAACAAGTTAGTGAATTTTAATAACATCGATCTTGTGACGTTAAGGGACGTCCATTTCCCTTTATTCATCTAATCTTATTTTAAAAAAACCCTCATTAGGAAGCAGCAGCAGTCATCAGCCTAATTTCTGGTGATGTTTCAGAGCCATGGCTCAAAAACTAAAAATAGATAACCAGAGGCGAAGCTGGCGATCCTTCAATTCGCAGCACCCCATCCCTTGAAATAAAACAGAACAATAAACATCAAACGTAATAAAATAAGAAATAAAAATTCTAAAAAATTTATTAAAGCCGATAATATTATTTACAATCCACTTCTACTCCAGTGTAGCGGTTATGTTAATGAAAACAAGTGTAGCATATTTCTTCATTCCAAGGTTAACAGAATGAAATCAATGAGCCTATTCCGAACGAACAAATATGTGTTATTATGTAAATACTTGAAAAGAGATAAAACTGTCAATTAAGGGCAACATAGGGGAAACGTTAATTAATTTCTCATTTCCAGCTTCCAGGAACAGAGTGAGGAAGGAAAAATCGACACCGACAATCCTCTCATAAAACGAAAAAGCCTTATCACGTTTAAAAACTTAAAAACTATTTTTCCAAAAAAAATTATCTCAACAAAAAAACGTTCCTCTTGTCTTCCTTTTATTAAGATTATTATTATTATTTTCCCCGAGACTTCTATCTCGCTTTGACTTCTCTCTCTCTCTTCCTTTCCTCCTCACCAGATGACGATCCCGGAAATGAGAGATTAGGGAGTTTTTCCGTCTTTTTTCTCTTTTATCTTTTTTTTTTTTACCCCTCACTGACGATTCCCTTCCTCCAGACGATCTTTTACTCTGCGTTTTATTGCTTCATAAATCTGAAATTAATGTTGGAAATTAATTTGTTAGCGCCTTGTCCCTGGGAGCGTCGTCGAGGTTCGGCTGGGACGACGACACACAAGTACGAGTGGCGCAACACGTTAACCCTGGAGAGGCATCCACCCCTTCAGGCCAAAGAAAAAAAAATGTATTAAAGTGAATAAAAAAATATCTTCAAAAATCACAGAAAAGAATAATTTAAAAAAAATCAGATATCGTAGAAAAATAAACCATTCATAAATCACGTTTAATTTAATTACGAAGCGATCTTCTTCTTCTTCCTCCTCCTCCTCCTCCTCCTCTTCTTCTTCTTCTTCTTCTTCTTCTTCTTCTTCAAAATAGAACCCCCTTCGTAATTTACATCATTAAGGCGAAACAACGAGCCTCGCAGGAGGATAATAAATCAATGACGAAACCTTTAAATCCTTTTCTTCTTTCTTCCATTTTTAATTTCAGACTAAATTTGTACGGCGGTGTTTGCCTTAGCGAGCAATTACGCACAGCTTACGTCATACAAGAGAAAGAACAGCAATCACAGCAACTCGTCTAGGAGGACCTTCCATAAGTTCATGGAAGGCTACAGCTGCCATTTTCTGCCATTCCTCATTTAGAGCAGCTGCCAACTCATGAAATTGATATTCTAATGCATCTCACAAATGTTCTATTGGGTTCATGCCAGGACTCTTTGAAGGCCATTCAACACCCAAATCAGCGAAGCATCTACATAGGCTGGCCTCCGTTAGCCTGCATGAGAGCATGTCTTCGATCAGCCGTCGATTCTACGAGATACAGAGTATTTAAATCAAGTATTGTCCATGTCTTCATCAAAGAGGCCTTCATCAAAGAGGAAGCTGTTGATGGATGCGTCTCAACAAAAACATAGCAAACATGCTCTACTGGAAGTCACTTTCATGCTTAGATAACCAATCCTGTATCCTCCTGAACGATGGACCGTGGCACTGTGAAGATGAAGAATAGGGAGACACTCCACTTGCCCACAAAAAAATTTATTTCGTCACAAATATACATTTCGTCTGCTAGGCAGACAACATTCAATGTGAGTGAATATTCGAAAAAAAAAACAATATATAGAGAAACGGATAGCAATCAAGAAGTAGCAAGTGCTACAACCATCATTGGCTGTACAATTATTTAAGCTAAAATACAACAAAAAAGAAAGCAAATCCGAAGAACGGTGTTGCAAATCTGATTGCTTTACAATTATTTAATGTATTTCAGAATAGGTTTCCAATCCGACAGGTCTATGGGTCCATTATCTTAGTTTAATAGTCTATTCGTTTCTTTCGGGTTTCCTATTCTACACAACTGCTACCGACGCTATCCGCTGATATGAGTCAAGACTTTCTAATTCATTGGACAGGCAGTGTAAAAAAATACGTGAAACACTTGTAAATTTAACTAAAATTTTACAAAATGGAAAAAGGTGCCTTTTCCTGGCTAACCTATTCCTTAACCATCTTGATAATCTTGCGCGCACTAAATGTACATATTTTCCAGAATTCTGGTTTAGGTATGTGGACGACATCTTCGCATCTGCAATATTGGCCACTTGGACCAACTTAAAAAGGATCTTAACAGTTTATTTCCTTCCATAAACTGTGGAAATGGAACACAATAATTCCTTGCCATTCGTACATAGGAAGGGTGGAAGGCTCATTTTTGATGTATACAGGAATCCGTACTATGTTCCGGCATATATTAGAAGTGATTCTAATCATTGCTTTGGCCACAAATTGGCAGCTTATAATCATATGATTAACAGAGCAATGAACATCTCAATGACCCAAGACAGGAAGAATGATGAATACCAAAAGATCAATGAGGCCGCGGTCTTCAACGGCTTTAAAATCGAAATAGTGGACAAACTCATCAAAAAGGTAAAGTTTCAAGTTGAGGATAGCACGTTACACAACCCTTAATGACCCCAACCAGAGAAAAGATATGAAATACTTCAGCCTACCCTACAATAGGAACTTAACCAGAGGCATTGAAAGAGGATGCAAGATGTTTTATCTACACGTAGCATACAGAAGCGCCCACACACACAAAACGGAACCCCACATAGCCTTTTTTTATGCGCGATAGCGTTGCTTTCATGTGAAGTGGATTCGTGCGTATTGTTGAGTAGTAAAGAAATAAGTTGAGAGCAAAATAATACACATACATACCGCTCTAACAATGGAGTCTCTGTATGGCTATATGGGCTCAAATTTTTTCGTTTTCTCGGCTTATTTTGAAAGAAACAAAATTTGGCAATTTTTTATTTTGCAAGCATCTATAGTAGCTTCAGACGAGTAACATATTTCAATTTGGTGGAAATCTGTGACATACATGTTCGAGGGATTCCCTTGTTAGTGCTCCTCGGGGGCACTAAGGGTCAAATAGAGACACCTGAAAGATCTCGGATTTATGAAATCCAATGCGGGACCTGTGACAAAAAAATATATTGGCCAGAGCCGCAGAAAGACTGAGACCAGAATCAAAGAGCATTTCGACCACATTAGGAATGGCAGACCTGAGAAGTCCGCCTTTGCTGATCGCATTCTGAAGACCGGACACGAGTTGAAGAAGGAGAACGTTAGAATTTTGCACGTGGTGGACGATTTCAAAAGATTGAATTTTCTTGAGTCCATGGAAATCATGAAGAATCAAGGAGAGAAACTGCTAAATCAAGTGGACCTCCAGATCTGATACTTGGAAGTCTATACTAAAGTTTGTAAAATAACTATTTCAGACCTGGTTAAACGTAGTTCTCGTCTACGTTCGCGCTTTATAGCCTATCCTGTTCTATTCTTGTTTCTTGAATTGTTCTACGCTTGTTAATTTTTTCTGATTAGTCTAATTCCCTTGTAAATATCTGTACATATTCTGTTGTTACTTGTGAAATCACGTCCAGGAGTTGCTGAAAAAGCTGCTTCCAAAGATGAAGGACCATCCCAATCCTCTGGTTGCAGGTATTCTTGAGCATCCGCTCACCTTTAAAAGCTTCCTCAGGCATCGCAGGCTTCGTCACATTCTGGACATCAATTTCGACGACATCCAAAAGGCCATCTTTCCCGAATACTGGATCTCCTACCTCCTCTGTCCTTTGTCCCTCGTCAATCAACAATCAACTCTATCGTCCTGATAGAAATGACTCCATCTTATCCTCTGGATGACTTAACTAGGTTTCATCTGGCTTCTTGCCTAGTTCAGTGTACTGTCCCTGATTACTTTCTGGACGAGTATGGCGGTGAAAGCGTTGCTTTCGGACCGCTCGTTTCATTTTTCCTGCACTGTTCGATTGTCGATTGTTGTTACTCGATTCATACTGAAGATGTACATATGTGATGATTTAAAACTTTTTTTTTGGAAAAGTGCTATCCGCCTTCTCTATGTACATGTAAATTTGTTTTAATCCTTTTTTTTGCAAAAGAGCTTAAGGTCGTGGGATTCAACCGTAAACTTATTTAAGAAGGAGCTGGTTGAGTCTATTCATATAATTTGGTCAGCATAGGGAAAAAGAAAGTGGTGCTAAGCCCTTCGCAACTGGATTATACAGCAATGGAAAAGTGTGGAGCGAACGACGAGAAGCCAGTGGTGTTACAACTGCCTGCGTTTCGGGCACGTTTCCATGGGCTGTACGGAAGATTCTCGTAGCAACAAATCTGTAGAGAGGCATCAATCAAGAGACTGTCTTAAAATTGAAGTACTTAAGAATATGAAGAATGCCCAATAAATGCCATTGTGAACATTTCTCTTGGAATGGTCTAGATCCTTTGGTTCTTTTGAAGAAAACTGGAATGCAGTGGTTTACCTGGATGTGGGAAACAATTCTAAACCGCTAAGAATGTGGGAACATGAGTCCATTTAAAAGTAAAGAAAAATTATAACCACTTCAGACTGCGAAGTGAGAAGTGTCCATTAGAAATTGCAGGTGTAACCTTCCAAGACTTTGTAGAAAGTCTTCGTAGAGGTAATATTTTGGCAAGATACTGTATTTTTTTAATCTAAATCTTTGTATGTTCTTGAGGACTTAGTGACATACAAATTCTTACACTTTCTGTAAATGATTCTTTATCATTAATAAACATTTCTAAATCTGCAGACTCAAAAACAAATAAATAAAAAAAATCGCGCAAGCCCTAAGTGCAGGCCTCAGCAGCACATCGAAGGAGAAAAATCGTCCGAGGGGAGAACACAATCAAACACTTAGCCGACTGAGTAGAAATGTCATCCAGATTGTCAATGAGATCCTCGAGTCTCCCGGCGCGCTGGGCCCGATAAGCAAAGGGGGCCGACAATTGATGATTAATGACAGGGTTCCCCCTCCCGCACAAGGGGTAAAAAGGGAGGGGAAGCGAGCCTCGTGCCTTCCAATTGTCGACAGTTGTTTGTTTGCGGTTGTCTCATCAATAAAAAGGAAAGCCATGATGCTCCTTCAAAAGGAACTCTATCCGACGTTTTTTTCTTCCTCACATGTAATTCTGCATCATTACCCATTTGCCTTACCCTCACCCCTACATTGAGGATCGATTCTTTTATGGTTGCGGAATTCCTTTCTTTTTTTTAATATCTTCCAGGCCTAATATTTATTTATTATTTTCTCCGGAAAAAGTTTTTAGCTTGGGTGCAACAAAACTAGACGGCTAATGGTAATTTCTTCGATTACTTCTCAGAGTTCAATTTTTTTAACATTAATAAATGGCCTCATTTTTCATCACTGATTACACTCTCGATCAAATGAGTATGTACTACTATCTTTAATAATACGAGATTTCCACTTAAACTCTATACAAAAAGTCCAATTACTATTAACTTGCTTTAAAACGCGTCTTATACAAAAAAAAGCATCTACCATTCACATTATTAACTACCGAGAGATGCTTTATGCTGATTTCATCTGTAACTCGATATTATTGAAGCGTATGAAAGATTTTCTTTTCTCGCCAATTGATATATATGGATCATCGCACGGATGAGTTCGAAGATATGGCATGCAATACATCAAACAAGTCGTAATAACGTGTCATGAGTAAATATCTAAGAATCATTAATAAGTTTAAAGATGGTCGAATTTGATTCAGTGCTGATACCATTATGATACCATTGGAAACTTCCTGTGCTAAAATATGGCATGTAATATATCAAATAATTCGTAATGATTTTTCATGAACGAATATACAGGGTGTAAATTAAATGTTAGGTCTACTTGGACGATACTTGTTTACGTCATTCTTTTATGTCTTATAATGTTCATATGACACTTAATAGATCATGATAGATCCCTGAATAACAGAAATCAAATCTTCGAAGAAGAAAACCTACTTGCCGAATGAAATCGAATCTATGTAACCTTCACCGCTGGCTACTTGAGTTGAAGGTCATACACAATAGGGAAGGAGCAGTACTGGCGAGTTGGTTCGTCTCGATTTTTGGCACATCTGCAAAAACGTCATTTTGCGCCCTTTCATGTGACTTGTTATCCTGAAACAATTCCACAAGACTATTATCTTTACTTTCTCCCAAGTGCAAAACGCTACATGATTCGAACTAGCGACTCAACAAATTCCAGATTGGAAATCCTATAACCTAAATATCTAAAGCCTTATAATCAAGTCCCCTTTACAATTCACTTGCTTTTCATTAGGATTTCTTCTTATAAGTGAGTAATTCGGGTGATCACAAGTACTCATAAGATATCACTACAGAAAAGCATCGGCCAAATGGCCGAGAGAGCTCGGAGTGTATAGCCTTTCCGAGTTAGCCTCATATTCAAGCCCATCTTAAAATAAAAATTCAAGTTCACGTGCATGTTAAAAAGCCACGTATACCGCATTTCCATAAATAACAGACCCAATAACCCACCTAGCGTGTCAAGAAAGCCTCCTCCACAAAAAAAGAACCAAAGTGAAATTCAACATTCCAGGAGGCATATAACCTAAACGAGTTCAACCCCTTCAACTGTTCAGGCTCCCTTCTCACGGAAAAGCCAAAACCAAAACTCTTAACGCTTCAGCGGGGGGATTTGCATTTCAAAGCGAAACTGCCCACAGAATCTCAACTTAGCAAAACGGGATTCCTACTCCCCCCGCAACGAAATTTCATCCAATCTCGGCAGCAAATTAGGCCCCTTCCGGATTTCCTTTAATATTTTAAACGCTTCCGATAATTTATGAGGTTGCCTAATCCCCCCCACGCTATTAAACACTTTTTATTCATAATCCTATTAAGCGCCATTAGGTTACATTATCGCATTGCGTACTATGTAAATTGCCAATGCTCCTTAACGCTTAATTGAAATAAAGAGGATTACATTCCTATTATATGCTATAACAGATGAGTGTATATGATAACAACATAGCTGTACGTAGTGGTGACCCTACAAGCCGTATTTATTTGAGAGTGTTATACATGAACACCTTATCCGACACTTAAATGCATTAGTACAGGTAATGGGCAATAAAGCGTAACTGTTCAATGCGCAACTTCACAAGGTCTTACTGATTGCTTTCCTTAAAATCTACTTCGCGCATGTACAAAATCGTTTCCTCCATTAAGCTACCAATACAGCTGAGATTACCAAATAAGTGGAATGGCTTATTCAAAGAAAACAGAAGGAAGAAACAACCATCTTTCTTTCCTCTCTTCTCGTCTACTCTTGTTTTCCACGAGACTTTCTCTTCTTTTGTCATGATACATACTAAAAGTGTGTAGGGAACTGCGTAGAACCGTTGTGTCCCTCTTTCAAGAGCAAAGCCATTAGGCGAGGTAGAACTCCGTGCACAGTATTAAAAGCGATCTAGCTTTGTTATGGTTGAAAACATGATAATGAATAGTCATTCAACGTAGACTTCTACATGTTCAATGAAGTTGGCCGACCTCTGTACCTCGTCAGAAATCGCAAGGCATAAGATCTGGAGACCTTCGAAACCATTCATGTAGAAAGAACAACTTGGACACAGTACCATTTGGGGATGAGAAATGTGACTATTCTCGTATTAAATTTTTTCATTATGATGTGGCATTCGTTTATTGGAAATGCCACAAGTTTCAAGATTTTGTTTCTTTTTTTTCTTTTCCTTATATTATAAGCTAGTGGATGTAATCCGAAATTGAGCCATTGTTGATTAATTGCCTTATTAGGGTACGGATTGTTGGATAGCGTGTGTATAACAAATTTATCTCAATACGTGTAATGGATGTAGGTTTTTTGTTACAATAATAAAACGTTGTAACTGGGAAGCGCGAGTGGAAGAGTGATTTTGCCTTGAACTTGAAGAGATGTCTTTTTTTCGGGGCCTTTTGAAAGAAAACTACAGGGGAGACAGTCGAAGCCGAGCGTCCATTTTATTGTGTGGAAGGAGCTGAAATAGCTTATCAGGAAATACGAGGTTACTGTGTTCCTCCTCTACTAAAAAAAATACAAGACGCCTTCCTAGGTGTTGAAAAACATTCCCTTTTCCACAAGAGTATATAGAAATGGAATAATATCACTTTTTTGTTGTCTGAAATAATTTTCGCAACTCATCCGTGTGTGGGGGGAAATTTTGATACACGGTTAGCCCATTCTGGTACACGCAGATTAGTAATTGCGATTATCAGGCTTATCGAAATGTCTTGTTTTTATCCATGAACCCTACCAATAGGCTACTTATAAGGCAAGTTAATAGAATACATATTGCATATTGGTGTATTGCATATTGAAGTGTTCTTACTTTGATATTGCTTATTGGAAACTGTATATTATCTCATTTGCATATTTTGAGTCCCTCTACTAGTAAATAGTGCGCCCAAGATGATTCCCGTGGAACTTATCTGATTTGGCCACTGATGTCGGCAGAAGCTCTTCCGGACCCTCGATAACTCTTCATGTTCATGATGAAAAATATCTGTAACACATCGCAATGTTGTCTTTAATTTGTCGTCTCACTACACGGGACAGCTCGCGGTCAGAGAATTAAATTTATTCCTCATATGCTCTACGGATCTAGCCCACTAGCTCTCACCAATCTTTTGAGAAACAATTTCCACGAATAAACAGTTTGTCGTTTATTTAAACATCATTTGTCGATTTATTTAAACATCGTCGGCGCGAATCCAGGTCATACCTGGACGCCCTTTTTGGGGATTTCAAAACATCTCCCCTTAAGGCGGTCACAATGATTAAAAAGTTTCAAATACTTCTGTGCATTTTTGTACAATATTTCAGATACTTGTACATACATTGCCATTTTATGGGTCATGCTGTTTGTGGTAAAAGTGGTAAGCTCTGTCATCAGATCCTTAACGAACAACATATCAAATGACCTTTTTCAGCAAACTAAACCAGAAAAACCATTATGATATAAGGTTATACCAAAAAAACTTGATACCGGTTAGAGTCCTTCAATGTGGACTTCAAGAATCTATTGTGTGATGGATCGAGATCCCTCATATGTCTGCACCTCACTATTTGTTATTTATCCTTAATGTTAAAACAGCATTTTTCTATTATACCGTTACCTGTTAAACACCTTGTTTCCTCTTATATGTTGTCATTAATGAATTTTGAGCACTGTTACAATCTTTGTTTTCTGCTTGGTTCAGGCAACACCTCCTAGAGAGAAGACCTGCGGACAAAAGGTGTATACATTGTTACATCATCATCAAACGGCCAAATTTAGGGCTTATTATTGGTAGAAATACGATTAACAATAGCCGCTTGATGACGATGTAACAATGTACAACTTTGTGCCATAAAAATGGAATAATGGAAGTTGTTATCATAAAAATGACACAAACACAAGACGTGTTAAACCAAATGCAACTACGCCACCTGGCGAATTTAATTTACAAAATTCAAGGCTATTTAGCTATATGTTACACAAACAAATTAATTAAAAATGGAAAATTAATAAAAATAATCTATCTTCAAAAATGACAAAAAAATGGAATACTCCCTTTCTACCGACAAAAAAATGGAATATTCCTGTAGAAACACTTTTTATGCAAATTGACCAGGCAAGTATAATTTTCAATTTATGTTATTCCATTTGTGCTTCTCAACATGGGAGGTTCTAGAGATTTGTCACCATCTGTTCGCAAACAAATTCTGATATTACGAGAACATGACCTTACCCAGAAACAAATAGCAATTACAGCCAAGTGCTCGCAGTCAGCAGTTTCTAAGATATTGGCAAGACATGCTCAAGGATATGGAGTGAACTCACAACGTGCAAACTGCGGAAGAAAAAGGAAAACCACCAGCAGAGATGAAAGGTTTTTGCAAAAGATTGTTAGGAAAGCCCCATTTCAGTCTTCCAAGCACTTTCATCAACAGTGGCTGCGGTACGTGAATGTCTCTCACCGGACGACAGTTCGACGTCTACATGATCTGAAGTTTTCATGCCGTATTCCAAAAACCAAGCCCCTCTTAACTCCGAAGCAGAGAAATAAGAGGTTGCAGTGGTGCAAACAGCACGTTGACTGGACTGTTGATGAGTGGCGAAGAGTAGTATCCAGCGACGAGTCGCGATTTGAATTAGTTTTTGGTGATAAAGGTTGTCGAGTTTGGCGCCGTAAGAATGAGGCACATGAACCGCGACATCTGAAGAAAAGTGCTAAATTCCCACCCTCTGTTATTGTGTGGGGGTGCATGTCAACATATGGCACTGGACGCTTGGGGTTCATCAACAGTTCCATCAATGCAACTGTTTACCAAGATATTCTAGATGCTTTCCTGATACCTGCACTTGAAGACCTACCAGTGGATGATGAAGAAATAATTTTCCAGCATCATCTTGCACCTCCTCATGCTGCCAAGTCAACCAGCAACTGGCTGGAAGACCATCATATCCCAGTTCTCTCATGGCCGTCGAACTCACCCGATCTCAACCCCATCGAGAACCTTTGGAGAAATGTGAAACAACGTCTATACCTCGAGAAACCAGCAGGCATAGCGGATTCGAAAGTGAAATTGAAGTCAAATTGGGCTGAAGTTACTCAGGAGGAAAGTGACAAGCTCTTATCATCAATGCCGCAACGAATTCACGCTTCATTCTTGCAAAAGGATGGCGAACGAAATATTAAGCAGAAACGTAGTTGTAAACAAACTTCACCTAGTTTGAATTGTTTATTTGCGTAAGTTTGTTAATTATTCCATTTTTTGTCGGTAGAAAGGAAGTATTCCATTTTTTTGTCATTTTTGAAGATGGAAAATTAATAAAAATAATCTATTTTTAATTAATTTTTTTGTGTAACATATAGCTAAATAGCCTTGAATTTTGTGAATTAAATTCGCCAGGTGCTGTAGTTGCATTTTGGTTTAACACGTCTTGTGTTTGCGTCATTTTTATGATAACAACTTCCATTATTCCATTTTTATGGCACAAAGTTGTATACACCTTTTGTCCGCAGGCCTTCTCTTTAGGAGGTGTTGCTTCAGGAAATGCATTTCTAGGAAGTTTTGCAGCGCCTCTCGAGAGTGATGGCCTTTGTTAAGGTTTCAAGGGGATTGTTGAAAAAAAAACAGATACCGTTGATGATGAGATGAAGTGACTCCATGAGGATGGGAGCCATAATGGAACTTAATTAATGAAATGGTGAGAACGTTCCATGATTGCAGCCTGCTTGTGATTCTCATTCCGTTCTTGGATTATTGGGAATTACAGTATGATGACACAGTTAATAATCCATATGAGTTTAGCATTAATGTGATTTTTTGGATTTTTTCTTGTCAAAGCGAAATGGTATTCCCGTTCTTGTCTGATGTAAAATGACTTTCACATAATTTTGTTTTGAACATGATGATCATGAACTGTAGGCGTAAATAGGTCTCAAACCTTCGTCGACTTATTCCTGTACAGAAGCAAATCTGAAATTGAGCATTGTAACGCAAGGTATGTAAATTGGAATATTGCATATTGCATACGTTAATATTGTTGCTATTGACATGATTGATGCTCACGGAACAAATATCGCTTGATGCAGTTCTCTTTGAAGGAAAACCCCGTCTAAGATGATTTTGGAGGCAAGACTATTTATCGGACCCTTTATGGATATCGTTCTGGCTGAGACCTCTTAAACTGAAAGCGTTAAAAGGCATTCAAGTATTCACTGGTGTGAATCTCCTGAACCACTGCAATAAAAATAATAATTGTCACTTTATCCCTTCTTATATTGTTACTGAATAAACTCATATTTCGAGTTAAGAAGAGAACTCACGTTATCATCATTTTTGAAACTTGAGTTAAGGATCATTCCTGGATGTTGCTTCTTGTTGGTGAAAGAAACACCACAAGTGGCCAACACGCAAGAATAGATCTTTATCAGATGGATCCATAACCAAAGTTGCAAAGTTTAAGATCTGGAGACTTCGAGGCTGCTAAAGCAAATGGAAAAAAGACTTAGGATACGGATTCATACGTCACCCATCAAAAAGTGGCTATTCAAAGGATAAACCCAGGATGTAGAAAGTCAAGTAAGCCCTCATCAGAACTTTTGCGAAGATCATACCAAATGACATTTTCCAGGAAACTATATCAGAAAGCCTCGACGAAATGACCTATTTTATCTGCAGAATAGTCACCAATAGAGTAAGCTTGGGATGACATATGAAGGTACGCGAAATCCTAAAAATATTCAAGACATGGTGAATATAATACTCAATATATTCGTGTTCTTAATAAACTTGGTTGTAAGAATAGGGATTGCTGGTAGGCCTACTATTATCAATATTGCATGAATATTTGATATCCATCAACAGTTAATTGCTATTAAGTCTAGTTTGGTAAGTAACTTATGCTCTAAGCAATGCTTTAATCATTTCTTCCTTATTAACGAACATCACCATGTTAAGCGCACGAGCACCACTTCACAGTCGCGGTACACTACAGAACTAAACATTCTCCTCCTCATCGATCGTCTTCATTTCAATCCTTCCTAAGAAATTTAATTAACTTCTCAATAAACTAATTAAAAAAGCATAAACTAAACACGTTTAAGACGCTCCAGTAAATTAATTAACAAAATTTAAACTTTCATTGTCCACATAAAAAGCACTACCATTCGAGTTCACGGAGTATCCTGCACGAAAGCAAAATATTTCAAAACTGCGACTTTAATCCGAGCGTCTACATAATCAAATTACGCGAAGCTTGTCTTTAAAGAACTTTTTCGCTGTATCTCTCATTCAGAAACCTCTCCGGCGACATCTTTAAGGTCCTTAAAGGCCTTGTCGCAGGAGAAGTCTTGGAAGACTGCCCAGATCACGTCTATAGCAATAAACGCGTATGTTAAGAAGAAATACATGCGTTTCTTATACTCCAACTACAACACCCCAATCTATACAGTGTACACCTAAATACAGCTTTTTCCAAAATTAAAAAAATTTGCATAACCAAATTTAACAAAAGTAAATAGCAGAAACAAAATTTCGTTTCACCTTCATGCAAACGAAAATGTATTTAGAATGTATTCATCGAGATTAAAGACGATGGGGGTTCCACGAACAGAGGGTTGCCTCACCTATTGCCTGGAGCCAAGAAAAACAAACGCCGTCGTCGTCGTCGATGGCGGAATCAACCAAAAACACTCAAAGGGAGAAAGGGAAAAGCAAACTCGCAGGAGAGAGTTCCATTAGAAGAAAAACAGAAAACTTTGGGAAAATGCAATTAGAGTCTTCTTTAAACGAAAACTTTAAAGTCAATAGCATTAGAGCTCTGAATCGCTTCGTCGCAAAATACATAGAAACACTGAACAAAAAAATAACCAAATTTCGCCTTTCAAGCTTATAAAGTCATTTCAGGTTATAAAGCTGAGGTTAATAAAAGGTTATTCCCGACTCCCATGAAACAGTAAAGGTAAATACAAAGTCGGAATGTATAACTTTTCTGTCCCTTCATTACACGTTTCTATAAATCATGCAAAATTCCAACTGATAACTTTACATCATAAAAACCTTCAATGTAATACCTATCACATTTATTATTCTTTTAGATTAAAGACCAGAACTGAAATTCCTCATAATTTTCTGGGAAAATCCAGATATAAAGGAATTGGATTTATTCAAGTTGCATACATCCAAGTTTAATGTAAACGCTTTGATCACATACGCAACTTATTAAATATTATAATTGTGCAAACCTTTTATATATTATTATGCGTGTGAATTATTCAACAGTAGCTAAAACCATATTCTGAATCCTTCATCATTTTGAAAAAAAAGATATTAATAGTTCCAAACTAATTTATCTCAATTAATATATAGAACCGTCCAAAATGTATATACACTTTAACAGGTGCCGTCGATGATTATTTTTCAAAGTTAGATCGAATTACGGCAACAAATGTAATAGGGCACCACCACACAATAGTCGCCGCCAGTTAACTTCAGGAATTGGATCTACATGCAAACCGCAGTAACGTGATCCTTCACGCTCAATTGATAAGGACACTAGTTTCCAAGCATTGGTTCATAACAAAAAGTGACGTCCCATTTAAGAAACCGTAGGCGACGAAGAAGATAGGCCCCGGCCAACACCACCTAGACAGAAGGCCTGCGCACAGAAACGTCATATATTGTTACATCATACTAAAGCGGCTATTGTTATTCGCATTTCTACCAATAATAAGTCCTAAATTTGGCCGTTTGATGATGATGTAACAATGTATGATATTTCTGTGCGCAGGCCTTCTGTCTAGGCGGTGTTGCCCCGGCACTTTAAAGTCACCAGACCATAGCAGTCCGAGTAACAATCCAACCTTCATTGTTTCTAACAAACGAAAAAACACCGATTTTTAAAATCCAAGATGGAGACAATGAAAGTTTGATTGTTGCTCAGACCACTATGGCCAGGTGACTTTACAGTGCCGCAGCCTGTCTTTCTCCTCGGCTGCGTAAAAAACCTGAGGCCAACGAGATAAAGCCTGGAAGCGAAAAAGTCACCTGACCAACTGGGTGATAGTAACAATCTAACCTTCATTGTTTCCAGCAAAAGGAAAAACACTGATTGTTAGCATCCAAGATGGAGACAATGAAGGTTGGATTGTTGCTAGCACCCAGTTGGTCAGGTGACTTTTTCGCTTCCAGGCCTTGTTATCTCGTTGGCCTCGTAAAAAACCGTAGCCAACGAGAAAGACAGGCCGGGGCACTAAAAAGCCACATGACCAAAGTAGATCGAGCAGCAATCCAATCTTCATTGTTTCCATCTTGGATTTTAACAATCAGTGTTTTTTTCATTTGTTGGAAACAATGAAAATTGGATTGTTGCCCGATCTATTTTGGTCATGTAACTTTTCAGTGCCCCGGCCTGTCTCTCTAGCTGGCCTTGTAAAAAACTCGAGGCCTATAAGTCTCGACCAGCACTTTGAGCCACTGTTTAGCAGCGTTTTGAACAACCCGCAATTACTATCTCTTTGGTGAACTGAAGTAATCTCTTCTTTGAAGGTGAAGAGTCCTTCGTGCACGCTGCTAAACAGTGCCTCAAACGTGCTGGTCGAGACTTTTACCGTGCAGGTATACACGCCCTCGTTCCAAGTTAGCGTAAGGCAGTTGAAAGGGACGGAGAGTATGTGGAAAAATGACATGTTGTTCCTAAGGAAGTATCTATGACCTCCATGAAGTTAGTCATGCTTTATTAGATGCCAGTGACGAGCGTGGCCTATAGTGGCTTATGCGCGTGGGACGATATCTTGCCTACATGGATGCGTGCGCAGCTAATCTGCCATTACGAAGACGTCAGGCGTGACGTACTTAAATTTTTCCTCTATGTGGGATGAAGAAATGCAAATGAGTTCCCCGGATGTTTTCCTAGTTTGACAACCTTTGGACTTTTGCCTATTGGTAATCCTAAAGGATGTCGTGATGAATTGCAGAAAACCGGTCCTTCGGAAAGAAAGAGAAACAGCATGTCCAGCAAATCCCACTGAACACTTTGACCAAGGCTGTCCAAGCAGCCGGTCGCAGTTCTTAAAACTAATGGCAGCAATTTTGAGCAATTGTAGACGTCAAGGCTAACTAGTAGTCACCTCCTAATATCTGAATAAGTTTTTTTTCTTCTTATAAATGATGGACTTATAAGTAATACCTTGATATACAGTTATTTATTCGACATGTTTCGGCCGGAGGCCACCATCAGGAATAATAGAAATTGACAGTATTTTAGAGACTCTATATGGGATGGGTTGGAGGTAGGATGTATTGACGTGGGAGTGTTTTAGGCTTGGCAATAAGAGGTTGGGTTGCTGGGGTGGTAACTGTAGGGGTCTATTGCTATGCGAGCAGGAGGGGAGAGAGTGAAGAACTAAAAGGGGTAATGAGTTGGCCTATGAAATTCTATGCGAGGAGGATTATGAAAATGTAGGCCTTCTTGAGGGATGAAGATGATGTTATATATGAACCGCTTTCTTGGGGAATGACGTTGAGTTATATACGAGCATTATGTATGTGAACAGTTATGATTAACAGGGATGAGCAAAATGTAGGAAAGATGTTGATAGTATGCTATAATTGGAGTCTGAGGGGAGAGTGAATGGAGCAAGAAGAACAGACGTGGCCTAAGAAGGGTGAGGATAAGGTTGCGGACAGTAGTGGTTGTAAATAAGAAAGAACATTATGGGGAGGAGCATGAGGATCTTAACCAGATAGATTGAAAGATAGATTATCCAGCTGAAATTAGGAAATAAGCAAATAAACAAAATTTGTATGAATAAATGCGCAGAAAAAAAGAGCTGGGTATTAAAGAATAACCAGAGTAATTAATGAGTATAATGTGAAAGTAAACTCAAAAGAAGAAAAATGATCGGGGATAGCGGGGTAGAAAGGGTGGAAAAATACAAGGGCAAGGATCTTTTACTGCGATTGTCTAGGTGGTGGGTGGGGGCTTTGATGGTAAAACAAAATGGACAAAGTGTGAATGTTAAAGGGGGAAGGAGTTGTGTTGGATAGTATGGTGGAGTGATGAGTTGGAGATGTGGATGTGTAAACATATGGATAGGAAGACAAAATACTTATAGGTTAATATTATATATTAATGGGGCACTTAATTCAATAAGTTGACAGATGATGTTATGAGCGTCTGACATTTTGGCTTTAAAAATTTCCATATTTTCAATTATATCCATCCGTTTGGATTTCTGTAATGTTTTGATTGTGCCTAATTGGTGTCTATTGATGAGGATGTGTGTGGCGAAGGTTGATTTGCCATACAAGTATTTTGTAGAGTTGATATGTTCCTTATATCTGGTTCTGAAGTTTCTTCTAGTTTGTCCTCTGTAATACTTGCAGCACTCTTTGCAGCTTAGCTTGTATATGCCGCTATTGTCTAGCTTGTCGAAGTTTGTATTATTCTGTGGGAAGTTTTTTTCTTTTGCTCAAAAATACCTTTTCTGGTGGACTCTGTCTAATCGGGGGGAAAAAATCGTATACCGGGAAATTCTTGGACTGCTTTAGCAGCTTCAATTAAGACTGGACAAATCTCCAAAAAATTTTTTCATATTAATAATATCAATCATAAAAAGGGTTTTATACAATATAAAAAAATAATAAAACGGACTCCGCCATCTGATGTTAAATCATAAATTCTGGAAATAAAAACCAAATTTTACTACATAAAATTAATTTTCTTTATATATTCAACTATACAATAATTTTACTCATACCTTTCAATTCACTGTCTATGAAGAGAAATTAATTTTTATATGCGACATGAGCGTAGCCAGGATTTGTGTTTGGGGTGGAGCAGGGGGGGTAGGAACTACTTAGGGGCGAGGGCAATCCAAATACATATGGGAGAAAATTACGTGGGAAATGTACACAATACTATCTCCAACTTCATAGAATACCGTACCCCCCCCCCCCACTATAATATGCGACTGTGAAAGCTGCTCCCTTAAGTTTAAGCTTATTCACCAACAACTCATAAGAAGACTACCTAATTAACTCAGGATGTATTTATAAAAGGGTTTTAATCTAAACTGTTAATTAGATGAAGAAATTGGAGATAAAGAGAGAGAGAGAAGATGCGTGAAGTCACAAAGACAAAACACACAGGGAAACTAATTCTCCTTTTATATAAGACCAATAACAATATGCGGACAGATTTCTTACACAAAAATCCCTTAACAGAACCAACCTCATGGATGCGTGTTCTGTCTGTGTGCTATGCACTTTTCATTCCCTGTTGTTATTCTAATTACATGGGGAAAAAACATTTTTATATTCACTTTTTTTTATTTTAAAATTAACCCAGAAAAAAAGGGAGAGCCTTTTCTCCTCTCCAAAACGTGGTCGACAGATGTTCATAATGACCTTTAATTACGCTCACTCTCAACAGATGGCGCAGGCAAAATTTTGCAAAATTCTTCCTCCCAAACTCCGTCGACGTCGTTTTGCATCCTTTAATCCAGGAGAAAAATAAAAGCAATAATAGCTTAAAAATAGATTTTGTCATCTAAAAAGGAATACATGAATGAAATTACAAATAATTAAGCTCAAACGGGATTAGGAGGGGGGTAGGTGGCATAAACACGGCTGATTAATATTTAATGACGGCAGGAAAATTTTCAACAGTATATCAATAAGCTGTTGCAAATTTGCATCGATCGTCGCTCGATAGGAAAACATTCACAAGGTCCCAAAATAAAAATAAAAATTCATGCTATATTAAAAACTATAGTACTTACATCGATAAATAATAATAATATTAATAAATTACTTTAAATTCGCATTACATGCTCTATTCATATTCATCCTCTTCACGTACTGTTCAAAGTTCTGTGAAAAATTATAAAATTATAACAGAATAAAATAATAAACCAATCGTGTTTAAGATGGTATAAATACTTGTTTTCTACTACAAGCTAAATTGAGATTAATCAATATACTCGAAACTGACAATAATAATTTACAGTGTATTAGCATCTACTTCCCCAGAAGGAGCGACCTAAGTATATAATACAATCAGATTAAACACTATACAATACGAGGAATAGTCAAATGAAAACCTCAAAATTGTAATTAAAATTCCAAATTTCGCCCCACAGTGTTGTAATTCTGCAGATACGTTAAAAATGAGTTGTAGAAATATCAGGTAGGTGGCAGGAAAGTAGAGAAAAACAAACAATGTCACAAAAACAGTTTAAAGATGGCCGCCCTACTTCAAACATGCACCAAAGAAGTTTATGAATGGTGATGCACGTTTGTCACAGCGGCAAATTTATGAATGTAGTATGAAGTTCACATATGGTGCAACAGCAGTATCAGACGCCCCTCGGCCGGGTCAGGCACAACGAGTTGTGACGCCAGAGAATATTGCAACAGTTGAAGCCTTAGTGTTGGAAAATCGCCGAGTAACTATTGATGAAATTCCAGAATTGTTAGACATTAGTCATGGTTCAGTCCACCACATCATTTCAATAGGTTTCACACCTTCACTACTCAAAAATCGGATAACTTAAGCTGCTATTCTTTGGTGCATGCTTGAAGTGGAGCGGCCATCTTTAAATTGCTGTTGTGACGTTGTTTGCTTGTCTCCACTTTCCTGCCACCTACCGGATATTTCTGCAGCTCATTTTAACGGATCTGCAGAATTACAACACTGTGGGGCGAAATTTGGAATTTTAATTACAATTTTGCGGTTTTCATTTGACTCACCCTCGTACAAAACGGTTATTATGTACTATGAAGGTACCTAGAGCGATGACAGAATTTTTTGGCAATCCAGCAGACTGCTTCTGCCACCAAGACAATGCAACAAAGGCGTGATTCACTCAAGCTGCAGCCATAACCTATCCAGAGTGCGGATTTAAAGCAGGGTGAATTGGTATGCTTTTGTTTGAATAACGTGCATGAATGCACAAGCCACTAGTCATCGTTTAAAGACGAGGATCAACGTGTCCAGCCTGAAAACATTGTTAAAAAAGCTTGCCTACCCTGGGATCCGAACCCGGGAACTCTGGTTTCATCCGTAACGCTTTTTCAGATTTTGCAGAATGACCCCCCACTTAAAAACAATATCATGTAAAAAATTGTCGAAATCTTCCTCGTCGTACTGCAGCAGGCACTGCAGCAAAGGGTGATACTTTCTTCATCATTATCATATAGCACGGTATCTTAACTTATTTTTGTTCCACGGATCCCCGTCTCCATAATAATGCGTGTGTGTGTGTTTTGTTTTTTTCCACAATTCGCGGGTGCTCTAGGAACGTAAGGTCTAGAATAGCAATTCTAGACTAGGAATGACTTCATCTATAGATCACGGACCCCATTAAATCATTCCACCCCTTGGGTGTCCTTGGACCCAGGTTATGAACACTTGTCATAAAAGGTACATGAAAAGGGGTGTCCGGATACTTTTGGCAGGGCAGCCTAAATTTATATTTCCAATTAATGAAAATGAATACATTGATCTACACATTATCTATTTTATCTATAAACCTAGCTTTAAGTGATAAGCATACATTTAAGACGTCACTAGAGTAGCAACGTTGATAAAACACTAGCATATTCTATGAGATGCAAGTCGCTTCATTCGAGCGATACAAATTCCAATATTCCATTTAGGGAACTCCAGGAATCCTGTTTACAAAAACAAGTGTAAGAATATTCTATATTAGACACCCAATATTATGCGACTCCTTTTATATGTTTCTATTTCATGTCCGCACATGTAATAGAAACTCCTCTGTGGGTGTGTTTTGCCTTTTTTTCTCCCCCCAATTTTCTTGCAGCTGCTCGAAATAATAAAGTCCGCCACATAATAATTACTCCCGAAAATAATAATAAAAAGAACGAAAGTAATCGAAATTTCCAGAGTGTCATTTACAGCTGAAGAAACCAGCGAGTCGCGCGTCACACATACATACACACGCATCACACACCCAATGAACGATTTGTGCTTCAACGAAATTAATAAACAATTCGTTGGTCGGGCTGTCATCGCCAGAAATTTAGGCTTAAATGAAATTTTCATCGGGGTCCCTCCCCCTTTCGCCAGAGCGAATTTTTCGTTGGACGCTTGGGCTAGCGATTTGTCTCCTAGCGACCGCCCAAAATGCCATCGCCATCATCCCCCAATGGACTGTTCAAACTTTCATGTTTGCTTTTTGATAAATGTCTCCGAGAAAAGTGTGAAAGCGGTCCAACATCCGCCAGTCTACATAATGAAACAACTTCTGGCAGAGAAAATGTTGACTTCTCTTATTCATACACACGCGCACATATAGACACACTCTTCCGGATGATGGCTTCATCGCTGCGATGTTAATTCACCTCGCCTCTTCACACCTCGACAGCTCCGTGTACGCGAAAATCTCCTTTGCACGCAACCTGTGAAACATTTACAGACTACGCTACAAGGTGGAGAAACCACTCATTATAAAATAATCGTAACACCAAATCAGCGACCTTACTAAAAATAATAAGCAAGCTTAACCTCCTAGCCTATACACAGACTTCCCCAGTAATGCAAATGATTAGGCTAAACTGCTGCCTCGCAAAGCATAGGGAAGCAGCGACAAATGCACAAGGTTGCGCGCCAGTCCGGCCTTGTCATATACCATAAAGCTCCTGGTGCTTGGACTATCCTCCTTTCATGGATCTCTTCCTTAGATCTTGGACAAATTCTTATATTCTGAGAGTCCTTCACCTGAGAGTCTGACCACTTTGATAACATCTTCGCAGGATTTCATCAACTGAGAGGGGCTATTGGTCACATCATCAGATTTTCAAGAAGAACATGCAGGATATCCCCGTGCACATCCCGTGTTCACGGATAACGAACGCAACGGAAGATCGACGCAGAGTTCTTTATATAGATCTGTATGTCCAAGGCGATGGGTACCGCTCATTGCAGATGTACGCCAGATTAAACTCCAGTGATGCTAAGCCAGACTATTAGGAAGCTGACTAGACATGTTATGAATGACACTCTTATCTTGGTATACAACAGTAAGACTGGATTCACCGGATTCGGCGACGGCGGCGTCCAAGGCAAGAAAACTTTCCGTCGCGAAACCGTCGTAGTCATTCCCACAAACGCGGAAAACGACGCGACGTTACGAAACGAACGCTTTTGCTCGTTTCATTTGCCGTAGATCGAAATCGGACTTAAATTCTTTCATCCGATTTGCCCGAAATTACATAGTCATAATCTACCGGGTGATCCAAAAGTCAGTAGAATTTTTAAAACCTTATAATTATTAAACTATTTACAATAAAAACAAAAATCCCGTGTGTTTCTAAGCATTTCTGTGCAAACCGCATCGTTTTATTGTAAATAGTTTAATAATTATAAGGTTTTAAAAAGTCTACTGACTTTTGGATCATCCTGCATTTTGTTTACATATGTAATTTAAATCTGAAACATCTTTGGAGGCTTTTTTTATCGAAACATCTTTGTAGGCTTTTTTATGGGCATATCACCGCTCAGTTCATCTACTCAAGAGAGGCCATTAAAGAATTGAAAAAAAACTTTTGGGTTGGACTTGACGTAGCGAGACGTAGTTCCTAAGTTCGCCCTGATTGGCTGGCGCTGTTGCTTGCCGCCACGTACGACGGCAAAAGTAGAGCTCAGTTCTATCGTGTTTTCCGCCCGATTTCCGCGCTCCCGTGACGTCATTTCTTGACGTCGAAACTCTGCCGTCTCGGAATCCGCCGAAGTGTGAATCCGGCTTAAGAATGCGCCCGTCAGGACGTAAATGGCACGTAAGTAGTTGTGAATGGTATTTAACGCTGCCAGGGACGACGAGGCATCGTTTGCGAATGGTACTTATGGGGAAGAATGTTGTTTTAAGCCACTTTGATAAAGGCTAGAATGTGATGGCCCGAAGCCTAGGGACAAGTATCTCCGAAACGGCACGGTGTTCGCAAACTGCCGTTATTGGTACCTATGAAAAGTGGAAGAAGGACGGTGAAACCGATAGTCAACAAATGCGGACGTCGGAGACGACGGCTTGGTGAAGGCAAACAGGCGGCTGCCGGAGGCTCAACTGGAAGCCGAATACAATACAAGTTCAAGTACAAGTGTACTGATCACACTATGCATTAGACTCTGCACCAGAAGCCCATCATGTGCACCGATGTTAACCCAGCATCATTGATGTTCATGACTATAATAGGCCCATGAACATTGCGATTGGACCATACAATAATGGAGAAGATTTGCCTGATTATTCCTTGATCGACACACATTCCTGGGATGCAAACAGGCCTGAGTGGAGGTATTATGCTTTGGGAGAATGGGCATCCTTGAGATCGGTGAATGTCGTAGAACACACCATTAAAGCTGCGAACTATGTGAACAGACCAGTTACACCCTTTCATGGCTTCTGTTTTCCCGACCGGAGATAGAGTCTTCTAGCAGAATAATGCTCCTTGTCACAAGGCCAGAATTATCCTATGGTGATTTCTGAGGAACATGCGGTTGATATTAATCATATTGAACACACTAACCACCTCTTCAAAATCTACAGGAATTGCACGACCTCTGGTTGCAAGTTTGGTACAATCTTCCCCAGGACACTTTCCAAGAATATAACAAAATAAAAACCAAATTACCTTAACTGTGGATAAATAACTTCAATGGTAACACAAAGAGCCAAAACCGCTTTTCCACAACAAAATATTTATTACGCCTGGATACGTATTTCGGACGCTACGCGTCTATTTTTCAACAAGACTGAATGTTACAGTGTGCCTTAGGGCTATTTATATATAATAGGGACCAATCAGGTTCCTTTACAAAGCCAATCAGGTAAATTACAGCCAAGAATACAGAATAAATTTGAAACAAAAAATAAGCCAATCAATTACGAGCAGGACACAAGTACACCAAAGAATAGATAAAAATAAAAAGAGGGTGAAGTAGCCAATAAACGGAGGATGGTTACTACCAGGATAAAGGATCATTTCAGGTACATCCGCTACAATCCGGAAGCTTCTGCCTTCGCACAGCATATTATACAGACTGGACATGACGCTAAACCTGACAACTTCAAAGTTCTCCACCGTACCTGCGACTGGAGGAAGCTCAATTTCCTTGAAACTTTGGAGATTTACAAAGAGCAGGGAAGCAAACTCCTTAATGGTGACAAGGGCCCTATGGACCTTAACGGCTGGGATAACCTGCTTAGGTACGTGCACTGATGCTTTTGGGTTCTCTGAGTGGACCCTGGCTTGAGGCTCTTTGTTTCGACCTTCTTTCTTGCTTTTACCGGATTGGTCCTTCTCTCTGACTTATGTAGTGATAATCTTTGAACCCCCCCTCCCGCGCTCGTTTATTAGCTACTTCACCCTCTTTTTATTTTTATCTATTCTTTGGTGTACTTGTGTCCTGCTCGCAATTGATTGGCTTATTTTTTGTTTCAAATTTTTTGCTTCAAATTTATTCTGTATTCTCGGCTGTAATTTACCTGATTGGCTTTGCGAAAATGTTTATCCACTTGTAAAGGAACCTGATTGGTCCCTATTATATATAAATAGCCCTAAGGCACACTGTAGCATTCGGTCTTGTTGAAAAATGGACGCGTAGCGTCCGAAATACGTATCCAGGCGTAATAAATATTTTGTTGTGGAAAAGCGGTTTTGGCTCTTTGTGTTACCATTGACTTTCCAAGAACTTACCGTAGAATCCATCCAATGACGGGTGCAACTTTTTGCCTGCGAAAGATGAAGCAACACACTAACAGGACAGTGATCATAATGTTTTGATTGATCAGTGTAGGTAAACAGCTTCAAGAAACACGTTTGTCTCAACGTAACATTGAGCTTTCACCTGGTGTTAGGATTTGGGGCGCCATATCCTACGACTCTTAGTTTGCTCTATTGTTCATATTGCAATCTAACCAGTCAATGATATGCAGACGAGATGGCTTGGCCCATCATAGCTAAGTAGGAATCTTCCAGCAGGACAATGCGCAATCACACACAAGCCATGTGGCTGCGGCTGTTCTAAAGACTGTGGACTTGTCTTCAATGTAAAATGTGTAATACCCTATAGGGAGACAGATCTACAGCTTGGTTGAAATAGCATGCCAATATGACTATGGATCGGATGAGTAGCTGTTGTGACAAATCTGGGAATTAAACAGCGTTATTGACATTACCAGCCAGGTTTTTATGGTGAGTACGTGCAGTGCAGGAGCAAGCTGATAAAAATCAGCTATTTTAATTCCTTCCTGTGCATAGCTAACTAGCTATATAACTTTTTCTGGGGGTTGCATTATTTCTGCATTGTATTTGCCCTATTCCAACATTCTAATAGCAACCCAACCAAATACAGTGAACTTAACAAAAAAACACAAATTCAAAAACGACCTACCCCGAGCCCCCCGGCAATCGGAAGAAGGGGGATTCAGACAGAAAACGCAAAATTCGGGACAAACGACTCTCGCACGCAGCCAGGCCCGCAAGGGTTTATCATCCCCAAAATCGACCAATTTCATGGCTAATACAGGATTTATGATCGACAATTAGAGCTGGAAACGCTTGATAAAGGTGCATCAGCAGAAACCTACTATCCATCATCAAAAGCTCCCTCCTCGAACCATAACCCACGCCTGCGAAGAAGAGGGACGCGATTATGACGTCACTCTTCCCCAGGGTTGACGTACGAGCATCGGCAAATGAAAAGGGATTTCCCATTTAATGCGCCGTGTGGCCATTGGATGGCAGCATTCTACCCCAAAGCAAGACCAGGAAACGGCGATTAGACGCCATTATTCCTTTCCGAGTCGCCTTTTGTTCGCCGGAGAATGCGGGCCTCCAATTAAAGCTAACTTGACAGGCGCCATTGCGACGCTCCTTTAAACGGTCTTTTCCACCATTTTCTGTAAAATATTTTTAAAAATTTAAAGCGCACAGGTCAGAGCGGCGTTCCTTTGCAGAGTGAAGCGTCTAAATGTACGCCATTCCGTTTAATTCCTGTCACTATTACTCAGAACGCTAAACAAGCTGGAAAATAACAAATCCAAATTTAATTTTGGAAACTATTATATTTTGTAACACTTGTTGTACTTACAAAATAAATTTTTTTCTCTTATTAAAAAAAGGCAAATTTAAAGCAAAATTCTAAATCCAGTTTGTAATGAACAGTTTGTTTCTAATGTATACCCGTGTCCAAAAGTTAATCATAATCAATATTAGTATACTTATTTCATAAATCAACTTCCAGAATGAGATAAAACTTGGCTTGTTTGCGCAACGCCGCATTGCAAATACAAAAAAAGATAAAACCGTTTAAATAAACTTGTTGTTCCATGCTTTAAATGAGGTTGTTCAAGAGCTCGTTTGGCAGCAAGTCCCACTCCATTTGAGCAGCTTTGATCTCTGAGATGGACATTGGACATTGCTGGAGGCAGACAAGTACCTCCACCAGCAGAGCTCTAATGGACGTCCATTATCGTCCATGAGACTAAAATCTGCACCCACGGCACTACTGAAACCTCTAACATGGCCTTCCAGTATTTCGTCTCTGTATCTCCGAGCATTAACGGTACCTCTGTCAAAGATGTGGAACTCTGTACTCTGTGCGCCCGTTTAGCATGGTTCCTTCCGAAACCATAACTCTACCACCACCATACTGATCCTTTTCCTTGAATTTGTTGGGATTATAACGGGTTCCACGTTCTCGCTAGATGGTGGTTCGACGAGAAGCTGAATCTGGACTCATCGGTGAATAGCACATTGCTCTAATGATCCAAAGCCCAGTTACGATGTTTTCGACTCCAGTTTAAACGGGCCTACGACTTCAGTTTAAAGGGGACACAAACTTTCGGACCTCTGGCATGAAGATCAGCTTCATTTAGCCCCGGTAACGGTTTATCTGGAAACTCTTGTTCCTGAGGGGCTGCGAGTTGGTTAGACAGCTGCCTGGCAGGTAGGCTCCTCTGATGGCCCTACTGACAAGGAGCCCGCACGAACTGATTAGGTTGAAATTTTATGAGGTCAATCTACAACATTATATACCTTCTCCGCCTTTCGCTTCAGAGAAAAAACAAAAATTTCTACATTTACTATTGTAGTGCCAGATAAGCCAAGTGGGAACAAAGGTATTTAACTTAACAGCGGTGCCGCAGTGGCTAAGGTCAGGCCTCTGTGATTTCCTGGCCCGAGTTCGATTCCTGTCATTTTTTCATTTTTTTTTTTTGTGTGTTTTTCGCCATTATTATTTGTTTGCACTTTGCATACTAACATTCACGTACATAAGCAGTGACTGCCCATAGACCGTCGAGAGTGTGAATAGATCTTTATCGTTTCTTTTTCATTTCTCACGCCAAAATAATACCAGTTTTCCGTTTTCGGTTACTATGGAAACGGATTTGGGGGGAGGGGAGGGGTGGAGAACGGATCCGTCATTGCACCGTCGTCGCCGCCAATCACGGATCGGCAATGACCATCCATCAAAATATTGTACAACGCATTTTGCATATTTTTTTACACCTGTGGCGTTGCTTATGTACGTTAATGTTACTATGCAAAGTGCAAACAAATAATAATGCCGAAAAACAAAAAAAGAAGAAAAAATGAAATAAATGACAAGAATCGTACCCGGGCCAGGAAATCACTAAGGCCTGACTTTAGCTGCTGCGCCAGCTCTTTGAATACTTTTCTTTCCACTTGGTTTATATGCCACTACAATAATAAACGTAAATTTTTTTTTGTTTTTTCTCCGAAACGAAAGGCCAATGATTCAAATCCTTTTACACAAAAGGTATATTAATATTGTAGATTGACCGATTGACCTCTTAAAATTTCAACCAAATCCGTGATTACATGTCCGTTCGGTTCCCTTGTGAATGGTTTTAATCATTAGGCGACCTTGCATTAGTCGGCGTTTAACATCTGCTATGACTTAGAACAGTCTCCAAAGCCTGATATCACACTTTGTGGAACACTCATTTACGTGCAGACTGTCGTTTATGACTCTCCTGCTTCGCGTCTTTGTGGTCCATATTAAATGCAAAATTAACGATAACAATGAGTTCTAGAGGTGTAATGTGACCCTATGGTCTACTCTACAGTATTTATTACATAAATTTGCATTTCTGAAATAATCCGATCGCGAATTGACATTGGTATAACCGTCTAACTGATTTATATGCTATTTACATACCAAAGTTTGTCGTTTTTCTGGATCTGAACGTTTAAATGTTAAGTTTTACAATTATGCTTAACTTTTGGATACGAGTTTGTATTAGCCAAAATATTCTTAAACACATAACCTGCTCTTTCAGGAGCAATCGTGTTGAGCCACTTTGGTATTCTTCGTTGTATGCAGTGCTTATCCAAAGCAAAAATTGAATGAGTGGGACTTAAGAGTCATCACATGTGCAACCTAAAATTTGCTGTCACCATAACTTCAACCACAACATTTTGCATTTGCAACAACCGCTCCAACACTGGATAGTATGAATATCTAACCCAAGTATCCATGCTCACTCAGAGCAACTCAAATTCTAATGGAATGTAAAGGAATGGACCCATATCCTCTAGTTCCAATGGAACTCCGCCGTTTCTTCCTACACACTTATGAAGATACGAGGGGAGATCAAAAAATAAGTTGCACTAACTCGCCGCAGGAGCGCGCTGTGTGTCGTTATCTTGGGCAAAGCGGAGAAAGGGACATTAACTGCTGTGGTTTCCCGTCGTGTTTTGTGTGACTAGCGGGCTAAAAGCAATGGCGCGTCAACTGGATGTCCACTCCAAACTTGAGGTGCGAGCAGCAATCCGATTTCTATGGGCCAAACGGGTGAATTGCACGGACATTCATCGTGAAATCATTGCTGTATATGAAAATTGAGCGCCGGTGTGATTTTGTTGCACGATATCGCAACACCTCACAAGGCCCGCCAAACGTGCGAACTGCTGCAGCGATTCAAGTGGGAGGTTTGGCAACATCCTCTATACAGTGCCGACTTAGCGCCATGCGACTTTCATCTTTGCGGTAAGTTCAAAACGGAACTCGGTGGACAACGATTTCGAAACGATGAAGAGGTGAAAGCGGCTATCACCGTGTGGTTACAAAACGCTGGAGGAGATTTCCATGCATCCGGAATCGAAAAGTTGGTTGAACGTTCGGATAAATGTTTAGGGTCTCTTGAGGACTATGTGGAAAAGTGAACCTGCATTGTATGCTGCTATAGCCGTGTTGCTTTTGTATAGGTGGTGTAATAAATGGCCATACCGTGGAAGTGCAACTTACTTTTTGATCTCCCCTCGTAGCATAGACAGCATCATAACTCCAACAAAGTGAAAACTGTGTGGAGCATTCAAAATAGGTCTGATAACCAGAGTATTTCACCATTGTAAAAATGTTCCTCAGTCTTTGTTTCTTGAGGGTAAATATGACGCAAAGACTTGTACGGAGAAACAGAGCAACTATGCGCAACAATACACAAATTATTTTAACAATAATTGTTCCCGACCCATATCTGGCAGAACCATGCACTTAGTATTGAAGCGAGTCCAAATCGGCTTGGCATGCCTATACGAAACCCCTGATTTCAGCAAAGAACAACAAAGTTCATCAACAATTCATAGAGTTGTATTACGACTAATCACGATGGATTGTTTTATACCAATGGATCCAGCTACCTTATACAGACAACTGAAAGTTCAGGTGGTGGTGTCATGGTATCAAACTTCTTACGCTAGTATTGAACTACATATCTGACAGCGAGATCCCAATCCAGCAAATCTACTAAGAGAACTAAGAAAAATGTGAACGCCTGGTCTTCCATAGACTTACAAGTGAATCAACCCTTATTGACTCTATGCCAACACGCATTCATGCTGAAATTCATTGGCCTCTATGTTGTATAATGAGCTTACTTAGCCGAAGTTTATAAGAACAATGAATGCAATTAGTTCAATCTTCTAAATTACAGTAACCTTCAATCGCACATCAAAGAGCCTCATATTCACTTTAAAAATTATTCAAATAATTTCATTCCACCACTATCCACTTAAATAAAAACACATACGGACTTCAAAACAACTTTATAATTATCCTTAATCAACCTGCCAAACAAAAAAAAAAAAGTTTAAAAAGTAAAACGAAAAAAGAACCGCCAACAACAACAACTAATAATAATAATTATTTCTAATATAATTGATGGGGTTCGTAAGTGAATCCGAGGCTGTTTGTAATTTCTCTCCCTTCTTTTTGCCAATGACTTTTATTTGTTCGGTTCTCCTCGTCCCCCAATAGCTTTCATAATAATTACACAAAATGAATCTTCATTACGTTTTATTGCCCATAACGTAAACAGGCGTAATCTCCAAAACCAGGGCTTGTGCAAAACTTTTTTTATTTCACTCTAATCGCTCTTTTAACACAGTCCATGTCAGGTCTCTTTGTAGGTGGCCATAATAAAAATTAAAGCGACAACCGCGGCAACGTTTACGAGTCTCATTTAATAATAATAACAAGGACAAATAAGGCTAGATTACCAGAAATATTTGTAGAGATACTGACAGCACGATATAGCCAACTTCTCAGCTTTAGATACTTCCCGCGCATCACTTTGCACGTTAGAATTGTTTGCATAAATGTGGCGGGAAATAAATAAAGTTGACTAACCAATTCTAGTGTTTTATCAGTAACTTTTACAAACATCCCATGATATCATTTCTACAGGGTGTTTATTAATAAACTGACTGTAGCTTTAGAATATTAAAATATGCTAACTTGGAAAGTACAGGGTGTCCATAATTAAAGGATCCTATGCAAAGCTGCCTACAGGTGAAACCAATCATCAGAAAAGTGTGAAATTTTGTGGAGAACGTACAGGGGAATGAAGGGATGGGAATTTGTTTCAGCAAGAAAAAAATTTTTAGTTATGAATTTCGCCACCAGAGGGCGTTTTAATAACTTTAACACATATAACCACAGAAGTATAATAGCTTAAGAAGTTCAACATGTGTAAAACGCAACAAATTACAACATAACATGTTCCACATGATGGCCGTCATTTTCAGATAACATCTAAAATCGCAAGATACCATGTTCTACAGTAATGATCAGGCAAAGTTCTTGGATTGTCACGACTTACCAGATGTTTCAAATGGCCCCAAAGACAGAAGTCACAGAGTGAGGTCTGGGGATCGAGCAGGCCACACTTGACGAAGTGACGGCTGATGACACGTTCTTCTATAAAATGTCATCTAAGAACATCCTTAACTCACAGTGCAATGTGTGGAGGAGCTCCGTCTTTCATAAAGATTGTGCGTGCAAGGCACTGACGGACTTGCAGAGCCGGAACAATTTCGTTCTCTAACAGCGAAGTATATGGCTGGACCTCTAGAACTTAATTCCTCGTAGAAGTATGGGCCGAGAATAAATGATGCCGTAAATCCACACCAAACCGTCACTTTTGTAATGCAACGGATTTTCCGGTTCCCAAATGCGGCAGTTGTGTGTAGTCACTGTGCCGTCCAAGTGAAAACGCGCTTCGTCTGTCCAGAGGATATTCCACGGCCATTCTACATCGACTTCTGTCCTCTTACACCTGAAGCGAAACCTCCTCTGCAGACAGGGCTTTTCTTCCTCTGCCAGGGCTTTTCAAATTTCGTTATCATTTTTCGAAGGTTTTCCGCATGCCCTTCAAAGTCCGAAATTTCCGAGAGCAGCTACTGCGGAACTACTGTTTTGATAAAACAATTACACTAACAACGCGCGATCTCTTAAACTTAACGTCATTGTGAGCGGCATACACATTGATCACAGAATCTCCGCGAATGTTTCTCGGTTTTATACAGCAGGTAACAGCTGCTGCGTGACGGCACATTTTTACCACAAGTATTCAACGTAAAACGCCCTCTAGTGGCAAAATTCGTAACTAATTTTTTCCCTGAAACAAATTCCCATCCCTTCATTATGTCCTCCACAAAATTTCACACTTTTCTGATGACTGGTTTCACCTGTAGGCAGTTTTTCAATAGGGTCCTTTAATTATGGACACCCTGTATATTGAAAAGTAGTCCCGCCCTCCTCCCAAAAAAAAAGGGGGGGGGGGGAATGAGCTAACTTTGATTTTTAAATTTATTAAAAATTTTATGGCTGAAGAAAACAAATTCTGAAACCAAATACACTAATACTTTCTTTTGCACTATTAGCTTATAAAAACAGTCATTACTATTAAAGTACAGGGTGATTAAAAATGATGTCCGGCATTACAAAATTTTACTATGCATTTATTTTCTAACATAAACTAACCGGACCGGGTTTAAAATGCAGTAATCACTTTTCCACATAATCATCAAATTTATTTAGGCATTTATTTATGCCGCTGCTTGTAACCTTCTTTTCTTTTTTTTTTGGATCCAGCTTCGTAAATTACTTATTCAAGTGAACTGATTTTCTCCTTATTGTAATATTTTCTGAGTCAAAGTGGTAGAATAGACAAATGAATAACGAAGACGAAATTGAAGTGAAATATCACGTCTTATTCAGCATATTCTCTTCCCAAGTTACACGGGCTGAGGTAACGTAAGACAGATGTTGGGTAGGCTGGTCCTCGGAATGTCTTTCTGAGTTTTCTCAATTTCTTTACTGTACGAATTACAAGCGCTAATGTCACCTACGTTCTCGAGAATTTGAAATACAGATTTTACTATGCAAACTTTACTATTGAATGCTATTACCTTCGAAGTAACGCCCGTGTGAAACAATACAATCGTTTCAACGGTTTTTCACTCGTCATAGCAATGCTGGAAGTCTTTTTCACAAGTGGCGATGTGGGGGCGAACTCTCAAAACTTTTCGGACCGGATTTGCCGAGTTTAACGCAAAATTTGATTGCATAATCTCATTCAATAGAACTCTGCATTTCAGCACGTGACGAGCAAGCAAAACAATGATGGCATTCTTCAGACACCTGCCTCCTTTAACGGATCGTATTCAACTAGCGACGTTCAAAATAGTACCATAGATTCCCTTTCCACTTATCAAACTACACACCTCAGGATCCACGGATGAATCCTGGGATGAATTAGAAAACGGGATATCTGAGTATCCGACTGTTATTTAATAGACAAATTTGGACATTCTTTTTACATGAACCATTTCTTGGGTATCCCTTGAAGGTAACTCTTATATGGGTTGTTCTAATACCTGCTCAGGCTCTACATTTCTAATCCCATAGAACACAACCGGGATACGGAATCGAACACAACGACAGTCTTCGCTCTCATTCTCAGCTATACAGTATGAACGGCGAGCCATTAATTCCAGTCGAGACTTAATTGGTTTAAACTTTTAAGTATCCATGCCTTGCCACTGCCATATAAGGGCTCATTAATGTTTCAAATTTCCCTATAGAGTACCATTTGAAGAAATATTCATGAACTGAAATGGGCATGGCATTTATAACTCAATTCAATTTCACGTCCTAATATACATTTATGCGCATATCTAAATGGGTCTCAAGTGTTATGGAGGGGCTCATAAAATTTCATAGAAATCGTTTCCGAATGAAACTAAGATTGTTTCTCCTTTATAAGATTAAATTCTCGAAATCAGATTGCGCTTGAGGGGCTGCGAGTATACCTCAGAAAAATTTTCATTACTTTCAATAAAAAAGCGAGGGAAAGAAAAAGAACTTTTTCCCACCCATACATATAACTGCTTTCTGTTTCCTTTTTGTTGTTACAAGAGAGAGGAGAGATTGCTTACCCCCCCACTCCCTTCTCTCTTTTTATCTCCTCCTCCCATGTATTAATCCCAGCAAAGGAGAATTGAAATGTTGGCTGGTTGCATTTTGGCGACAGAGAGGAATACTTCAGCCTCTTACGACCTGTTTTACGTCGAGAACAGAGTGGGTGGGTGGTGGGAGTTAGGGTTTGCCAGCAACAGAAGGAGATTAAGCCCCTTTTGAAATGAGGGTCCCCTTTTAAGCGCCCTTATACGTTACGGCAAAGTCTCCCTCCCGTCGAATCGATGCGAACGATATACAAGGCGAAAACCTCGAGAACCCAATGTTCATTTCCCATTTCGAACAATAGCGCCAAAGCAACCCACATTTTCGTGATTCTTCCCGTTGCCATGGCAACCTCTTCCAACTCCCGGACCCCTCCTCCTCTTTTCCCTTTACTTTTCCTTTTCCGATTATTGCGACGCTTTCGTAATAAGGTGAATTATTGAATGCGGACGAGTGGTTTATAGAGAAGCCGAGTCTCATTGTTTGAGATCGTTCCTGAAGATAATGTTGTTTTGACAGAGAAATAATTTTCCTTTATTAATTAGCCCAATGCATAATAACTTTTCTTATTTAAGAAGCGAAAACATCCTGGGATTCAAGATCGATCACAATCGTGTATCATTCTCCTTATATACTAATTCAGATATTGCTTTGCCATAAATCACATTAAAGAGCAAGTTAGAAAGTAATATAATTTAAAAACAACGGCAGAAACCACAAAGCAGAAGAAAATTAAGACGTCACTTCCTGCTTTTGTTTTTCTGCCCTTTTGAGTTGGGTTCAACTTTTGGGCAGAAAACAGTGCAGAAACTGGTTCAACCAATAGGAAACGATCCGCGCAATTTCTGTGCGCACCCAAATTAAGCGAGACACCAGGGCGTATTTTTTCTGCACCTGGATGTGTCCCACATGGCAGAAACTTCAAAAGGATAAGACAGCAGAAGTCGGCTATCCAAGCGCCAACCTTTGTTGTAATTTGGTATTCTTACCCAACACGAATGCACTGCACAGAAGCCGTCGATCGATCTAAACGGTCGGATTCGAAGTACACAGCTCATTCATTCCTCTTTGCGTTTCCGCATCAATTTTCTTTCTCAGCTTCTTCACATTTGTGACCTGAGCGTCCGACATTTTTATTGCGTGAGAAAGAGAGAGAGAGAGAGAGCGAGAGAGGACGTCAATGTGAAGTCACTACAGAGATCGTTTTCTATTGGCTGAGCAACCGTTTCTGCCCTGCTTCTGCCTCAAAAGTTGAACTCAACCCAACTCCAAAAAGCAGAAACTTTCAGTCGGACAGAAGAGACGAAAACAGGAAGTGAAGTCATAAAATATTTCTGTTTTGTGGTTTCTGCCTTTGCTTTTACGTATGCGGGAACTACGCTTTAAACTTAATAACCAGAAGTTGAATACAAAAATTCGTTATGATCAGGGGGCGGATTTCTATGCAAATGCATATTTTTTTCGCACGTATGCAACTTCATGAAATTAATGGATAATGATTTTGGGTATATAACGTGTTTAAAAACATTGGTTTTATAGTGCATAAAGTTGCATATTTTGGCCTTTTGTGCATATTCTCTGAATTAGAGCATATAAATGCATATTTTTGTCCATTTCTTACCAGCAGAGTCATTTTTTTTTAATTGACCCAATTGCTTACTTAGTGTTACCACTGCTGCCGCATGTTGTGCGTTTTTTTCAATTGTCAATATGACATGCGTCACTTACTACGAATCTAGATAAAAAAAAAAAACCTCCCACGTAACCACGTGGAGACATCGCCGCGTTATTAGTGTTTCCGCCTGAGACACCCTTATGATGCGAAAGGGGTCCGGATATTTGCCCCAAACTGCTTATACCGCTTCAGTATCCTTGTTGAACTTATTTCAAATGGAATTTTTCTTTCGTTTGCAACTGCAAACATTTCCCGAAAATACGGAACTACCTTCTGCTGAAATTATTGCGTCCTTTAATTATGCACCATGTACCTGCTGTGATGTTGAACGAACTTTCTCGGTATTCAAAAATGTATTTTCAACAATAGACAAAATTATACTCCAGAAAACTGGAAATGTATTTAATAGCAAACTTTAAATAATAAAAACCTTAATAAATGATTTTTTGAATAGTCACTTTCTTGTTCTAAATTAATTTTAAAAAAACACTTCCGTTATTCTAAACAACCATAAGTTTTTAATGCATATTTAAGTGCATATTTGAATTATTTTGAAGGCATATTTTGTTGTTTTTTAGTGCATAAAAAACCGCTCCCTGGTTATGATGATTGATGAGGAATGAACGAATTTGTGAACTGAGTGCAATCGAAGCCGACCGTTTAAACCTGAATCCCATATGTATAAAAACAATGGCAGAAACCACAAGGCAGAAAATTCTCTGACGTCACTTCCTACTTTCGTCTTTCTGCCCGACAGAAAAGTCCTGTTGTTTTCGAGTTGGATTGAGTTTGGTTTGGTTTGTTTGGTATTAACGTCCTTTTCAACTACCATTTCAGGACGGCGTCATAGGGGCCGCAAATTTTGCCTCGCAAGGGTTCTTTAACATGCAGCCGGCAAACGACTACACGGGACCAACGGCTTTACTTCCCTTCCGAAGGAAGTGCGTGATCTCAGGATCTCCCCCTGAAAAAATCCTCGTCGTCCTCGGCCGGGGTCGAACCCGCGTTCTCGGGCATCAGAGGCGATCACGCAACCACTGAGCCACCGAGGCCGATTTTTGGATTGAGTCATAGCCTACAAATATAAGAGAATTTTTTACTGGTTTGAATGAAGAGAGCAGAAAAATTTTTTGCTTTGTGTTTTCTGCCGTTGTTTTACGCATGTGGGAACCACGCCTTAGATCAATCGACGACTTTTCGTGCAGTGCAGTGGTACAAAAATGTCAAATTACCATAATGAATAGCGCTTGGGTAGCAGACTCCTGCTATCTCATCCATTTGTGTTTCTGCCACGTGAGACACCTCCAGGAGCAGAATATAAAAGAGCAGAAAGAAATACGTCCTAGTTTCTGCTCTCTTTTTTCTGCCAACGAAGAGGACAGGCCCCGGCACGGAAAAGACATCTGATCAAATAGCTCTATCAACAATCCAACCTTCACGGTTTCCAACAAAGGAAAAAATACTGTTTATTAAAATCCAAGATGACTTTTGAAACCCCGATAGTCAGGTGACTTTTGAATACCCAGGTCTGTCTCTCGTTATCCTTGGAAGTCATGCGCGACATTTTGCATCCATGATATACGAGGAGTGAATCAAAAAAAATTTACAAGGATCATAAAAAATTAGTTATTAACAATAGACAGAAAATACAAAAGAGAATTAAAAGGCATACTTGCCGATCACTTTTCCACTTAATCCCCAAATCTATTTAGATATTTATCTAAACGCAGGGCCAACTCGTTTAACCCGGCTTGATAGAAATCACGTCCATAACCATTGAGCCAGTTCTCAGTAGCTGTTTTCACATCACTATTTGAAGAGAACCTTGTTCCAGATAAGTGTTCCTTCAATTTAGGAAAAATGAAATAGTCACTGGGTGCCAAAGCTGGGGTGTATGGGGGGCCTCCATTTTCTAAACTTTTCTAAACGTCTTTACAATTTCAATCGCTCGAACGCGTCTACGAACTGACACTACCTACCAGCACAACCGCTGTTAGACAACTAGCGCCATCTGTCTCCACTCTGGGGAAAAATATTCTCTCCACAATAATTACTTTTCAAATGCTGCTGCTTGTAACCTTTTTATTATTCATCGTCGTAGATCTCTCTATTGTAGGATGACTTGGTCGGAAACAATACTCAGGTATCCGTCAAATGCACAAGACCTTCCAAAAGCTGGGGCAGTTCCATGGCGGTAGAAGAAGTTCCATAACATGAACCTTGGGTTATCTTGGTAACGCATGCTGGATCCATTAGTTCATATCTACTGTCGGTATAAAACAATTTGTGTCGCGATTTATCAGACAACGTAACTTTCTTCATGTATCCAAGCTTTCTTCCAGTTACGACATTCGAAACACACATTGTAGACGAACTTAACTGTTCTTTGCAAAAATCCGAGATTTGGATTTCCTCTTTCTCGTACAATTCTCGCTCATGTTTGCTTGTCTTTGAGCAACAGTTACCCCCTTTAGGGCAAATATTGTGGATCATTTTTCCAACGGTTGAATATTCTTTTCGGGAATCCAATCAGCCGTTTCGTTGTTTCAATCACATAACTTCTCTTTAATTAGGTGATAAGTAAACGAAAGAATCACATGACCTCAAATTATTTTGAATTAACTCATTGGCCAGTGTGTGTATATGAAACCAACCATATTTTTGAATCAAATCACAGTAATATGTGCCTAACCACAAATCAATATCTAATACATCTCTACGATGGATACATAGCAAAGCGTGTCGAAGTGACGCTCATAAAGTTTAATAACAAGAGATTTCTACAATTATTATCATTGCTAACTATCAATAGTCATACGTTGAATGAAAATAACAAAAATATAATTATAAACGAAAGGTGAGAATTTAATAGGAATTTCAGAAAAGCGACTGCTCATACACCTAAGGAAGGCAACAGACGGTCTTATATTAAGCCTAGCGGAATGCAAAGCAATCAGAGCTCGCGCGCCGGCGTTGCTTATTAATAAATTCCCAATCCACAACAAAATACAGGAAAATTCCTATCATCGCATTACATAAATATTTACAACCTCAAAACCAACCCCCGTCGTTATGATCCACAAATCTCGTTTGTCGAAACGAACGAAAACACTCCTTTCCCCGCACTCCTCTCTTATTGTTGTTGCTGTTGTTGTTGTTATGATACATTGCCCCTTGTTTCATTCATTTTCAAAACTTCTCCCCTTTCATAGAAAGCTAAACCGAAAGTGCTAATTGACATTATTCGCTCACCAACATATATCAAAGTCCATTTCGAGGTGAGGAGGTGGGGGTCTGTAATTTAGAGATTTAAATTTTCATCCGCTTTTAATTAATATTATGTCAACCTCCGACATATTTTTCTCCCTCCGATTGAGAATTCGCTTAATGGCGGCGGCGAAAGCGTTTACCAATTTAAAGGGCAGGCCTGTCAATTTTTATATTATCTAATCTCCAGTTCGTAGTGGACCTTGTACGTAATCTATGTCATTAATCTAGGGTGAATGTAAAGCATTAAAGGCAATGTCGTTCCGGGAAATTTGTCTCTATCTCGATGGTTTATATACAAACAAATATCAATCAAATTTTAAATGTTAATTCCACCATAATGACAATCAATGCCCATGAACTTGGTTTTCTAAACAAGGCTTTCACATAACACGAACCTTAATGGCCAACGAATTATAAAAGAATTTGAGGTCATGTGATTCAAGCGAGTACTTATTTAAGAAGGAGTTAAGCGAAACTAATCACCACGGGAAAAAACAAATCCTCTAGCCAGATAATTTCGAAAATACACTTATTGTTGGTGCTTCTCTAGCCAGATACTGAAAAGATGTGATATTCAGAGTGTTCAAACGTTGGGAAAAAATATCCACAGTCATGCAAAAGAAATAAACTCAAACCGGAGTCAATGCTCCAAATATAAGGTAAAGATATTAATGGTAGAGACGACGAATCCAGGTGCGGAATTTTTCCACAGTCTTTGTCTAAAAATAGCAACTGTGACTCAAAGACAGTCACTCTTGCGCGAGACCCCGTCGTATAAAAGACTTGTACGTAGAAACACTATGCAACAAACTGAAAAATGACTTCAAGCACAACCCGCATCGGGGAGAATCGTCAACAATTGAAGCGAATCCAAATCGAAATCACACGCATATACAAAAAACCTTGAATTTCTGGAAAGAACAGTAAAGTTCCCGCACCGGATGCCTGAAATGTCGTGACCGGAAACGTGAAGATTTGAAGAAGGAGGTTTGTGATTTGACGAATCACGTTATATTAAACCCTTGAATTTTTTTTGCCTACTGCAGGTAGGCAGAGGATTTGGCGAGATCACCGTAAAGCAATGGATCCAGAATGCCTTATCAAGACAAAGTAAGAATCTAGTGGTGGTGTCGAGATATGGAGCTTTTTCAGCTTGTATGAAACTACCCCCTGGTATTTCTAAAGGTTGGGAAAGTTCCACTGATGATTACCTGGATATAGTTGCCGATAAAGTCCATCCTGGGCGGGCCTAAGGGCGGTTCAAATTGGACGACTAGCGGCGTGAAGCGTCTTCCCGAATCCAAGCGTCACAAAGCCGCCCGCGTTAAAATGCGGAGCCGTTTCACATTCATGGGAATGAAGCGGGGAGCTAGGAGAACTTCCTTCTCCGATTTCAGCCTGCGTCCTCCCTCTCCCCAGCTAGGCAAACTCCGTTCTTTCATCCAGCCTCTTGTTATTTTCTAGATATCGTGTATATATCGTAATAAAAAAATTTTTTGCCATCGTGTGCATGTATACACTGTCATATCAATGAATTATGACCAGCAACCCTTCAAGGCACACGCATGGTTCGCCCCAACAACGATTACACATTGCAAAATTTGCATAACAGGCTGAGAAAGCTTTAAAGCTGGTGCATCAAACGGCAGGTGCACAAGCCTCAAGATGGGTAATCGTCCGGATTTAACGGACATCCAAAAAGGGATGATAATAGGCTATCGCAGCAAGGGTGGCACCATCTCCGAAACGGCGCGATTTGTGAACTTGTTCACGGTCCGCTGTTATGAAAGTTTACAAAGAGAGGACAGCAGGGACAGAAATCGCGTCCCAACGCCATCACTATAAAGGGTCACGAGCCATCGACCAACGGGGTGAGTGGCACCTACGACGACTCGTAAAAAGTGACAGGAGAACCACAGTCGATCAACTGACCACCAGATTCAACACCGGTGCCAACAAACGTGTATCCGACATTACCGTTGAACGCACCCTGCTACGGATGGGCCTGAACAGTCGACGCATGGTTGCTGCACCCATGTTGACCAGGGGTCATCGTCAACGACGCCTAGACTTTGCACGTGAGCACCGCCATTGGACCGCAGACGAGAGGGCTAAAGTCGCCTTCTACCACGAGTCAAGGTTTTTGCTCCATAAGATTGACGGGCGATGGCGAGTGCGTCGTGAACGCCATGAAAAGAGACTGCAGGAGGCTATTGTGGGCCGGAAAAAATGGTGAGGGTAGTGTGCATGTGTGGTGGATATTTTGTTGGGAGCAGTTAGGTCCACTGATTCGTCTAGAGGGCAATTTGAATGCCTGTGGCTATCTGTCAATCGTAGCGGACCAAGTGCACCCGTACATGCTCACGATGTTCCCCCAATGTGATGGTGTGTTCCAGCAGGACAATGCACCCTGCCACAAGGCACGTCTCTTTCTGGATTGGTTCGAGGAAGACTCTACTGACTTTCGAGTCTTCGCTAATTCGCCGGACATCAATCCAATCGAACATCTGTGGGAGCACCTTGATCGCCATGTACGGCAGCTGGACCCTCCACCTATGACTCTCGAAGCTCTGTGGACAGCGCTTCAAGCGGAATGGACTGCCATACCATCGGACACACTTCTTGCGTCCATGCCACGACGCCTAGCAGCAGTTATAGCGGCGAAGGGCGGCTATTCCATTACTAAGCGAGTGGTCATATTTCAATGATATGACAGTGTATATTATATTTTTTATTAGGAAAAACGATAGAAAACGAGGCACACCTGCACGGAAAACACGCTAACGGAGAATTTTAATATGGTCGATTTGACTGGCGGAAGTGGGTTAGAAACAGTTGCCAAGGATTCTGGGACTAAAGAGATGCTCACTCGTAGCGGCACAACCTGCCAAAGTCGACCGTATGTGCTATTACCACCTGAAGAAGTAAAAACACGATGTCATAGAGGTGACCGAACCTACATACTGATCGATAGAGACCGGAGGGTACTGAAGCGGTTGGTACGGCAGAACAGGGCTGTTCCAGCGGAACAACGGCAGCAGGACTTCCAGCAGGCAACGGGAACAACTGTCAGCATCATAACGATTCGCCAGGAGCATGCATTAGGATACACCGGTCAGGCTGTTGCCCCCAAGCCTAGTATCACCCCTGTAAACGCCCAGTCTCGTATGGCCTGGTGTAAAGAGAGACGGTCTTGACCGATGGAAGAGCATAATGCTTCACACTCAGTGTGTGGCGTTTCCCAGGGAAGCGGCTACGATCTAAGCCTAACATCCAATAATACAGTTCGGTGGCGGTGGTGTGGTCGTATTTCTCCTGGTTTGGACTTAGTCTGCTGGTTTTGATCGAGTGGAATATGGCATCCACAAAGTATCTGGACTCAATGCGCCGTGCTCTCAGCGCCTGGTTTCCGGAGAATAATGTTCAGGAACTTCAGCGGCCCGCCCAGAGTCTAGACCTCAATCCTAATGAACATCTTTGGGATGAAACGCGCATCCAACTTGTGCAGGCTTTAAAGGAGGAGTGAGCAAAAATACCGGTTGCTTGCTATCAGAAACGGGTGGAGAACATACCATGGCGTGTAAATAAAATGTCTGTTCCAACCACAGCTGTCCATTTTCAATTGAGCACTCAGTGTATGTAAATTTCCAAAAGGATAAGTTATACTTTTTATGTGGTGAAAAGTGGATGGCTCATGGTTTTTATCAAATACGATAATTTAGTATATCATCGATTCTAGCGCGTCTGGTGGTAGAATGGGGCACAATCACGTAACCAGTTTCCTTTTTCTCCATAGGATGCCAACATTTGTCGTATCTATGTAATAAGTAATCTATGTATAAGGAGAGCAACTGCCAACCGAAGCAGAATCTTAGTTCATTGGCCACTTTTTATCATGAGATGTTAAGGTTAATCTCAATGCTGCAAAGTTAGAGAGGGAAACGGTATAAACAATCACAAGCAATCTGCTCTCCAAAAGAGGTAGTTACAGTCCAACCTAATGCATTGCAATCCAATGAACAGCAGGACATCCAGGAATGTATTGATACCTGTTAGCAAGTGAATAGTATACACTACAGCTAAGACATCGTCAAATCGAACCATATCGACTAACACGGGAGGGGGGGTGCTCATTATTTACTCTAACCCCTGATACCTACCAATTTTTGTTTACTTTATACTGAGACCCTTAAGAAAAATTCATTTTTAATTAATTACTGAAGCTGGGTAGCTCCGAATTTTGTACTTGGAGATAAATTAACATGGAATATATGTTTCGACCTGACGTCATCACATTCTCGTAGTATGAATAATATTTTCCAAGCAGAAACTTAGCACTTATAAATCTGGGACTACATGTCGTCTTTAAAAACAGACTTATGCTCCTGAGCTCTTTAATCTCACTCAAAGACCCTTCAAAATTCAAACAAAAACGCAAAACCAACAAAAGAGTAAACATTTCGAGAGCTCGTTTCTAATTATAAAAAAAAAAAATAATTCCTGAATACTCAACTTCCATTCCTTCTTTTGTATAGCTTCGACTTCACCTCCTCCTCCTCCTTTCCAGCACATTCCACAACAAAACACGCATGCGCTCTTGTTCCGCACACGCCCCACTGCTTCTCAGCCCCGAACTCGGATCAAGCGGAAGTGGTTGGGCGGAAACCAGCTGCGCCACAACGCGGCCAACACGGCACTCGAGAAGGCCTCGGCCCCGGCGCCCTTGCTCATAAGGCAACTCCAGCAAACCTTCGAGTGGGACGTCAAAGGGAAGAAAAGAAGGATGATGGCGGGGGAGAAAAAAATTTTTTAAATAAAAAAGTTCCATGTCCTCTCTTATAAGAAAGTGAAAAAGTTTTCTTTTCCAAAAACCTCTTTTCAAATGAAAAAAAATTCTTTCTTTCCCTCTACTCTCTCTCTCTTCTAACCTCCTTCACCGAGGTTTATTGCTATCCTGAGGATAGGGAGGCAAAACGGACAAAAAAACTTTTTATGCCTCCGACTGTATCGATTCAGCACTGAATTCGTTTTGTCACGTCAAGAAAAACGAAATTTTTTTTCTTTATATACGAATCGAAAAACAAGCGCTAGTTCCCCTTTTCTTTAATCCCTACTTTTATAAAAAGACCCCTTAAATAAATGAACTCAGCTTGCGATTCGTCTCTTCTGCTAATTACAACCAACAGCTGAGGGGCTAACTCGAAGCAGTCTCTTTCTATGTAAGAGCACAACACTCGTATCGGTAATTAAGCTACAGTTTAGATCTTTCTGTATAGATCCTGCTTGCACTGATCAAATGTTTTCGGGAACCCTCTCCAAAACAATTTTCGTGTGCCAATTTACACGTAATGCCACTTTAAAAACAGCCAAATATAACCACCAATTACCCTAGAACGGAGCACTCTAGGCTTCATAGCCGTGCTACTTTTCATGCCATAAATTAGCAAAAGAAAGGAGAAGTGACGCGTTAGAACAGTGAAAAGCTCACGGAAACTGGAACATGGTACAATGTAAAGATGTCTTAAGGAGCACTTATTCCCCATTACGACACGGCCCTCACCGGCTTGCACAGTTGTCGACAGACATGATGGGCGCATGGATTCATGTTGTTTGCGCCAAATTCTGTGTCTACCATCAACCTGATGCACTTTTTTCCAGTCATCGATGGCCCAATGCTGGCATTACTTTGGCTAATCCCAAGTTTCCATGTGCTACAGTTATTTATTCATAAATTGCATATTAAAATTATTCTAATTAAGTTAATGATCCATATTGATAATCGATACATAATTATTTTCAACACCCAAATACAGAAGATGGATGCTTTCTGTTCGTTACCAAAGATACCAATACTGTAACCGTCGGCTTTTATACTCTCTCCACAACAGCATGAGTCTAGTGGTAGTTTATGAGATGGTTGTCTGAAAAGCAAGGTTAAATTCGGACGTCAATTGGGCAATAGATACCAGTCTTTTGGTTTGCACAAATCAACCAGCCACCACTGACTTCTCTCATCAACGAGTGGTTTCCTTCAATGGAAGTTTGCCGACTCGACGTTTTTTGTGCGGCGAACTATTCTTGAGACTGTTGTATGAGGAGAAAATATTGCTATAAGTGTTAGTCTAAACCGCCGAGAGAAAGACCGGCTAACTCTATTTATAACCAAAACAGGTCACAAAGTCCATTTGTGCGCACATGGAGAATGTACATAATAAAGTAGGCGTATTTTGCGGAATAACTCGCATAAGCGAAAACTCAAGAAAAATCTTGACGAAACACGTACGTGTATATGCCGCATTCGCTGTATTAGTCGCAGGAGCCAAAACTCTTGAAAAAAGTGCAAAACTACCATTTATTGTCCGAAGCTTTTATTAACCCAAAGCCAGACGAGTTTGAAGCATTCTGCATAAAAAAACAGGATACCGAAATCATAAGATATGTAGAGTTGTTCGAAACAAGAAACAAAGTACTTATCTCGGTGACGAGACTCCAATAGGTTCTCGCGGCAAGAAATGACGTCACGTTCCGCTGATAAGGAGGGGAAGACCAGAGAGCAAATTTTCCATAATCAGAGACATTTTTCTTAATCAAATATTAGGAAATCGCAAAAATTTTGATTAACATATACTTTGATATCCTCAATTAAACTAAAGTACCAAATAATCTGTGGGTATACGCAATAACAGAAAGAAACCCTAAACCATTCGTCCACAATAACAACAACAACAATAACAAAAAAGGATAGAATTAAAAAAATAGATCATATCAAAGATGTGGCTACATGAAGAAATCATAGAACAATTATTCAAAAACGCAAATTCAAAAACTTAATCACAGATTCGACGAGTCTAAAAAAGTTAAAATAAAAGAAAAAATATTGTCATTAACTTACTACAAAAATCTCATAAAAGGTTTACTCCTACATATATTTGGCCTATAAGAACCTTAATTCCCTGAAGAATTTACTGGGGAACCCGAAGGATAAGACCGGTAACTGTGATATGTCACACCTAGGGAAATCAATTTGCAATGCTGAAACCCAGCTGAAAAGAACATTTGGCTGACCGGAGAAATCAGCAGTGGCCAAACATTTAATAGAAATTGATTTGCAAAAACGATTTAAAATTATTTAGACAAGCTAAAAATAAACCTTCTCGACGCCTATGAGACATTAGAAATTAGGAAGAAAAAAGAATGAAGACCTTAATTGTTTATTGAATTTGGACCAAGGTCCCCTCGGGGACTCAAAATTATTTAAATTAAAAAATTTATAAAGAATAAATCATTAGATGGTCACTGAGGGTTTTAATGGTACGCCTACCTCAGCTGTTCGAATTAATGATGAAAAATAGGAAAGAAAATTCCGCAGCCCG
>JAHWFO010013591.1:2510715-2524003 GCA_023313115.1 Rhysida immarginata
TTACAAACCTCCTCGCATAAGGGAGGAAAAAAAAAAGAAAAAGAAAAAAAAGGACCTGAAACGTACAACAGAATGAGAATGCATAATTCACAATTTTATTGCAGAAATTTCACGGATAAAGGAGTTCAACTTGGCTTTTCGCGAACAGTTTCTTTCAGCCAATACGAGATCGTAATTCGGTGGCGTCATACGATGACGTCATAAAATGCCTTCGACGAATTTAAAATTGACGTCGACCGTGACCCCTCGCGTATCGATGGAGCTTTTTCTTGAGTAGGTCAATAAATACTGTCAAGTATTTGACAAAAGGCACTCTCAATTTAAGAATACCACCTTTAAAAAATCTGTTGTGGACACCACGGCACTCCCTTGTACGAAGCTGTGCAACAATTGCTTATCTTCATTGTTTCCCTCTTATAAGAAACGATCAAACTCTGACGTCACAAACTGCTCCACGCAAACAAAACTCCATAGACACGTAAGAAAATCTGTTGTGGACATTACAAATCCACATTTTTGATACAGTCGATTGCAACCAAAAGGGGAGGTGCACAAGTAGATGTTATACAAAATTTCAACATTCTACGGCTAATCGTTTTTGAGCTATGCGAGATACACACGTACGTACAGATGTCATGCCGAAACACGTCACGCCCAAACACGGAATCAGGGATGGTTAAAATGTATATTTCCGTTAAAGCTGAAAACCGAAATTTTTCACGATTTCCTTTACTTCATACAAGGAAATAAAAAGGATTTCGTGGACGGGCATGCGCAGTAGACCAACAATGGTGATGTGTTCATCGCCTGTAGCTAAAAAAACTACGGCCAAACCGAGCCGATGCGACGGCTGCTATGTTCGCTCCGATTTGTTTACAACTCTGTTTGTTTCATTGCTTATTTGAAGATTTACGTAAAGAAAAGATAAATTTTAAAAATTACGATATAATTATAATTATGCCAAGCAGTATGTTTTTTTATTCACAGTTTTTTGGAACGATATGGACAGAAGCTTTACAATGCCAAATATTAAGATAAAGGAATAACTTGTTTTGATTTTTGTTCCTGTCTTAATAATTATAATTGGAATAAGCATTCTTTCTTTACGTAAGTCTTCAAATAAGCAATGAAATAAACAGATTTGTATACAAATCGGACCGAACATAGCATCCGTCGCGTAGCGCTCTGTGTGGCCACAGCATTAAACGATAGGGCGCTACGCTCGGCCCTAAAATGGCTAGACTTAATACCAATAACCTACAATACTAATCTAACACTCGGTGAATTATATCTTATCTGATTCTGCTTATTACATGTAAAGGGGTGTAGTCAGCGTATCAACAATATATGAATACAGGGTTATTCAAAATGAATGAAGCAAAAAGAAAACGTAGCTAAGACCAGTAAAATGGTATATTTACAAAACAAAGATATCACATGAAAGATAAATGCGGGCCCTTTGAGACACGACAGACATTCAAATGCTTCTCACACCCGTGCCAGCACTCCTTCACCAATTGCGTCGATCGCTTGGAAAATGCGCCGCTTTATAAATCCTGTAAGTCATGCGATAATAGGTACGAAGAGACGCTGTCCTTCACGTAGCCCCACAGAAAGAAATCACAGGCCGTTAGGTCGGGTGATCTGGGTGGGCCACAACATCAGTTGCACATCATTGGCCCCGACAACCACCGTGATAGCATGTCGAAGTAGGTGGTTGAAATCCGCCTCTAGTGAGCGTTTCCAAACTGGCGGGTTTTTCAGCGTTGCCAAATGAAACTTGGAAAGTTTACCTTTCATTTAATATCCGTCTTACAGATGAGATGAGCAATAATTAGGCCTTATTTTTTGCATAGCCATATTTTCCACAATCCATCACTGTCCCAGAATAGCAGGCTACTCGCACCCAAATCAATGCAGGGGTATTTGTTATAAACAAACAAGATCGCTAATAATTACAGATTTGCTTTCGATTTTCCTATTGATCCTCGTCATAATGGGCTCCGTCTCCAACGACTGTCTCTGCGTCCAGTCCCCTCCAAATCGTTGTTGCGCGCATGCGCACCTCCGGTGTCAATAAAGCGTTTCAAACTAAGTAATGACTGTCAAAATGGCAAATATACGAAATTCGTAAAAGAGGAGAACTTGAAAAGTTATCCATTAAAAGTAGGGGGTTGGGAAAGGAATGAGTTATCATTTTCGGCGATGGATTCCCGCCCATTATCCCCTAAATCCATCCAATTCATCTAATTCCAAAAGGCAGTCGTTGATAAAGTGCTGTCCATTTGCCATTGGGCGCAAACGATGTCGTTTCTCAACCCTATTTTGTGCGGTAATTAATTCCCTTAACCGCACATTTACACCGCCATATATACGCACGCATACACATGTAAACGTATATGTGACTGTTTGGCTCGGGTGAATATTTCAAACCAATTGCAACGTCAAGTGGGAATAAATTTCCGTTCCTCTTTATTAAAATTGGAATTTTTCTTTGCGATCGATGAAAAGCCAACACACAAGATGCCCTCGATTGCCTTTCGTTTTCTCCCCATCTTCGAGAGGATTGTTAAAGAGAAATCGTTTCCTTTCGGGAGGAACCCTCCTTGTCAAAATTTCAAATTCTCCTAAATATTCACCTGCAAATACGCTCCGAAGACGCCTTGAAAGCATCGATCGCGTGCCATTACCTTCCTTAGCTGTTACGCTTACATTCAAAATGAACAATAAACAGAACAAGTGCACTCTTCGTAGACCTAAGAGCTGATCAAGCATTTCCCAAACGACAAGCCTCTTGCCTTCATCCTGATCTTGAATTCTAAGTGTAACTACTTCCTCAGTACACCTTTATGAGTTTAGTGTTTTTTTAGAGATATAGTTCTTGATAAGATATTCGTACGTATAATATAAGAGTATAAATTTACTTTATTTGTAGCCAACCATGGTTTACCTAGAATCCCAAGTCCATTTTTCCTGGAAAGTTCGGATCCCAAGAGTATCAATATGCAGCATTGTATTTCGAAACAGCACTCAAAAGTCACAAGTGTCTTTTTGTAGTGAACTAATAATTGTCCGTTCAGAGGGAGGCAGAGGTCTTATTGATATGACAGACCTACACAACAAAGCAATCTGCATGGCTAATACAAAATACACACCTTTAAATCTGAACACTTACAACATTTCTACAATATGCTATAAGCTTCAGTCATGGCTCGAAAAGAACTCAACTTTTGATTGAATGAAGGGAGACTTTGGAGAAACTAAAGAAAACATCGTTGTCATACAAGACCAGGTTATTATAACACGTAAAGCTGCAGAAATCACTAAACTTCAACTGATGGGGCTTGCAGAAAATGCCATATCGCTGAGGAATCCATCCAGCACGATATACCCAATTGCAAATTACTGACGTATACAGACTTTTTACACAGACCTAAACTGGTAGGTAACATCATACATCAGCAGTTAGGTAAGATACACAAGCCTTAGCGCCATACTGCAATTCCAGAAACGATTATTACTAAGTGATAATCTCTTAAAGAACACAGCATAAATTATGGCAGAGGTATAATTACGGACAAAGCTAACCCTCATCGCACACCATATATCACACTCATAGATAAGCAAAGAGATTATCAATGTAGCTAACATTGTGGCCTACATAATTGATATTTCCATCTCTAATACATATAAAAGATAAAATCACTAAGTAAACAGATCCTGTACGCACACAAATAAAGGGCATCAACAGTTGTGGGCCCAGTACATGCAAAAATGCAAGAAATATATAAAAAATCTTAACACTCGCCTCACACAAAAGAATCTGAACATAAGTCTGAAATCATATAGCAGCTCGCCCGTAAAATATACTTAGAGTTGCATTATGGTCGATATTGCTGATATCAATATAATTAAATAAAGGGCCCAGAATTAGCAATTGAGTAGTATCTTTTATATAGCCTACGCGTTTCGAGATAACATCATCAACAGGACAAAGGGCAACTATAATGGAGTAGCCCGAGCCGCCAAATATATGGGATCGTGCCCACCAATCCGAGAAGGTCACAAACCAAGGAGCTGATTGGTGAGCTAACAAACAGATAAGCAACAAAAATATGAAATATACAAAAAGATAAAAAAATTTTATGAACGAAATTCACAAAGGCTGTGACTGGCAGTGTGGTGTCATTGACGATGTCTAGGATCGTGTTCTTCTCGAAGTTGGTTTAATTTTTGTCTGGGTTGTTTTTCAGCTCTCTTCTGATCATCAAAGCCTCGTGGGTCAAGATCCTTTTCTGGTCATTTACCAACTTTAGTATGGACATAATTTCGTGGAAAGGTCCAAACTGATGCTTTATTCTAAATACATGCTCCGCGAATGATTTCCCATCATTATTAATGCATGCCCTTCTGTATTCACTAAATCGTTCTTTGAACGTTCTTTTTGTGGAACCGATATAGAAAACATCCTCATGTGGGGCAGGTAAGTTTATACATTCGTCAATGACATCATAAACCGTCCATTTGGAAGACTTCGTGTGTTGACATCACACTGCCAGCCACAGCCTTTGTGAATTTTGTTCATAAAATTTTTTATCCTTTAGTATATTCCACACCTTAGTTGTTTATCTGTTTGTTAGCCCACCAATCAGCTCCTTGGTTTGTGACCTTTTCTGATTGGTGAGCACAATCCCATATATTTAGCGGCTCGGGCCTGCTCCATTGTAGTCGTCCTTTGCCCTGATGATGAAGTTATTTCGAAACGTAAGGTATATTAAAGATATTACTATATTGCTATTTCTAGACCCTTTATTTGACTATATACTTTTTTATAAGTTTTTGATAAACTTCTTGATAAACAACACTTATACAGGGTGAGTCTGAAACCCTGTCACAAACTTCGCATGCGTACTCCCCATGGCCAAATAAGAAACATGTCCTATCTTCATGGGTCTGAAACTCAACCGTTAACGAGAAAAATGGCGTCCAAATGTGGGTGCCCCTGTGAGGTTGGCTGACGAGCGTGTCACGAAGTTGTCGATATTGGTCCCCAATGCTTCCGTGCAGAACGCATAGAGGGTCAATAAAGGTGTACAATGCGTTTATTTTCAGGCTCACGTTTCACAGAACAAAACAACGTGTCTGTACAATACAATAATGGTCGTTTATCTGAACATATGGAGAAATGTAACGTTCCTCAAAGGTGTCAGTGTTGATAAATATCGCTTCCCTCTAACCCTCTTAGTTCATCTTGCAGTGAACTCGACCCTCTATGCGTTCCGCTCGTCAGCCAACTCACAGGGGCACCCACATTTGGACGCCATTTTTCTCGTTAACGATTGAGTTTCAGGCCCAGGTTGATAGGACATTTGTTTCTTATTTGGCCATGGGGAGTACGCATGCGAAGTTTGTGACAGGGTTTCAGACTCACCCTGCATATGTTTCAGGATCAAATCCGCATAATCCGAACGGGTCTTATTAATTCGGATTATCGGGGTTCTGCCGTGCAAGCGGGAAGGTGTGGGGGGGACAAGCCATATGACTTTCCTTATCCAGCAGACGACAAAAACAAAAGAATCTATATCTTCCTATCATTATTCAATTTCTAAACAAAGTATTCGAAGGATTTATCATCAATTTGGCCTGGATGCCGCCTACAAAGTTGCCAAAAATTCAAATCCTGCAATCTAAAGCACTGACGCCAGAGCAGGAAGAAGATTATTTGAATCGACGATCATTTCTCACATATTAGGACTGGTAACCTTGAAAAATCAACAATCGCCGATCTTATCTTGAAGATCGAATATTAAGATTTTACGTTCTCTGGAAAGAACGAATATTACACGACACTGTTCCTGATTTAAGTTTTGTTGGGTGATTCAAGTGTCTCTCTTCACACAGTTTGAGTTGAGTTGTAGTAAGTCCATTTTAGCATAACACACAGGTAAATATTTGATCGTCTTAGTTTCGAGTCATTACGATTTAATATCCAAGCTGAAAATTAAGAAATGACTACAAAGTACCTCAAGAGCCTTGGAATCCATCTCATGGAACACTCATCTCCGAGGTCCCTGGTTCTACTCCAGAGAGAGAAAAATCTTTCCCAGCTTAAAAGCCCTCTCAAAAATCGCACTTAAAGAATCTCAAAATCTAATATCCTCGTAGTCGTCTCCCAAGACGAGGCCAGCGCTTATTGTTGTAAGTAAACAATCAATCTCTTTCAAACCGGAAATGGCTTCGGGAGAGCTCTGCCGCCAGTTGCATTCCGCTGAATTGATTCCTCAGCCCGCCGCGGTCCAGAATCACTGGCACCCGTTATTAAGCCCGGTGACGTCGAAAGAGAAGGTGGGCGGGGTAGGTGAAGCTGGCGCTGCGCTTAACCCCTTCTGCTCCCGTACCGACCATTAAACTGTCACTCAACGTTAATCACTGCGCCTGCGCCCCCCAAAACGGCTCCAGGACCGAAACCGTTGGCTAGCCTCGAAGGCAAATCCCGATCGATACGGGAGGGGGACCTTAAGAAAATAGAAGCAGCAAAAGTGGGTGAAAGCCAAAGAATAGGGTAAAGGAGGATGGTAGGGGTTGGTGAGAAAGAGGTAGAGCACGAGAAATCTCTTCAGTCATCAAAGAGGAGGTGGGTGGGATCGTGTTTTGGTTCAAGAGAGGAGAATGCGCCAATTAAATAACCGCCAATTAGTCAGCAAAGCAGCTCGTTAGCTCCTTAACGTCAAAGGCTCCCGGTTTTCCTTCCAAAGGCACCGAAAAGCGTTGCCACCTTGCGTGGGAGAAATTATCATTTCAATTGAATTAATGCCATCGACAGTTATACCTCCCTGCGCAAAAAGAGGAAACGTGTTAGCTCCCGGAAAAAAATCCTTTCGCGATGCCAACATAAATTCAGCTTCAAATTCGTTTAGCAGAAGCCTCATGGAACCTAACTTTTCAAAATCATTTCAATAATCTTTAAAAATTTATTAACTTCTCTAAAGTAATGAATTTTTATATCCAAGCCTCCAACTGATACCTCAACGCTATACCTCTGATATACAAATAAAAAAAACAAATTCCACATTCATCTATCAACTTACAGATCTTTCTCCGAATCGAATACTCAAGTAGGAGATGGAAGCCCAAAGCCTAAGCTTAGGAACTTGCTTACGAAGAGTACTTTATGATCGACTTAATTTTTAACTTATAAATGACTTACATAGACCCCCCCCCCCCTCCCTCATGCCTTTAGTAGCCAGCAAAGCTTGAATGGTCGTGGTATCGATTCAACAAGAAGCAATTCTATTTCGCGCCAAGAAAAGAGCATCGACGATGGTGAAGGCATATTGCCAAGAGCCCGTCTCCTGCTGGTACTATAAATGACCATAGAAATAGATCCGGAAATTATATTGACTGCTACAGCAGAATGCGCTTTTGTGGACCTTATGGCATAATTGGTTGGTTAATTCGTTAGGTGCGTCAACATCTGATCATTTCGACGCCCATACAAGACCAACATCTTATGCTCAATCCTGAGGCAATTCCAGATGACTATTAGTTTTACACCTTATTAGGAGTCAAAGACAAACATCCATGCCTATGGTGGGGTCCGATCTAGCAACCTGATATTAATAACCTGATATTGATATAGTTGATAACGCCATCTCCTAGAGGGAAATTGTCTTTTCCATGTACGTATGAATGAATAGACCAAGTTAACGAAAGTCTTAAATTATGCTGACTCTTAAGATATCGTTCTTATATAGGGGAAGGTGTCCTATATTGTACCATTGCTATTCGGCAAAAAATAAAAAAACATTTATTGCCATTCATTAGCAGTATTTGTAACTTCTTCGGCCGTATATATTATATTAGGTATGCGTAGCTTTTTGAAGGAGAAACAACGGCGTGAGAGCCACGTGCTTTGCATTTGAAAAATTGTTGGCCATTATTAAGGAGATATTCTGCGCGGAAATAAGGAAGTCGTTTAGCTTTTGGATCTTACTACTTACCATATTATTAGCTTTAAAACTACCCTGGGTTTCTCTCAATACGTCTCATGCCTACCATGTAACAACCTGTTGATGTAACAACCATTGGATGAAGCATTCTTCAAATCTCTATCACAAATCTACATTCAGGCACGCGAAATATGGTTGAGGGCTCTGTCATTACACAATATCAAGTGTGTCAGCTATTTGCCAACGTCTATGGGCGAGCAACGTCTATTTATAATGCAGAAAATGGATTTAGAGGAAGTGGGTGTTGGCCTGTGGACCGAAACGTTTTCACCGATGCCGATTTCGCACCCGCAGAAGCATTGATGAATGAAATTCCCCCCCCCCCCCCCCCCCTTCCCAGACTGCCCGAGCTGCTATCCAATCTGACGCACAGACAGATCTAGCATTGGCCGATATTACATCGAGCAGAGCATCTTCAACCAACCAACTACTAGCAGTTCCTATTGAAGAAATTCAATCGGCTGGAAATTCACCACAAGTTTCTACAACAACACGAGCCCACGACCTGCACAAAAGCCAGCTTTGCACAAAAAACAAAATCGGTGGCTAGAAAAATGAAATTTCAAAGCAAACGCTCAAAAAAACAAGCCAAATCAAACCGACCCTTACCAAAAGTTAAGAATGTTCGAAATAGTGGCCGTAACAATTGGTATTGTTCAATTTGGGATAACAATGTAAAGGAAGACACGATCAATTTTAACTGCTCTACTTGGTATCGTGAAACATGTGCAGGTGTTCAGCCTTTTGATGATCATTTAAATGTTCTTTTTGTTAAACTATGGTCATTTTATCTATTGGTACAATTTAAGAACCTACTAGTACATATTATGCAACCGGATGCCTAAAATGTACCACAAGGAGGGTGTTAGGTTTATTTGTTTTTTATTTTATTCATATATTTTCTGATATTTGGTTGTTTTGTTTTTTTAAATAAAGCCAACCAACTTGGGTATCATTTGTATTTATTTTTCTTTGTTGTTTATATTAAAGAATTTACAACAGAAAATGTCTTAGGGGGTTCAATATAAGCAAGTTTCCCCTATGAGAGGGTTCTCACACTCCTGCCACATTCTGGATGGTTGTCACATCAGTATCAAATATGCTACTGGAACTTGACAAATTTAATTTAAAAAAAAAACGCGACAGGCCTTACCTGCGTGGAGGGGCTCCTTTTTAACATTGCATAAACCCAATATATTATGTTGCATCCGACTGAACGGTGCTTGGTGAAAGCTTTATGGAGCGGGCATGAGGGGATATCAGAAAGTAACGCCATTTATTTTTAATGGGAGATATATAGTCGCTGCGTAGAAGTTAACATAGCCAACAAGAAGGCTGAGTACATGCACAGACATAGCATAACAAGTCGTTTAGAAAATGACATCATCTACAGTGGTAGAACAGCGAGGTGTTATAAGGTTTCTTTTCGCAAAAAGTAAAAAACCCGTGGAAATTCATGGGGAAATGTAGAAGTTTACGGTGGCAAATTCCTCGTCTATTCCTATGTGTGCAAATAGTGTAAAATGTTTCGGGAAGGAAGCATTAGCTTTTCCGATAAAGAGCGTTCTGGGCGGCCTGCGTCAGCGGCAACACCAGCCATTATCGAGGACATTAACAACACAATCAGAGAAAATCGTCGCATTTCCTTAAAATAAGTCAATGAAACATTTCACACATCCTATGAATCTGCATGGAATATGGTGCACGAGAAGCTTGGATACCGCAAAATCTGTTCGCGATGAATTCCAATATGACACCAAAACAGACCAGCAACTAAATGGCGTGCAGTCTGCAACATCTGCAGCGCTACAACCAGGAGGAAAGTCGCATTTCTGAATGGCATTGTCACAGGAGGTGAGTCCTGGGTCTTGCACTTCACACCCGAGCCTAAAACTGCAAGTATGGCGTGGAAACATCCACCTTCTCGCAAAAAAATTCAAAATTTCTCCTTCAGCTCGGAAAATTATGCTTACAGTTTCTGGGTCCTGCTTCGTGGGTCAACCGTCAACGCTGCTACCTATTGAGAAACGTTGACTAAACTGCGGCGTGCTATTTGGGATAAGCGACCAAATAGGAAACGTTTCCGACTTCTTCATGTCGCCAACATCGTCAAAACAAAACTGGTCCGTTTCGGTTGGGATGCTCTGTCCACCCAGCCTACAGTCCGGACTTATCGCCCTCGGACTACCACCTCTTTGGTCCCATGAAGAGATTTTTGGGTGGTCAGAGGTTTGATACTGACGAGGAACTCAAATCTGGCGTGCGCCATTGACTGTATTCACAGCCGACGGATTTCTAGGAACGGGATTTCGGGGAGGCCGTGGCCTGGTGGGCTGTCACTGAACACAACTTCTGTGAAGTTAAGCTACATCAGGCACGGCTCGTCACTGGATGGGTGACCATCCGTGATCATTACCCCCCGGCTGCTGTGACCATTATACAGCAGTCGTGAATCCAGGTCCATCCAGGGACCCAACTCGCGGCCTATGGCCATACAGGCCCTGGATGGACGTATTGGATCCAATTAATTAATAATTAATAATAATCATAATAATAATAATAAATATATTTATATTTATATTTATAAAGGGATAGTCTAAAATTGGTGCAGCGTTGGTACTGTTATGGAAATTAGTAACCTCTACGATTTAGGATTCAGTTGCGAAATAACAGTATAAATGAATTATATTTTACATTACTTGTTACGTCCGAAGATGTTACAAATATAAGTTACTTTTGAATAGCATTCAAGAAGTAATTTCATGATTTTTTACAAAACAAATATCCGAACCGAAAAGGTTGATGAATTAGTGTGAAACGATGAAACGGCAAAAGTAACACATGAGCATTCTGTCGTTCACCTTACTTAGTCACTCCAGTCGACTATTCTGTTGTGTTTACTAAAGAACTGAAGCTACGGACGTTGCTCCACTTTCCAGAAACTTTACAGTCTGCTCTGTCTATATAGCTAAGCTCTGATTCAATATAACCTTACAATCCGATTATCGTCAGAGATTTGTGTACCCCCACTCCGTTAATTAAACATCTCAAATAAGCCTAACTCGATTACCTAAATCAAATCCGCAATGCAATTACCAATCCTATCTAAGAAGAAAGAAAAAAGGAGAGGAAGAAGAAAAGCGAACTCATTTCCCAGAAAAGTCTGCAAGGTAAAGAATGACTTACTTATGTAATAAGATTGGAGTAAAGGGAAGGAAGCGGTTACTTTAAATAGATTAGACTAATTAGGATCAAATTACAAGGAGATTGCGTTAGCCGTCAGATAACCTAATTTTGTGGAAATGAGAATTGCGGATGAAGAAGATGGGGTGGGGGAAAAAGCTGAACCCAGTGCGTCACACACTTTATTCGGTGTCGTTTTTCACGCCGTTATTCGGATAAGCTGATAAATGAAGGAAAACTTTATTTATAACGGACAATATTCAAGACTTCATGTTAATCGCTGAGATGCGATTTAACTACCTTTTTCGCAGACTCTTCTCTTATCACTAAGCAACCGCAAAAAGCGACTTTACTAAGGATGTATATATAAATCAAGCAAAGAGTAAATGAAAACGTAAGCTGCACTTGTTTATAAACGAATATCATATATGCACTCTTACATCTTTTATCTTTGAAAATGTTTAATTGCATTCACGATACTATTTTCTGAAGTTCCCTTGGGCGGTAAAATATGACTCTGATCTTGTTGCAGTCGCTTAAATAAACATACGCCTCATCTAGTGTGAACACGTATTTTCGTTTTTTTTCCATGGATAGCTATTAACTTTAGACATGGCTCCTTTGTTCCATGGTCTGGTTTCGTTGATCTATACACCCCTATGAACATGATTTTTCATGTGAAGCTTACGAGCAGCAGCCCAAACGCGGCTCTCGCCGGTTGTCATTAGCTGAAGGCCATTGAAGGCTCCGATTAGCCCTCTTCGCTCCGATGAAATATTTCTTATTTTGAATACTGATAAGTTCAGTTTCTAAGGTTTCTAAAATAACCAAAAGGAAAAACGGTATACGAAAAGGCTTATAATACAGGGTAACTAGAAAGTCCCCGAACTCCAAGTTTAAAACGTATTTACTGCAAAACCATAGAAGATACCCGAGTATTGCTGCTTGGGACAGTTGTGTGTAACCTTTGGAATGCGCTGCACAACGTGACAGCACCACGTGACACGAAGCTTGCGCGAAAAGTGACGTTATGTCGAAAAGTGACGTTATGTCAGTCATCTTCTCACGCAAGAACAAAGTCCAACCTCATACAGTAAAACTCTTGCGGGTAAAACTCTCGCGCTTAAAATCTTAAAACATTAGCAGTAAGCAAAGCGTTTTTCCGAATCCAAAGAACGAAGCTCTTGCACTACTCTGTACGGCCGTAGCTTTAGCAGGCTGAATACGAGGCAGCTAACTCTTGAGACAGCCGCCAAAGTGACTTCCGCGGAGAACGCTGCAGGGAAGCTTGAATTTTCTTCAGAAATGTGGTCGTCACCACGGCCAGTTGGGCACTTTTCGACTTATCGTAAACACTGCCTGCCTCGTCAAACCGGTATACAATATCATACACAGTTGTTTTTCCTGGCGCAGTATAGGAGGCATCAATAAATTTCCTTTGAAAGTGCCGAATGATGCAACTTGGTACAATTTTTCCCCAAAATAAACTTCTACCCTGTTCACACTACAAATCTTGATCATGATGAATTCGCTGATCATGATAAGAAATGCAATGTGAACGGAACGTGATTAAGTGAAACCTGATCATCATATTCGGAACATGTGTAATTTCACACCTGGTCAAATCCTTACCCACGCTCAGAGCCGATCAACTCCCAGAATCCTAATGGCGGAAAAACGCAGCTTCGCTATATATTTAAGAGTTATACGAACTAATTGCACCGTCGTGCCATAAATAATTAACATAGAAGGAACTCTATTTGTTCAAGAACACCGGTTATGAACCGAAACCAAGTTATTTTTATAACCAGAAGATTTTGGTAGGCGGTAAAGTGCCTATCGCTAAAAACTTCACTGTTGCCATCTAGCGGCAAAAATTTTAACTGTGGTCGTGATTTTAACCCATGTGAAGATATGGATTTGTCAATAAAGCTTGAACATGATTCAACTTGAACGTGTGTAAAATGATCATGATCAAGAATTGTAGTGCGAACAAGGTATACAGAATGCGACTCTTTTCTTGCGTGAGAACAATTACCGACTGAAAGTCACTGTTTGCCCGCGCCAGGGCCGTACCCAGAATTTTATTTCGGGGG
>JAHWFO010013591.1:2524103-2575526 GCA_023313115.1 Rhysida immarginata
GGGGGGGGGGGGGAGGGGGCTGAGGGGGCTGAGGGTGCTGGCCCTATTCTTCTATATATAGCGGGGGGGGGGGGCCCCCCGAGCGACAGAAATAGTTGAAAAGTGGAAAATTTGTCATCCTGAGGATGTAGCCGATGACAGATGTAGGCTGTAGCATAGTTAAATGTAAATGGTAGAGTGTGCTCTGCTCTCATCGAATGGTGACTGTACTGGCGATATTTGAGGGGGGAACAGAGAAACACTCGGATTATTGCCGCAAGCCATGCTCAACTAGACGGTGACAAATGGCATATGATGTTTAAATCAATGCGTAATGACGAATCATGACTGGGAATGTTATGCTACTTTTTGATTAACGTTTAAGTATTGTTAGCGTTACTATCATTTCGCTGCAGAGACTGTATTTGATTATGTCATTGATTAGTGGTCTACTTTAGGATGTGCATAAAGTGCCTTAAGATATTCTTAATTTAAATTTCGATGGTTACTCTTCTTTAAAAATTTTAATAAATATAATAATAAAAAAATAACAAAAAAGCCTTAATTCCCTCTTTATCCATTATTGACTATCTTAAAAAATTAATCATCCTCTTCAAAAATAAGAAAAAAAATATTTCGACATATCCCCTCACGTCTCGTATCGATCGCTAATTATATTTAGAAAAAAAATATATTAGAAAAAAAAACAATAAAATAATTCTTTGTATTACGCTGCGTGGGTGGTGAAACCCAACTCGCGTTTCCCACAACTACGTCCGGTCGACGATTATAATTTTAACTATTTAATTTTCGCTCGTCAGTAAAAAGGAAAAAAAAAAAAAAAAAAAAACAGAATTCTTCGCTTCTGACCTGTATTTATTGTCAAAGAGAGAGAGATACACACACACACACACATAGAGCACAACAAGAACAACAACACAGACGAGGGTCCGAGAATTCCACAAACACCGGTCGCCTAGCAACCCGAGTTTAACAAAAGAGAAAAGTCTCCACCTACCCCTTGTTACCGTTCCCCAAAACGCAGTCGACGTCGGCAATATTGGAATGCTCTCCTCCGTAATAACAATATTGCATGTGCGCTCCGACAAAAATTTCACTTTAGGCCTAACAAACGTTGTTATTCCTCGTGTCGTTAAGCAAACATTTTTTTTCCTTTCATGTTAATCAAGTTGGGATACAGAAATCTCATCTATTTATTTCATTAATACATTTATTTATAATTCCCCATCACCTAGCAACAAGAACCCTATAAACAACAGTAGGCCTACTTTTATATCCCTTTTTAACACCCACGTTGTAATTGCACCTTAATCTTTAACTAGGAAAAGAAAAGGAAAAGAAAATTCCAACAACAACCATCCCCCCAAGAGGTTCCCTCGACGCACAATTACTCTTCGAGAGTAATGACTCCAACACGGCATCGACATGTATACAACACAAAACAGACAAAATAAAACATTCATAGCCAACCCCCCCTTGGATGAAGGTTTCCTTTAAATTTCCCCAGGCACAGAGTCATGCAATCTAAGAATTAAACATTCAAAACATGAAGCGATTAAAGCGAAGGTTAAACTCCGGCCATCCCCGTCGTCTTTTATTTAATACTTTTTGTCGTTATAAAATGAGTTACTTATCTTTATATCATTACCTTAAATTATAATAGAAATATCGGGTTCAAGCTCAGAAATGCACATAAAACACAATATCCAGACCAATGCTCTATAGGCTGAATAGCTTACGATACAATTCAAGTTGTCGACTTTGGCTTGTTTGGCTTTATGGTTCTGGATTTATAATCGAAAGGATGGATATTAGTTCAGTCAAAGGCGTTCAATTATACATACACTGGCTAATGAATTAGAAACGTGTTTATTATTATATTGGACCCCTTTGGCCCGAATTACAACATACCTTAGGGTTGGCATAGAGTCAATAAGGTGTTGAAGCACTTGTAAATCAATGGAAGATCTGACGTTTCCTTAGTTCTCGCAGATTGCTTGGAAGATTATCTTGCCGTCGTATGTATCAGTTGGTCACGTGACAGTCGGTACCAATATAAAGCGAGAACACACCTGTCAACTGCAATACCCGTGACCATGGGTAAAACAAAGGATCTGAGCGACTTCGAACGCGGGATGGTAGTTGATGCCCGGCGAGGTGGACAGAGTATTTCCGAAACCGCACGTCTTCTACGCTTTTCCCGAACAACCATTTCAAGGATTTACCAGAACTGCTTAAACAACCAAAAACAACAAGCCAGACACAAGCCTGTGTTTGCAAACGACTCGTCGATCCAAGGGGTGAGCGTATGATGGGAATGCTTGTTCGTGCGAATAGAAACGTCACGACTCGTCAAGTAAACGTGGAATACAACACTGGACCGCAGAATAACATCTCTGAACGCACTACACGCCGTACATTAGCAAGGATGGGCTACAACAGCCGACGGCCTATCCAGATACCTTAGTTCTCCACCCAAAACCGCAAAAAACGTCTCCAATTTGCCCGTGATCACCAACAGTGGACCGTCGACGACTGGAAGAAGGTCTGCTGTTCGGATAAATTCCATTTCCTATTGCACCATGCAGATGGCCGACGCAGAATTTGGAGACGAAGCGATGGACCCCTTCTGCCTTGTTTCCACTGTTCAGGCTGGTGGAGGTCCTGTAATAGTCTGGGGAATGTTTTCCTGGCATACATTGGTCCGCTAATACCTGTAAAACAACGCCTTAATGGTCAGGACTGGTTATTCCAGCGGGACAATACTCCATGTCACAAGGCTCGTATCGTCATGAAATGGTTCCAGGAGCACGATAATGAATTCAACTTACTCCTCTGGCCATCACAGTCCCCGGATTTGAACCCAATCGAACATTTTTGGGATGAGCTGGAACGGATTATTCGAAGCATGGCTCCACCACCTTCCAATAAGCATCAACTGAGAGCAGCTGTTGCATTCGCATGGACAAACATCAGGGAACAATGCTTCCAGCGGTTAAATTAATCCATGCCACGGCGAATTCGTGCTGTTATAGCTGCTAGAGGTGGCGCAATACAGTATTAGGGGGGTATTCCTAATAAACTGGCTACTCAGTGTAGAAGTGGTCAGATGTAGAATAAAAACGCAGCATTTCACGGTGAACTTGGTTGCAATAACAGAACTGAGGAATTTCCATACCATGACTCCATCACAAGAACCTTGAGTTGTCTTGGTAAGATAATGCTAGATCCATTACTTCATGGGGCTCCCGCCAAAACGCTTGTCGGTACAAAACAACGTGTATCAGCATTCATGAGATCTAACATAACCTTCTTATGTCCAGTCACGACGTTACAGACACCACTGTGGACTAACCTCCCTGTTCTTTGCAGAAGTCCGGGGGTTTTGTATAGGCATGCGACTGCCAGTTTGGATCCGCTTCAATTGAATCCTCTGGATATCGCACTTTTCGAGAATCCAATCTCTGCCTCGTTGTTTCAATCGTAGCTCCAGCTAGATGAGCGCCAACAATGAGTCTCTTCAATGCTGATCAAACTATTTTGCGTAAAAACTGATTAAAACAAATATTCATATGTTTCACGCATTGTTCCTAATTCATATGTACTGTGTTTGGTATAATGAGAAAAAAAAACGCACGCTCAACATTCGTAGTCTTGGATTTCAATGTTTTAAATATTTAAATGCGATTGCGCCATTCATCAATTCCAATATCACGAAAAATCCAATTTCAATTCTACGTAAAAGTCAATCATCAATAACAACAACAACAACAACGGATATCGAATAGAGCATTTCCGCCACAGATTTCAAAACGATTAACGTCAAAATCCTCAAAACAACAAACCTCGCCATTTCACCCTTAAGGGCTTCAAAAAAAATCCCAAAAATTCAAGTTGCGCAATCTATAGGAGAAACAACCTTGAGCCAAACTAGGAGAACCTCGCCCTTGATGATGACCGAAAAATTCAAAAGCCCCAGGGTGCGTCGCAAAATGGGGAAGCAGAAAATGGAAGGACTCAGTTTAAAACTCGCTTCTGCAAAGAATTTCCAATTTGGGAAACGAAACTAGAGATAGAGATAGAGAGAGAGAGAGAGAGAGAGAGGGAGAGAGGAAAGCAAACCCCTTACGACACAGGGAAAAGGAATCCTATTAATTTTGAAGCGGGAATCCGGGCAATGGCGTTGGCAATTTTATGCAGATGCAATCGTATTTTATTATTAACAAAAGTGATAGTCTCCAGTTTGCGGGATTAAAGCCGAAGGAGGCGAATCGCCCGCCAACGATTGGCGCCGCAGCGGAGACCCATTCTTCTTATTACCAAAGGGGATTGCAGAAAATGGTAATTAGAAGGAGCGTATCTAAGTGAATATAACATTTCTCTATAAAGGAGTTTACGCACTTCATAAGTTTAATTAAAATAGTTTCAATTCTCACCATGTACATTAAACCGCTCTGTCAAAAACATCAATAAATGAAATATCATAGCAGTTTATACGGCAATGTCTGCATTAGTCAGTATGCCGAAAAGCCGTGAGTTCTCTGACCTTAAAAGAGCAGTTATCATAGGGTGGCAAGCCAATCGGCGAAATTAGTGCTTTGACAGGGCATCGTCGATCACTTTGGTACGATGTGCTAAAGTACAAACAGAAAAGTCCAATAACGACAAAAAAAATCGAAAACCATGTCGAAGAGTACCGACCTGATCTTTCGCAAAAATATACTTCAGGGCATCCTTGCTGCTTTCCTAATGATGCCAGTGATCCAGATTTACACTCTAGCTGGACAAAAATCGAAATTGCAACTTTCTTGAAACAAGTCAAAACTTGCACAAACAGGCTGTAAAATGATCTTCCACTGTCGGAGGGAATTAAGTGTAACGTGACAAGTTTCTCATCCTGGATTTTCTTCAATCATCACTGCTGATTCATGAATTTTGATTAATAATGGCTAACGTGTCTCCTGGTATGTAAATTAATATTTCTGTATCAAATTAAGTTTATTTTTGCACTTACTTACTTACTTACTTACTTTTCAAACCCGCTTATCCGTTAGGGTCGCGGGGGCAGCAGCCCTATGGAGGATCTCCAGCGATCGCGATCTTCCGCCATCAGGCGCATGTCCTCTCTGGTAATATCCAAGCGACTCGAACCCAGATTCTCCATGTAGTCTAGCCAACTGGTTCTAGGCCGACCCCGTGGTCTCTTACTCACTGGCTTGGAAAATAATAACTGCCTAGGAAGACTAGTTTTCGGCATCCGTATCACGTGGCCATACCAACTGAGATCTCTCAATGCGGAGAAGTAGCGGCTCAACATCTAAAGATTCCCTTATTGTGCTGCTGTACACTCTATCTAGTAGGGTAACACCTGCTACACCTCTCATTTCGGCCGCTTGTACCCGCGATCGCACTCTTTCGGTCATTATCCAAGCCTCATGACCATAGGTGAGAATGGGGACAAAGATAGATTTGAAGACGGAGAGCTTGGCTTTGTTACCTTTGCACGATTTTTAAAATCGATATAAGGAAATGCATGGCAAAATATTTTTTAACTGTTTTTACATAAACCTCTCATACATTGTGAGATACAAAAATTTCCCGGAGAGATCCGATCACGAATAATGTGTTTGTGAGATATGGGTTTGCTTAGTTTTTAAGGGGCAAAAAAATTAGCTGCGTCTACTCGCGCCTTTTTTTATAAATCCACTAAATACACAGCCTCATATCAATATATTGCACTATAATGAACTTTTGTATTAATTAGTTTTTACCTATTTTCAACAAGACAATATCGATGTAATATAATTCATTAACTTAAATTAACAAACCAATTCCAATTACATAAAAACTTATAATTTTGAACAAATGACAGTATTATTTGTGTTGATGACTTTTAATGTTATGTCTTAATCTTTGCACCTCAGCAGAGGTGATAATAATAAATAAATCATTAAGGAATGACTTAACCAAGTACCGAAAGGCTAAACTAATCGCCATCACATAAACTATTTGAAACAAGTCCAAAATATTTCAATGGTACCATTCAATGGTAAATGTTTTTGAAGCATTAATACTGAACTTTTCAATGGTACCATAATGATGTCATTTGAACATGTACCACTGGATCAAATTCAACCATCTTCGAACTTTGTAATTATCCTTGTATATTCGTCACAGACGGGTCGTTCTGAGTTATTTGCTATGTTACATGCCCTATCTTAGCATTGAAAATTTCTAATGATACCATAATACTATTATTAGCACAGGTACCACTCAATCAAATTTGCATATCTTCAAATCTACAGTATTAAGTACTCTTATATTCGTTCATGGCATGCCATTCCAAGTTGTTTGATATATTACATGACATATTTTAGCACTGAAATTTTTCAACAGTATGATAATGGTGTCATTAGCACAGGTACCCCTGAATCCAAATCGACACATCTTCTAACATATTAATTACTCTTGTATATTCTTTCATGACATGTCGTTACAAGTTGCTTGTTATATTACATGATATAACTTAACATTGGAAATTTCCAATGGTACTATAATGGTATCATTAAAACATGTACTACTGAAAGTCATGTTAGAGGATTCAGACGTGCTCTGGATCCTGATTTTATTTCTAATAGACGATAATGCATGTCCAGATAGAGTTTTGATAGCGGAGGGCTTTCTACAATGTGAGGATATTCAACGCATCGAATGGTCAGTAAGATCTCAGAATATGAACTCTATTTTGAGCATGCATGGGAGAAAACGTACATAATAATAACGAGTTTTATTCGCTCTTATTTTATCATTTCGAGGTGTTTGATATATTATTTGTTATATTTTATCATTGAAAACTTTTGAGGGTGTCATAAGGGTACCATCTTCAAAATGGTTCATGCGCGGAATCATATTTATCGATTGACGAAAACAGATTTTGAAAATCTTTCATAGCCTTCGAGGAGTTAGAGTTACAGACAGACAGACAAACACGTTTCCCCACACTGGTGATATAAAGCACCTTTCGGTACTTAATAAATGAATATATTTAAAAATAAGTAAACAGTGTATAAAGTACTGATAATAATCATTCTATATTATTGTATATATTTAAAAACAATAAAAAATTCAAATTCTACCCACTTGTCAAGAGAAATATTTTTGTCCAGCTAGATTGTTAATCCGGATCACTGTGCAGAGGCCTGCTCATCGACTGTAGCATATGGTCAGAAAGAGGAGGCATTTTATCTCAAAAGATGAGCCCTCTTCGTAGCCAGCGTCGCCGCCATTAGGCACAGGGTAGGTTAAGGTAGGTTAGGTTATTACAATATAAAACAAAGTGTGGATATAACACCACCACTAATACAATGGATTAAAAAATTCCTTAGCCACAATCAATGGGATTTTGCTTAAGTTCCATTATAGCTGAAATATTCTTGAGACGTTTTTAAATTTCATTTAAAAGATTGTAACTTCCATTTCTCCAAAACTTATCATTTTTATGTAAATGACATCTTCGCCATTTTCGAGTTAGACTCATACCTTCTGGAAGACTTCATCAACTACCTCATCACTTTTTATTCTGCTATTAAATTTACTTATTAAACAGAAGTTAATCGAAGACTACAGTTTTTATAATTTCCATGGTTTGAATAGTGTCACAATAAGTATACTGAAATAAAGGACCAAGAGTCACACGGTAAAGCTAATTGCCCACAGGAAATATTGTAGATCGGATAAGCCTGCCATAGCTAAACATTCACTCGATACTGGCCATTCTTTCGCTATCGAAGACTTAAAATTGCTCCATCCAATTAGCAAATGGAATCTCTTTGATCCCTCTGAAAGCATGGCGATTCAAAACACCAATGAGAACACTTTGTTGAAACTTAACTAAAAATCAATCAGTCATTCTGTTCTAATAAAGTCGTGGTCAAAATTCGAAACCAATCAATACTTGACGATACAAACACAATGTATGCGTCAAAGTTACAACTCTCGTTCAGTTCTTGGAGGGAACTTTAATAGCGTCAGGCTCGTTCAAAACATTGTTCAACCGTTCCCAAAAAGAAAGTTATGTTCCAAAGGATGTGTTCCGATGCATTTCTACACTATACCCGATCGAGTAACTGATACAAACAGTGTAGAAATGCATCGGATGATGCATACATTCGTCATCAGAAATGAGATGAGACTGTTCAACGAGTTATATTGGCTCAGTTGACTTAACCCTTCTTTTAGAATCTGCCATGTTTATTCCTCAGCACGTTTATGATGATTTATTACTAAAATCCAGGTATACGAAAGCTAGTCTGTCTCATCTGGGTGGTATTCCCAATAGTAACAATTGCTATGTTGTAATTACAACAGAAGAGTGCACGCGCTTTAAACCTAACCATTAAAAACCCACCCCAACCCCAAGCTTTAATTAACTAACTCTCTCCATAATCCATTCTCTTTCAAACCAACCACGACATACATTTTACGACGTCTCTCATAACATCCGTCCATCCAATCATTAACCCCGTGGTCGTTGCTTTCGTGTAGGGGGCCATATCAAAAGCAATAAATCTGGAGAGAAAATATATTAGAGGGCGCTCATTTTGAAGTTACACAAGTATAAATCTCCAACAGAGAACAACTCATTTCCCCGTAAAAATAAAGCGATTCTCAAAACCCAACGAGTGTCCAAAAGCGCTCGCGTCGTTAACATCAAACTCAACACGGCTAATCCTGGCGGTTAATCTTTATTCGAAATATCCTGGAAACAGCCATCGCCTTTAAGAAGAAGAAGAGGGGGAGGGGTACTTTAATTCTCTCCTTAAAAGTATTTCTTTCATTTCCTCCCCTGTTAAAGTTTGATGTTTCCTCCTCCAGTCCTCGCTCTCCTTTCTTCGATTTTTCCCTCTTCTTCCCAGTGTAAACGTTTAAACAAGTTCATTTCCAATCTCCTGATCTAGATTCAGACCTCGATATCTCCTGCGACTGAATTGTAATCGATCCGCCCAATTCCCTTCTCCTTATTTCCTTTCGCTCTTTATTTAATCAAACGCATAGGAAACGATTACATTATGAGTGACTGCCTTCGTCAATGAGTCTTAAATCACTAATCGATAATACATTTTCGCCATTTCAGCGCCGATATATCGACTAACTAAAGAGCAAGTATATCTCAACTTACATACGACCTGGATATGAAATGCTCTTTAAATTATGTATTCTAAAGTGGCTTACTTTTAAAAAGAATAAAAATATCGATTGATAATGAACAACTTAGTATATCCAGTGCAAGGGAGGCCTGTATCAAACTAAAAAGTTAAAATAGTGTATGATTGGTCAAATCGTAGATTTCTACCAATAATAAACCCTAAATTTGGTTTACTTACGATGACGTAACAAGGTATGACGTTTCAGTTGTTTGGCTTTCTTTCTAGAAGGTGTTGGCTGTGTGCGCTCAAATTTTTTCACGGCTTTTTTTGAAAGAAACAAAATTTCACGATTTCTTTCGTTTCAAGCATTAATACTTAGCTTTAGCTTAGTAACATATTTCAATATTGTATGAATCTGTGAAGTCTACTACACGTCTACTTTGGCAACAATGTCTAACAATTGAAATAGGAAGTTTAACTGGACACGCCCACTCCAACTTTCGTTGGATAGAGTATAGTAAAAACACAGAAAATAATGAAAAACTCAACAGTATAGGGCTCTACATGGTCGGGACACATTAATATGACCACCTCTCCTCGAACATATTGGAACATCCCATGGTATGCAGATGAAAAATCATAGCATATCATTAAAAGCTGGCAACAGCAGACGTGTAGTAGCATGGTTAACACAGCAATTGTCGCCGTCATGGGCAGAGCAAGTGACCTGTCGGACCTCCAAAAGGGGATGATCATTGCCTATCGGGCCAAGGGGGGGGGGGCAACATTTCAGAAACGGCCACCTTTGTGAACTGCTCTAGGGCTGCCGTTGTGAAGGCGTACCGCAACTGGACGAACCAAACCGGTTCGAGCAACCGAAGAGGTAACTGTGGGGCCCCACGGGCCATCGATCTTAGAGGCGAGCGTCGGTCACGACGCCTGGCCAAGGCCAATTGGCGTGCCTCTGTTGAGCAACTGACACAGCAAATGAACAGTGGGGCCACTAGAAGTGTCAGCACCAAGACAGTGCAACGATCCCTCTTGAGGTTGGGGCTCCGGAGCAGGCGTATGGTAACAGCACCCATGTTGACGCCTGTGCATCGCCGAAAACGCCTCCAATTCGCAATGGACTATCGCCATTGGACCTCGGCCGAGTGGCAAAGGGTTGCTTTCTCTGACGAGTCGCGGTCTCTGGTGAATAAAGTGGACGGACGATGGAGAATTCGCCAGGAAGATCTGAGAACAGGCATCCCGACACCACCGTTGGAATGTTTTCGTGGGGGATGTTTTCGTAGTATGGTCTGAGTCCCTGATACCGCTGGAGGGTACACTGAATGCTGCTCGTTAGCTGACGATCGTTGTAGACCAGGTACTCCCCTTCATGTCGACAGTCTTTCCTCAGGGTGATGGTATTTTTCAACATGACAATTCTCCCTGCCATACTGCCAAAATTGTCCACGACTGGTTCGAGGGGCATGAGGATGAATTCAAGCTACTCCCATGGCCACCAAACTCCCCGGAACTCAACCCCATTGAATATTTGTGGGACCATCTCGATCGCCATATCCGTAAGCTGGACCCTCCACCACGCACGGTGATGGAATTAGGGATGCACTGATCGCCGAATGGTCCCAGATACTTTCCGAGGACTTATTGACTCTCTGCCACGTCGACTAGCTGCTGTGCTTGCCGCCAAAAGTGGATATTCCGGATGCTAGCAGGTGGTCATATTAATGTGTCTCGACCCTGTAGATAGTCCATTGAAATGTTTAACCGACCTCTAACCGACCTCAAACAGCAATAGTAGTTACAGTGAAAAAATAGGCCTCACGCTTTTTTGGGACCATAATTTTGAAACATTGTATATTCAGAGGATACACTAAACAGCGTGTCGTATTCTGACCCCTTTGAATACCATTTGGAACCCGAAATAAGGTCCAAAATCGAGGTTTACTAAGTTCTGGTGTGTTTTTACAGCATGACAATGTGCGGCCGTACACATCTTCCTCAACGGTTGCAAAAAATCTCCACCTTAAGTATTTTCAACATCACGCCCAGTGATTATCATCTTTGGGTCACTTAAGGAAGAAACTTTTTACGGACGACAAATTGAAAAAAGCCGTGCATGGTGCACAGCCAACCAATATTCGGAATGGAAGTACTGGCACAAATGCATTAAAAGCATTTTCATTAGTATGAATTTATATTTTGTCAATAAAAATTATTTTAAGGTTATTCTTTGATCACCCCTCGTTCATATACCAAAAACAACAAGCGTAAAAAATAATAGGCTAAGACTTAAATTTTACTTACAAATTTAGACGCTTCACTATACAATGGCATCAGAGGAAAGAATCATTTCTTACCTGCAAAGATTAAAACAAAAGTTAGGGAAAAAATAAAACTTTTTTAGAAATTTATAACACTAATCAATTTCTATGAAATAAGTACAGTCCATGAAATGTCGAATTTCTGAGAAAATAATTTGATAAAGCCGGATGGTGCTTGCATTTTAGACAGTGAGGGATAACTATCAGTGCTCGTGAGCAAGGAATCATTTGAGCGCTAGCATGCAGTGTAATTCTACAGACATAAAATGGAAAAAAAGTACGGTCGCGGTAATCCGAATTAATTGAAGCAAGGTGTTCGGATTAGCAAGTAGTTCGGATTATTGGATCTGCATACAGTACTGTACAAGTCCTAAAACATACATTACGTTTATAATTGTAAATGAGAAATACAGTAGCTATGCACAGAAAAAAAATTCGAAAAAACGTTTCAACAATAAACGATTTCGATCTTTCCTTATCTTAGTTAATGAAACAATTCTTCGGCCCAAATTGCTGCCTCTTTGTGAGAAATTGCCACCACCTAAAACCAGATGTATAGTACAACAACAAACTTTACAGCAAAATCAAAACTTAAAGTTTCCTGGGCTTTTCCTGTTGATTGAGCTCATTATGGAATTCGAGGGAATAAAAAATGTATTATAGGAGAAGCTCCATTGAGAGGGCCTGTTCGCATTATAAGAGGTTCGGATCATTGGGGCTCGGATTACTGCGACCATATCAGAGACTTCACCCTAGTTCAAACTTCACGCTGATAAAGCACTTGGCACAGCAAAGTAGTTGATAAATTGGTTCCCCGTGATCTCACTAAACGAAACATAAGTCGACTGGCGTCTCTAAAATATCATTACTACAAGGGGCGTTCAAATTTGACCTGGACTTATTTTTTTTTTAAATTTCATTGTTGCAAAAATCTAAACTTTGGGATTGCAACTACCACCTGCCATGCAAATGCAGCACCACTCATCCGGTTGCCATGACAACCTATTGTTTATTTAAACAACATGTCAGACAGCGGTGTGTCGACCAAGGTGGAACAATGAATAATCATCAAGTTTCTCCACAACGAAGGTGTGAATATATCTGAAATTCATCAGACATTTCAAACACAGTTCATCGAGTCATGTTCGTCTCGATCATCCGTCTTTGCTTGGTGCCAAAACTTTGAAGGAGGGCGAGAATCCACTGGTAATAACCTCATAAGGCAAGGCCAGCAACTGCAATCAATGATGGCATTATTGGACGAACAAATGAGCTGATAAGGGACAACAGGCGGATTCATATCCGAGAAATGGCTTCAATACTGAACCATCAGCACTGGCAGTGAGGAGACCATCATCCAGAATAAGCTGAAATTCAACAAGATCTGTGCCAGATGAGTCCCTAAGCAACTCTCCGAGGATGACAAAAAACCATCCAGGTGGAAATATGTTCCATGCTGCTGCAGCGATATGACAGGGAAGGTGACAGTTTCGTAAGGCGTGTTGTGACCACCGACGAGACATGGATTCATCCCCATACCCCTGAAAGCAAGCGTGCGAGCATGGAGTGGCGACACATTGACTCACCACGACCCAAGAAATTCAAGAATGACACCGTCGGCAACGAAAGTGATGGCAACTGTATTCTGGGACATTAGGGGATCATTCATATCGATTTTCTGGAAGAACGTCGAACCATGAATGCACTTTACTACTGTGACATTTTGAGGACGTCTCTGAAGCCGGCACTAAGGGAAAAAGTGACCAGGACTCCTTACCAGTAGTGTTTGTTTTCTGCAATACCAGCCCACACAAGCCAGACTATGGACACTTGACATTTTACCATTTCCTCCATACAGCCCGGTTTTCTCCCCTTTCGACTAACACCGTTTTGTACCATTAAAATTTTTCTTGGGAGGGCAGAGGTTCGGCTCCTATGAGGAAGTGAAACAGGAAGTGTGTGTGTTTGCGTGTTTTGTAATTTCCTGATTTTATAAAAAATAAAGTCCAGGTCAAATTTGAACGCCCCTCGTACAATGCCTCAAAAGAGTCTAGTTAAGCGACCGTTCATGAAGTTTTACTACTTCATGAAAACGCGAGATCACACGAATTAAGAACAACACTCAAAAATACAAAAAACACTTGCACTACGAGAGACACCAACCATTCTCTATAGACCTTTCTCCACCGACCACCACTTTTTTAATTATTTGGACCCGTTTTGAGAAGGAAAAGCCTCAACAACAAGGCAATCGCCAAAAACGCTTTTGAGGAGTTTCTTTAATCCAGAACCTTCAGATTCAACGAAACTGGAGTAAAGACATGTGCATCTCTACGAGAGGGATTTAGTATCTAACGAAGCCTATTTTGAATAATAAAAGCAGTCTCCACAGAGTTGCTACTGATTTGGTTTTATTACCAAATTCGATATTTGTACAACAGCCTGATGTTTCAAAAACAAGTTTTAGAACTACTCCTGAAAACATGATTACACTATGTGATCAAGAATTTCTTGATACCCTGTTTCATTATAATGATATATAAAGGTAATGATATCTATTAATCACTGTCTAAATATTTTATACTTGTTAGGAGCTTTAACATACTGGGGTCGGAATTACGGGGGTGGGTATTGAGATAGGACAACATATCTATGTGCTATTTAGGTACGTAAAGGCCTGAAATTCGGTATCTAGATTCCTCTAGGCAAGATCTACAATACTATGAAGTTTAGGCCCAGGTGTTCCATTGGGGTCGGATTTGCGGGGGTGGTAGTCACGTGGTCTTTAGGACTATGCCAACATTTGCGGGGGTGTAAAAGTTTTGGGTAGGGAAAAAAATTAGAATAAACGCATTATAAAGGAGGCCCTCTTTATTAAAAATTCCGATTGTACTCTGGCCAAAGCGTCGTATGATATTCACAGTGATTGGAGCATTCTGTGAGTGATATCATCTCCTTCGACTCCATCTTCCTTTTTATTATTAGTTTCATTTGTTTTTTTGTATTGGTACCTCCCTCCTTCATTTATTCTGAAGATGAGCAGCTGGTCTGCTCGAAAACGTTAAGTTTTTGTAAACCTAATTGGCATATCATGTTAAGACATTTTGTCTACCAAAATTTTTTTTTTTATCCGGAGAAATTTTAATTTTCATTATGTAAAGAATTTTCCGTCAATGTCAGCAGTTCCGCCCATAATTTTTTGTCTTGTGTTTTTGGATTTTGCATAAATTCTGTGTGGTGTTTTCTACGAACGTTTTCAAGTGCTATCCATCGTACCAGTCAGCCCTTTTCACCAAGGACAATTTTTCATCATGAAAATTTCATCCTAGAAGACAGCTTACTGTAAAACACATCTTTCAGCTGGCTCAAGTTGTATGTATTTTAATCTTATTTTATGCAATCTTCTGGCCACGGACTTCAGATCTTTACATGTATATTCCCATTTTATCATTAATATCATGCATTAATTTCATGTTTTTAAATTGTTGTTCAATTCCGTGTGTTTTATTGGCATAGTTTATTGGTTAAATTGATGGTTGGGGGGGTTTTGGTCTTAACTTCACTAATTGGAAACCTTTTTGTTAATATTTAAAAATTTTTTGAAGTCAGATATTTATACTTTGGATTGTTACATTTAGGTCAGGGGGTTGGCGGGCTGTTGTCCTTCATGCTAGATTCCTTTACTATTACATATTTCTTTTTGTTGTTAAGTTAATTTTTTAAGTTGGGTAAATAAACAATTTTCATGTTTATATTGGAGGAATTCTATCTATTTATGCCAACATATGGCTTGTGATATATCATACGTTTGGAAATGATAAGAAAGGAAAGAAAATACGAGCTTTTTTTACATTTTCTGCATATTAAGTTCGAGAAAATTAATTTTTGATTAAAAAATCTGGGGAGAGGTAAAAAGTGCAGATAAAGAGGTAAAAATAGATGACTTCAGGATCTGCTACTTGCCTTACCTTACTCGGGGGGAGAGGAGGGGGGATTAATTTTTTTAATAAATGTATAAATGTATTTCTCCTTCAGTGCTAAAGCTCCTCCTTGGAATGTTTAGAAGATTTTATTTCACTTTAGTCGCTTATTTCTAATTCCCTAAATGGCTTTAAAAGAGGCAATGTGATTAATTAACATAAAGGCTTTAACATTAACACTATTAAATAATGTAGTGTCATCTAAACAGGTAAACTGTTCTGTCTAGACTTCCAATTAAGGCAACCCGAAAATGTGAAGCCGAAAAATTCACAAGGAGTAGGCCTAACGATTACTTATTCTGGATCTCTATATAAACCTACCCACATTCAAAATAAAAATGAAGCAGACTTCTTCCAGTCCTGAGCTCAATCCCGTATCCAATCCACCCACAACGAGCAAGTCCATTCTTGGGGGTCGAACCCTGAGCAATAAAACTAAGAAACAATATAAATGCCTCCTCTATTTACTTCCCAATGTTTCCCGCGAGATATTGTCTCCAAACGAGTCTATTTGGAAAGAGAAAGAGAGAAAGGTTTGGGGGAGGCTTTATAAGATTTCTCCGTCGCATTTTCTGGGAGCCATTTCCCAACCTCCCTCCCTCAACACAAGGATGTTCCACGACAGTTGTTGCGCATGATTGCTCCCCTGTCATGAGTAAATAAAAGAAAAAGAAAAGAGGAAAAAAGAGGAAAGTAACGCACTCTATAGACAAACACAGAAAAGAGGGAGAAGTAAGGACAAAAAAATCTGATCGAAATAAAAAAAAAAACTGGAGATCCCCACCCCATAGCCTGGAGCATTCCACACTTCGACAACACTTTGAAATGGTTGAGTTTCTGTGTTGGAGAAAAAACTTATTCTTTGATTGCACTGCCTTCATAAATGTTATACGTAGCCATTTTATTGCATATTCCCACTGAACTAGTATACACGATGCGTATTACTCCAAAGAACTGTACTGATAGATTGTCACATTAACGCCCTCATCCATAGGGTTGAACTTATCCAAATCAACAGTGGATGATAGGTTAGGTTAGGCAAACACGGCAATATACTATAAAATATGACCGACAGACAGTCATATCTTAACCAAGTTGATCCATCAACAGTAGCCTCCAGCAAACGGCAAGGTTCGTGTAAGCAACGTGAATGTTCATCTAGAAAAATCAGGCTGTTTCCCATAAAATAACTACTGGAAGGTTATCTTGCCAGATGCCAGGAAAAAACTGTTAGCCATGCAAGGAAGAAACAGACGAACCAGGATATGATATAAGCCAGGAGAACGATATCTACTTCGATCCTGTTCCAACAGACAAATTGGTCTGTTCTTATTTCCATTGCTTGTTCCTTATCCACTGGTTGTGGTTGACAGAATCATGAACACTCAAATGCTCTATGAACATCTTGAACAAAACAAACACCCGGACACCCATCAGTTAACGAGCAAAGCACCGGCACTCAGAACTCGGACCGTTAGAAAGCTCGAGAAGTTCCTGGCAGGCACAATAATGAGTGGATCTTTCCAAACAACTCCAGGATGCAGGTTTCTGGCACTGAATTGAAAATGGGGATTCAAAATGAACCTATTTCTCAAATCTGTACAAGAGAAATCAGTGGTTCATATCAGAGATTGTTGCACTTTGATCTAGTTCCAATTGGATACGCAATGATATCCTATCCGAAACCCTGCAAGTTGACAATGCTCTAGAATACACTGCGAACAGCACCAAAGTCACACTCCAGGCATACAACCCACAACTTGCACCATCATCAGATTACCACATCTTCCTGTTCAAAGCCCCTTCCTGTACAGATGATGGATCAATAATGTGGAAGAGGTCGATAATGAGTGCCAAGTTTTTTTTTGTCTCCAAACCGACCGGAAGTGAGGTTTTGGTACAAACATGGCGAGAACAATAGATCAAGACGGAACTTCGAGAAATAAACTGTTTTGTGATTCGTACCTGAGCCTAGTAACCAGTTTTTTAGAAGACAGTTGAGATGTTTGGCCACATATGCGAATGGGACTAACCAATTACTATATCGACTCTTTTAAAGACAAAGACCCAACCAATAGAGAATACAGTTGAATGCGCAGAAGAAGACTTGGAGACCTGCGAATTGATCTCAACTAAGGCCAGAGTAATTCACTCGGTACTATACAGCATGGAAAAGCTTCCCTGTGATAATTCTGACATTTTGCAGGACCTACAGAAGCATACTGATTGCAAGGCCAACTCTCTCCTGCAAGCAGATAGAGACCAAGCAAGAAGAACTAACTGCAAACTGTGATACTTCGACAATTTGGGCATACATCACAATTCTGTTAATTCAAGCACCCAATTTGTTTATTAAGACAACCCTCACAGTTTTAAGCAAATTTGTTATTGCTTAGGTACCCTCACAATCTCCAGATCTCAAACATTTTTGGGATGAAGTAGAAAAGACAATCAGATTGCTGGATCCTGCCATCAAATCTCACACAACTGGAAAGTGTGTTCAGCAAGCATTGTCTCAGATTCATCAAACCATCTATCAACATCTCATGCCAAGAAAAATGGAAGCAGCATTAAAGACAAAAGGTGCCTCAATGATGTACTGAGGAGACTGTCATAATAAATTGGCCGCTCAGTGTATTAACATTAGTAAGACAATATAATCAAACGCCTGACCCCAAAGAGCAAAATCTTGTCAATTCATGGATCAATTACTAGAGCGATTATTAATTATATCGCAGGACGCAAATTCCAATCCATCATCCAATCGATGCCCCAATATCCACTACCTTTCCTTAAAACCAAACACGAATCAAGGCCGTTCACCTGTAAATTATACACTCCCCCGCGGAGCGGCCATTAATCATAGGGTTAGACAATCCTGCGCCATCTTAAGTGACAACCAATTGGAAGAGCTAATTTATAGGTTTTAATCTTTCTAATAGGAGTGGGGCCCTTTCATTGATTTTCACATTCAAAGACAATTTCATATTCGTGCCTGTTCAATCGGCTGGAAATAATTTACGGCTTAACGCCATGTCATTTGGTCGTGTAAAGGGGATCGCTACAAATTGCGAAACAGAAGTAATTTAAATTTATTAAAGGATCTCTGAAAAGAGAATACACACTCCTCAAGAAATTGTAGATGCGAAAAATAGCACAACAGAATGATTACCTTACAGGAGACTCACAGAATGAAGAGACTCGAACTTCATTAACGTAACAATGGACAGTTGCTAGTCAGATAGCTGCCCTCCATAAATTACGTAAAGCTTAAAGAGGGAAGGAGTGTTTTGGATAGAGTTACGCAGTGTTATGGAAGGTAAGGGGTATCATAAATGACTAACTTATCAAACAAAGAACCATGTAGTTAAAGACTTTGAAGCTTTTATCCTTATCAATAGTGCAGAACCTGAAATTATTGCAGAAAGTTGATCATGGTGTATCTGTGCGGCGTCTTACTGAAGAATGTGGTATTGGGGGGGCTAGCATTCAATCCGAAATCCGAAAAATCCCGAAAACCAAAACACAATTAGCCTCAAGAATTTCAAATAAGGAATTACACGCTGACTTTTAATATGATAATTATAATGATTATAATGTATGATATCCGGAATAGGGTACTTTTATCTAAAGGCCATAACGGTCGTCTCTATAGAGATTTTGATATATAATAATTAAAAATTACCACAAACATAAGTACAAGACATGCTGTTTTTTCATAATGAACATTTAAGAGGATTTGTTTGAAAATAAAAGTTACTTAGTTTCGAATCTGCAGTCCGAAGCACTGAATCATGATAATGTTTTTAGACGCAACAAACAAACAAATATTTCATACCGGTACATAAACCTTTTATTTATTTATCAATGGACGAGTCTACAGAATCATGTACCTCAGTAAAACTGGGTAAAGGGCTTATAATAACTGAAGTATGAAATATAAGCACGGGCATCGAGTCTCTTGTTATGTCGAGAAAAACACAGTCTATGCTTAAGGTGCGTCTCCTTACTCGTGTCTATGCTCACAATCGAATGTAGGAATACAAACACGGCCCGTGCAAGCTTTACGCAGTATCGAAAATCACAAAACGAGTGATTTTGTATGACGAAAAATTAAAATTATTGCAACATTCTTAATGCTTTTTTTTTGGGGGTGGGAACATTATTCTTAACTTTAGAGAGGAAGGAATCTGTTGAATTAAGCACTTCGAAGCACATAGAAATTCAACAAGCACAAAATTATAAATAAGATGAAGTCTTCAAAAAGCATCAAAAGATCTAACAGTTTCAAAATAATAAATTATGAATTAAATTGTGAGTAATTAGATATAAAATAGAAAAAGAGTTTATTCAAATATACTTCATTCAAAACACTGAAAGCAAAATGTTAGGCAATTATAAGAATTTGCTAAGTATATTAGCGCTATCTGTTACCACACTTTCAATATATTTCATAATACCTCTGTAATAAAGATTTAAATAAAAACTGTTGCTCAAATAAAAAGATCGGGTGACTTTTCACTGCCCGACGCCAACAACCCTTAAACGTGCAACACAACGCAAAACTGTTTCCGTAACGCTTTTTGGTGTCGTTTTTTGCATCTTGCTTTTTGCAGAATAGTGTCCAGCCTTAAAGGACAACTCTACGGTCATATACAACTTTATTTAAATCGGAAGCCTAACCTATTAATAACATCGTGGCAAATTTTAAAAAATTTAATTCGAACTTTATATGTGTGAAAAAACGAAAATAATGAGCGCGATTTGAAATCGGGAGGCATCCATCTTGGATAAGACCGTGACGTAGTTGGAGTCAAACGAAGAAAACAATGTAATCCGAATAAAAATGTAGATCGAAAAACAATGTGTTTTTCATTGTTTCCATCTTGGATTTTAACAGGATGACTGCCCAGTTTAATGAACTCATGGACAGGATGACTGGCCAGGTTGGCTGAGGTTTCTAACACGTTTAAATTGCAGTGAAGCACACCATTGGCAATTTTCTTTCCTTGAGTGGCTCTTTCTCATCCATTTTCTCAAAATCTTTCAAGGGTAAGGGTGTGATTAAAAATTGCTTTTAAACTAATGTGGTGTTACTCTACAGGGTAGCAATTGGAAATTTTTCTCTATCTTTAATAGTTTTCGAGTAGCAAATGGATGACCTTAAATTTGGGGGTCAAAGTCAAATTTGAGTGCGCCAATGAGTTTCTCCCCCCCCCCCTGTTACCTATAAATCACACTCATCTGATCTCGCCTGCCTGACAGTTTTGAGATATCTGCCATGCCATCAGACTTTTTGGACACTCTGTACATTATTACATCAATTTTATAATAAGAGCTGGTGACGTAGCCGACGAAAAAGACAGGCCGGGGCACTAAAAATGTACATGACCAAAGTAGATCGAGCAACAATCCAACCTTCATTGTTTCTGTCTTGCATTTCAACAATCAGTGTTTTTTCCATTGTTGAAAACAATGAAGATTGGATTGATGTTCGATCTGTCTTTCTCTTTAGCCTCGGGCTGGTAAGTGATGACATCAGTATTTGGTGACTTAGGTTTAATTTCTCTACGCTTTTCAATAGTCTTACACCACATTGTTTAACCTAATGTTTGGAATCATATTTAACAATCAATATTTTTTTTCGTTGAACTTTTCTGTACCAGCTCTAATGATGTTTCTTCGAGAACTATTTAAAAGTTTAAATTTCTTCTTTACTTCTGCTACAATTACTAATAAAACAAATTGAACATATACGGCTTTTGAAAATCTTTGGAGGGGGGGGGGGCGAGTGCAGCGTTACGTAATTATCGAGGAAGTGGATCCGGACGTACGTTATGAGTGCGTTACAAGGCGGAAGGAGGGGGAGTTCAAAAATGAGCCAATTTTTCGTTGCGTATTTCACTTGCCATTTCACTACCGTTGCAATAGGATTTCTTTGCATTCAGTGAGATTTGGCTCCCCCGAGCCTTATTGGCACTGTTGAGGCTTGCTCCGGTGAAGTCGTGGATGGATGCTTGCCCGCTTTTTCGAGGAGACTATCTTCTAGTTCCTGGGTGTAGTTAGAACATTTAGACGACGTCTTATGCGTCTCTCCAGATCCGGGGTATGAGCCGTCCACGGAAAAAGTGAGATGTCCTGTTTAAAGCATTTCATGATTTTTACAACATGAGGGCGAACATTAATTATGCATTTTCTATGTCCGATTATAACAAGGTTCGTGCTACCATTGATTTAGACATTATCCCATACATTACAGAGCTACCATTATAACCTTGGTTTCCCGAACGGTACTCTGATGAAATCGTTCCCTTGACCACCTATCTTATCTGGTACAGAGGGTAGATTATCTTATCTTATCTTACCTACGAGGGAGTTTTGCGCCATCCCATTAATAACGACTGCTACGAGATGACAGTAGCAGTCGGGACCGACGGCTTAACGTGCCCTCCGAAGCACGGGGGGTTTCATGATGGAAAAACTGCTGGGGATAAACGAACCAGAGGCTGTCACCAACTGCTGGAACACCAGCTATGGTCAATCGGCAAATGGGTCAGACCAAAGTCCCCCAACAGCCGCGCCCCAAATAGCTGTCCCGCCAGAGGTGGCCCTCAAGCCCAGGCCGTCACCCAACCTTGACCACCTAAGCAAATCGGGACTTGTCTGTAAACAAAACGTTTCATTGTCAATGTTAGTGTTATCAGTTTTGAACAATTCCGATTCTTGTTAAATGGGGCATTCTTTCAGGCCGTCTCGAAATAAGACCAACTTCCCGAAGTCGGTTTCTCACAGTTTGAACCGAAACTTGCCGCCTCGTACTTCTAGAAAGAAATTCATTTTGCAAAGCCCTGGCAGGAGCTCTGCAATTATATTTAAGGCTTGGTCTCGCAGAAAAGTATAGTCTCTAGCTGTGGTGGCCCTAGGCCCATCTTCCCCAGGATGTCGGTGGACGGTTCCTGTCTCTTCGTGCCGTTTGTTCAATCTACAGACATAGACTGCAAGACACCAAACTGTTGTAAAACCTGACGCTATAAGTGACCTTTTACACAACATAATGGCCCTTGTGGCTTATGGCACACTCAAATGCCTTCTCATTTCCTGCAGTTATCAGTATGCCTCGCTAACAGCTACAGTTCTTGCATATCATCACAAATGCACTTAATTCGGAATTGCACTATGGAATTGCATTTCCAATTTTATTTGGAGGTGCCTAATCCTCCTCTAAAGGGCTACTTTATTCCTATACTCAATGCAGATGGTATACTTTTGATATAGTTTTAACTAATCTATATCAAAAAAATTGGGATATTCCCATAATCCACGCAAAGGTGGTACTGGGTAAAAAGTTGATCCCTTAATTCTTTTGAGGAGTCCAAGCTCGCCTGATAATCGATCCAGGGTCTAGGGCTCGAATCCCTTCTCGCTGATTCAGAATATCTCACTCCCATCTATCTTCGACTTTATATCGCATCCATCCAATAGATTATCACCTTCATTCCCAATAATCTGACACTCTACCTTATCTACCCCAAGTGTTCCTACACAAACATACGCACTCTTTGTCAAACTTTATGTCCTCACCATCAGTCTTAACTCTTTACGCTATCCCCTACCCCACAACTCTTTTCAACGCTTCACCCACCCCTCACTTTCGACACTCCTGCCCCTTATGTTCTTCAGATTTACAGCCGAGATCTTCCCCGCCGACGGTGGCGCTGTCATCTTTAATCAGGCGCGGGTCGTGATCGTCATCGATCCGAAACGGAGGTGCGCCAAGAAGGGAGTAAAGGAAAGGAAAAAATAAACGAAAAACGGTGTCGCTACTTTGGGGTGAGGGTAGACAGATTGAAAGTTGAGTACTAAAAGGTAGGAAAAAAAACTCAGCTTCTCTGACGTCATCGTTTTCGTAGTCAAGAGGGAGAGAAAGAGATCTATTGCCAACGGAAGCAAGAGTGCGTTTTATTTCGGTGTAAAAACCGTTGTTCGCAACCTGGCTCCTCTTCATTCCACGTGTATCGTTTACGACACGTGGCTTTTTTGCTGGAAATCAATGGAGAAGGAACGGAGTAAAGATTTTCTTCCGATTTCATTCTTACAGCAACAACAGCAATAACAACAACAACACAGGGTTATTTCTGTACAGGGCTCATAGTTGACATAAAGCTCACTATAAAAAGGCTGGCCTACCCACTTTACACAGATATAAAGGTATCAAAGGAAATAAGGAGTATCCTCATGATCTTTTGCATATTATCACATACAATCACACTACATGCTTATCTATTACACTTGGTATCGTTTACTATTGTATTACCACCATCACATATCACTCAATATATCATATATAATCAACTATCATCAGATACTAAAGTATCTCATTACCTATTACCATGCTAAATAACTTGCTGTCTCCATTATATCTCATAGAAGCACTGTCCACTGAATTAGAAACATCCGTGAAACACGTGAATTTGTTTTAATCCGCAAAATACACGGCTTGGGCAAAAGAATTCACCGATGAATATATACTAAGAAAGGTTCTAAAGACGATACGGATACTATTAGATTTATTGCCGACGAGTTTCGATATTACACCATTATCAAGGGTGGCAAAGCAGTAACAAGTAAGAATTCAACAATCGAACTGCGCAGGGAAAAATAAAACAAGTTAGCCGGAAACAATTCTTTCACTGCCATACTCGTCCAAGAATTAACCAAAGTAAATTATTAAGTCTTATTAAGTCTCATTAAGTCAATTACTTCTTCATTATCAAGTCTCATCAAAAAAATAAAGACAGAGCGTTTAAAAAGTTTAAAGATAATCCTAACCCTTCCCTAAAAAATAAGTATAAAACCCTTTTAAAAGCCTGCAAACCGAAATCAGAAAAGAAAAAAAGCATTTATTATTTCGATCTTGCTCTAGCACGAGTGGCATTTGGAAGAACATTAATAAAATTAGGAACAAAAAAAACATTCCTATTCTGCCTAATCAATTTTTCAAGGATGTGAAGGAGGAGGATATGAACAATTTTCTTCACGTTATGTATCCACCTACTAGTGAAAATAATCCACCCTTAAAAGAGCAAGTCCTCAATTCCACGTCGACTGCCGCTTCTTATTTCGCTCCTCCTGTCTGTTCTAGCATTGTTTAAAACACTTCCGAATAATAAGTTAACCGATTCTCTCGGTATTCGACAAGACATCGTTATTCACTATAGTCTCAGAATATCGTTACCTAGGCATTATCATTTCCTATAATCTATCTTGGAACTCACATATTTCCTCCTTAGCTTCTAAATTGAGCAAGAGTTTGGGAACAATTTCACATCTACTGTATCTTCCTTGTTCCACCTTAATCCTTTTATATAATGCATTGATATATTCTAATCTTTGTTTTGGAATTATTTTTGGGGCAGTTCCTCCCATCAAAATTTAAGTAGACTGCTCAAACTACGAAATGGTTTGTACGCATGATTTTGCATCTACCGCATAAAACACCAATTACACATCTATTTCATCGACACCAATTTTTGAATATTTACGATACCTACTTCCTACAATCGGTTTGTGTTTTACATAAATTAATTCATAATAAAATAAAATTAGGTAGCCCTATAAAATTAACTTTCAATTTTGATTACCATAATTATCCAACTAGGAAATCAAAAGAGATTCGTTTTCCATTTGCGAATAATAACTTTCGCCGCCACACTCCAGTTTTTTCTTGTCAAAAGAAATGGTCCCTTTTACCCTCTTCACTAACAGAAACTACTAGCTATTACACATTTAAAAATTCACTGAAGAAACTGATTCTTAATAATGATCCATGTTGTAAAAATATTATTTAAATTAATTTAAGAATCTTTGTTATCTATTAAAACAATTTTGTATTAATTAGTTCTTTGTAGGGGAGGCGGGGAGCTTTGCTCCACGGGCTTTTCAGCCTTTCAAACCCCCTTGTTCCCCCTGCTTACTGTTTATTTTATTGTACTCACTCTTGTGTGATACTTTGTAATCGAATTATTAAGTAAACAAATAAATAAATAAATAAATAAATACACTGAACTAAGAAAAAAGCCACATGAAACCTAGTAAGTCCTTTCATATCAGGACGGTGAAGCAGATTGTAGATTGAGGAGGGACGAAGAGGAGCTAGAAAATCCAGTACTGGAAATATGGCCTTTTGAATGTCGTCGAAGTTGACGTCCAGGATGCGAGAACTTCTAAGGGTGACCCGAAATGTTGGCATTTAAAGGGCAACTGACGTCAAAATTCGACATATATATTTTGTGCGCTAAAATTATAGAGGAAATTCAATTCTACACTAATATTTTAGGAGTTATTTAATTTTAAATATAATAAATTAAACCCTTGACCGTCGGACGCCATAGTTGATCAAGTCGCTATAGCTCACACAGATTAGTATTTATATAGTAATAGCTCACTTCTATTACTACGAGGGGCGTTCAAATTTGACCTGGACTTTATTTTTTGTAAATTTCATTGTTATAAAAATCTAAATTTTCATTGTTGGGATGGCCACTACCGTCTGTCATGCAAATGCAGCACCACACAAAATGGCGGACAGCGATGTGTCGGCCAAAGTGGAACAACGAAGAATCATCAAGTTTCTCCACAACGAAGGTGTGAAAGCATCTGAAATTCATCAGAGACTTCAAAGACAGTTCAACGAGTCATGTTTGTCTCGATCATCCGTCTTTGCTTGGTGCCAAAAGTTTGAAGGAGGGCGAGAGTCCACCGGTAATGAAACTCATAAGGCAAGGCCAGCAACTGCTTTCAATAATGGCATCATCGCACGAGAGTCCACCGGTAATGAAACTCATAAGGCAAGGCCAGCAACTGCTTTCAATAATGGCATCATCGCACGAACAAATGAGCTGATAAGAGACAACAGGACGATTCAAGGGGTCTAGGCTGAACTCATCGACAAGCTGTCGATCTCGACAAAATCTAACCGTCGATAAGTGGCATATTACACATTTGTACATAAATTTACACACGTATGGCTAGATGATATAGACAAGTTTACACACATTTACACATAATTTGACACATTTATCCATGTATACACATAAATACATACATAAACAGATACCTGTAGACACTCTATATTATTATTTTCACAGTTCACGTTTCGTAGCACAAGAGAGTACTTCATGTATGTAAATATTTTTAAACAAGGTTTTGTTAATATTTTTAGAAAATGTGTATTCTTGAGCTATGTGTATTTAGCCTGCAGGCCGAAAACGAAGGAAAAAAGATTTTAATAAGAAATCTGTTGCTAAATTCTGAAATAACGATCGCCAAGTGCATAGTCGACTGCTCTTGAATTGTAGACGAGAATAAGGATGTTGTCGATGGTCAAAGTCTACACTAGAAAATCGACGGTGTAGAGTCTGTATTTAGCCAGTTTTTTAAGAAAATTTTTACCGTTTTTGGGCAACAATAATAAGAGCAAGAACTGCAGAACATTTTATTTTAATGTTTTACCGTAAGATGATGAAATAAGGATAATTTGAGTATCCATTTTGTCTATGGTGTAGCATACTCTTTTGGTAATCGTTTATAATGAAACGACATCTATTTTACTAATCCATATTTATATTCTATTTTAGTTTAAGCATTTTTTTTTGGTTGGAATGATTTCTATTATAATAATGATGCTCAACAGAAAATAACGATCCAAATGTTATATAAAAAGGAAAACGATGACAGATTTAGATATCGGAGATGGTTGCTTTTTTTATTTTTTTACAAGCAGTTAAACATCAAAAATTCTTTATTTGTAGAATTAGGAAAATTATTAATTAGGAAACGGTTGTAATGAACTTCGTTCTAATTCAAAAATAGTTCTCACATATATATATGTGTGTTGTCTTAAATATTGAATAAGAGGCTAATAAGACTTATGTGATGCGATTTATATTTCTCATTAACAATAAAATCTAAATTAAAACTCCCGGCATTCTAATCCAAATATCGCGATGATTGGAAATGTGAAAGAATAGTAATTAAAAACAAGGTAACTAAACGGAACTTTATTTTTTTAAATCAAAACAATTAAAAAACGGGTTGATAAGACGAAGTAAATTAATTCTTTTTCCCTCATTTTTTTTTTCTTCTTCTGCGTACTGACGGAGTGAGCAGCTTTTTTTTCCTTCTGCCTCGCGCGAGCACTGCCGCGGCCGAGCCGAGCGTTGTCGATTTTTGTCGATAATCAAATGCGCCTCACTATGAATCAGTGAACGCAGAAGCTGCGTTGGCTATTCGTACAGACGGCCTCATACCATTTTTGAATTACTAAATAAACCGAGAGTAATAAAATGCTCGGACGGCTTGTAGTTCGTCTTTGCTGCGCGCCTCAGCCGATTATGCCTCAGGAGGTTGTTCGCTAGTCCGTACGCGTTTATAAACAAAACATCGACATCAAAGCATAATTTCTTAAATGTTTCATCCCTACAAATATATAAGTAGTCACCTGGAATTATGTATAAGCATTTTCTTTAAATAAATACTGTAAATCAATTTTTTTTTTAATTTTTATCACTGGTTCATACAGATAGGGTTAACTATTAGTTGTAAATTCAACCTTTCAATATGATCAAATTCATTTTCATAAACCATTTTCTGCAAACCTAATATCTATACTGGGTGTCTCAAAAAATGTACTAAATTAATGTAACAGAATGGCAGGAGATCAACTTAGCATTGAAGAGAGAAAGTTTGTCCTTAAATGTTATTGGGAGACCAAAAACGCCACGGAAGTGCAAAGACTGTTCAGAAGGGAGTTCGATAAACGCCACCAATGCACCGGACCATTGCTCGCATCAGAGATAAATTTGAAGCAGATGGAACCGTTCACAACGTCAACAAGAAACGTTCTGGACGACCACGGAAATCCACCAGCCCTGGAAAAGAAGAGCAGGTGCAGGAAACCCTCTTTCGAACCCCACAGAAATCTCTACGACAAACTGCTCAGGAGAGACATCTCAAAAGACAGAGTCTGGACAATGACGGCCATCAATTTGAACATTTGCGAACATGATTCTTTAATTACATTTCCCTTCTGTAATTCAAGCCTTTAAACTTGTCTCTATGTTCATAAATAATGTTTTTATAGTCATTCGAAGTGTTAGTCATTTTTTTAGACACCCTGTATATTTATTTTGCTTGATCCGTCATGAAGCGACGATGCATGAGCAACAATATGCGCGGACCAACAATGTATTTCTGATGGAAGGCAAATTTCTGCTATAATAGGCCATAATAAAAAAATTACTTGCGTTAAATTAAAATCAAATTTACAGATTCGACTGTTGTGGTACCCGCCGTACGACGGGCTTTAATGCTAAAAAAAAAAAAAAGTAAATGACGCGACAAAAGAAAAGTTAAAAATCTCCTTTGTTTTTAACAATATAACACCAATTATCTACTTCAATTCTAGTCTGGGAGATTCGAAAAATAGCTCGATAATTGTTTGAAGCGTGTAATAATTACTAAACAGTGTAATTAACGATTCCTAATAAATAGGGTAATAGCCCCGACGAAGCGAAAATTTCAGGCAATCTCGGAAGTCAACGGAGTATGGAAGTCGACAGCATCGATCGCTATGCTATGTTCGTGGTCCAAAATCATTTGAAGATCTTCGAAGAGTTGTTTGTGTATTGCAAGATATTTTCCAGGAGGCTTCAAAAGCTGTAAGACTGCTAAAGGACGATGAAGAATGGCATCATTGCATGCGATGCATGAAGCAATTGATTTCCAGATTTGACAACTCAAGACATCTATTTGCAATCATTCTGGCATACTGTAAGTCCCCAGGAACCTAAGCGAATGTGGAATATTTGTCCAGACGCGTTGTCAGAAGACCATCAGCATCAATTCAACTCAGAAGCAACCAATCTTCGAATGCTGTACCTCACATTAAGAGATTTGGAACAATATCTGACGAACAATGAACGCCGACTCAAGGAATATCCAGGGATGCCTCAATTGCATCAGTTCGTTGATCAAGCAGTTGAAACGTTTCAGGATTCAAATCCAGTGATATCGCTGGAGACTGCATATCTTCGGGCAAGATTCCAAGAGTTGGTGGATCAAATATCGCTCTTAAATGAATAAGAATGTATTAAATGCGGTAAGAGTGAAAACGAGACTCTGTTGTTGGACAGTCCTAGTAAAACCGGTAAATCATTTCTGCTGAAAAAATGCTGGCAACTGTTCGATTGGAAGGCAAAACTGCTCTGGCAACGGCAAAGAGTGAAATTGCAGCACTTCAATTAATGGTCGGGCGAACGGCACATTCAATATTCAAGCTAGGCCTGGATTTAAATGTAACTTCAACCTCTAATACCTCCATTCAATCGCAATTTGCAGAATTGCTATGCAAAGGCAGATCCTGGACATGCGAGTAACTAAATATATTTCTTTTCGTATAATATGTGGGTGTTTAATGTTGCTTATTGCCTCTGCTCGGTTGCGCCGGTCACAACACCTTTGTAATAAAAAAAATTACTTACATTTTTGCAATGCTACTTTGGCGCGTTGGTTACATGGCGTGTTCGACAACCTTGATATTGTGGGTTCGAATCCTTCAGAATACTTTTTAAACAGAAACAACATTGTGCCCGTCTTCATTTTGCCTTGACAAGAACGGCGAAGACGGGTATGTAAGATTTTTATTATATATGTCCGTCTTCGCCGAGCTTAAACAATTACGTGACGAATTTGAAGAACGTAAGCGTAAAACTGGTGTATGTAACTCATTTGGTATGAGCATTGTTCTTCGACTGCACAGAAATACGCCACCCTTGAATTGTTTTTTACTGCTGAATCCAAATGTTGCCTGAACGATGGGGATCATACCATAGGTGATTTTCTAAAAGTTCTTAGGTCCGCTCTTTCTGCTGCGACTATATTCCTCTTTTCCATGCTTTTATCAATGATGGCGATAGTTTCCTTAAAAGGTATGTTTATGTAACTTTCCTTAATAACGAAACTAGACCAATGGATCTCATGAACATACTACTGTAGACATGTCCGAATTTACTTTAACTTATCCCGAGTTAATTTATCACTTGATTTGTTTAGAAGAAAGAGGTCTGTGGACGCACACACAAGATCATGGAAAAGATGCATCGAGTTAAAGATGCACCCGATCGTGGAAAAGATGCACCAAGAGGGAAGAAAAGATCTGAACCATCAACTTCGATATCCTTAAGACCATGCATGGTGAAGGCAAACCGAAGAGATTCCACATTAGAACTGACGGGGATACTAACAAGCGAATCAGTCAAAAACATTCCATACATACATACATTGAGATAAAGGAATGGGACTTAGAAAATCGCTTGTCAGTGAGACCAATAGGAAAAAAACTATCACTGTTAGCTCAGGAGCACAAAAATTAGAGTGTGGACCAGTGGAAAAAAAGTCATTTGGTCTGATGAACCCAGGCTTACCATAATCCAAAGTGATGGGCGCATCAGAATAAGAAGAGAACTCACGAATTCGTTCATTCTATGTCTAAGCCTCTGGAGGCTGTGTATTGATCTGGAATGAACGAATTCTTTTCTTATGGCACTGGAATATTCTAGGACGAGAACGCAAGAATTCACCGATCTCGAATTGTAACTGAACAGTTCTAGTATCATTTGAAGATGGGCAAATGGAGAGGTTTCATTCTCCTGGCATCACTGCAGGATCCGGGCAAACAACTACTGGACAAAAATAGACCTAGAGAAGAGCCACGAACACGTTAAATCCATGCCATGGCTATTAGCAAGAATGTGTTGCACTTTCTACCGCCTCCTACTGCCTCCGTCATTCTACTGCCTCCTAGTGAAGAAACGGGTAACCACGGTATCTGTCACAAAAATTTCTGCCACGCTTCTCCCACGGTATCTGCCATGCTTCTCCCATTTTTATACTTGTCTTACAAATCCCGGAGAAACTTATAAAATTCACTGTAAAATAAATTATAAGAACCCCATTTTCCAAATACACAAAGCTCAAATTCCAAAACTCAGGTTTTCTCTCATCTGTGTGTCATCCGTAACAACCCTATCTTCCACTTTACGATCTCTAGAACATAAATAATACATCCCTTGATGTAACAGCCCAGCATTAAATGTAGAACAGTCGTAACGTTTTTCCCTCTAACAATAGAACATCTCGCCTTCAAGTCTTTTACGATCCCCAAACTCCCATCTCGAAGCGAAACTGTGGGATACAAATGAGGAAGGAAAGGGTTAGTGTGCGTAATGTATACATCGACTATTTTTCTAAAAAATGTTAAAACATTTTAAAGGATTATCTCTTTACCTCCTTCTGCCGTTGTCTTTAAGACATTTTTGGGGTGTCGTGCTCAAAGAAGAAGAAGAAGAACACGACTTGTAATTGTGCTAGAATTCAAAATTGATTTTTTGATGAGATAGATTCGAAAAAGAAATTTTTTTAAAGAGAAAGATCGCTTTCCAGGAATTAAAATTAAAATTCAATCTCAAGTTTTTTTACATCCCCCACCCTACTTTTTTTTTCCTTTGATTAACACCAACGTTCACGTAAGAAAAAAAAATTCCAAATTTAAATTAAAACTTACTACAAGAATCTTCGCTCTTCTGTCTATCAATCTAACCCACCACCCCAAGTCGAAATTTCTTCCATCATATTTGATTTTCATTGGAAATCCTATGTCGACAACTTGCTAGTAGAGTTTTAAACATTTTTTTCACATTTTTTACCAATCAAGTCCGTCTTCCTGGAAGAATTCTCGTTTCAGCTGACGCTCTTCAAAAAAAATATTGAATGCAAACCCACACATACATCTATTTATACACACAAACCCCGACATATAGAGTTTTCTTAAGTTCGTAAAACATTTTAGAAATACGGCACACTAATTGTAGCGTTGCGGCAACTTTTACCAACAAGAACTGAGGAGGGTATAAGAAAGCAGCAGAAGCTCAGAGTTCAACTAATTTTTATTCCTTTTATCCGAAATTTTTAATTCTCATTTTTTAATGAAAAATTGATTTTCTCGAACTTAGTATTTAGAAAATGGAAAAGACCGCCTCATCCTTTCCGTTTCTCATCATTTCTCATCGAATGATATAACGTTAATAGACCATGTGACTATCACTCCCACAACTCCAACCCACTGGAAGTATTTGGCCCAAACTTCTTAGGAATGTAGATTTCCCCTACAGGAATCTGCATACCAAATTTCACTCCTTTACATATCTATATATCATAAAGAGATTGACCATCTTTAACTCCCACCCGCGTAATTCGACCCAGCGGGCCAATCGAAACCAAACTAACAAAGAAACTATCGGAACCTTAACAAGGAACTCTTTGTTTCCGCATACCCTGGCGGAGTTGGCGTTGCGCGGTGGCGGTGTCAGAAAAAAAAAAAAGACTTGGCGGCAAGGTGGAAGCAAGACCGTTAACGGCAGTCACCAAAGAATTGCAATTACATCAGCGTTATTAAGCACAAAACTTTAATTATGCTGTACAATTATTTATTTTATTTAAAATTTTAAAAGCACAGCGATACATTCCCCTCACCAATGCAACGTATTCTCGGCTGCTGGCCCCATTAGATCACTCGACAGTCTTGCCCTCGTTTCACTCGCGAATACATGACGTCATTTACGGATATTACTGAATTAATTAATTAAATAATACATTAAGGAAATAGTTACTAATTACTATACAAGTTTTTTTTTACTGAATGGCAATTAGCAAAGTTTAATAATCTATTTTTTTTTAAATAAGTTTGTTTAGAGAGTTCAAAATTCATTGAATTGTCGTCTGCTGCTCCTTCGTGGGATCTAGTTCCATTGCTTTCATGTGAAGTGGGTTTGTGCGTATTGTTGAGTGATGAAAGAAAGAAGTTCCGTCAAGCGCATTAATACACACACCGCTTTAACTATGGCGTAAAACTAGAGTCTTTGTAAGCTATGTGACACCAAATTTTTTTCGTTTTAGCAGTTTATTTTTGAAAGAAAAAAATGTTGTGATTTCTTATTAATCCAAGCATCAATTGTAGCTTTAAGTGAGTAAAGTATTTCTATTTGATATGAAACTGAGATACAGGTTCCTACAGTTCCCTTACAAGACTGAAGAACCACATGCCCATAGCAAGCTACTTTAGTGCATACGGTTGCCACCAAGGGAAAAAGAGGTGCTGCAAGATCAAACACAGACGGTAGTAATGCACTACTGGATTACTGTTAGAGGGACTGTTCAATATGCGCATCCTCTGCGTCGATGACATGCTGGAAGCGCAGGACAGCTTGCTCAACAGTAGTACGAAGTATCTCCCGTGAAAGGCTGCAACATGACGAATGATGTTGGCTTTCAGTTCAGGCAAGATCCGTATGCCTCCATGATAAACACGATCCTTTAGGGTTCCTCACAGCCATAAATCACATGGATTAAGGTCTGGCAAACGGACAGGCCACATATCTGGAAAGTGTCCGACAGAACATGTTCATCGCTGAAGTGGGTTCGAAGAACTTTCTTTTCTGGGTGACCCACTTGCGGTGCTCCACCATCTTGCACGAAGACTTGTCTGTAAACACCCGCGTTTCTACAATGCTCTGCAGATTCAAATGTAGAGCGCCACATTTTCCCCTGGTGGCAACCATATGCACTAATAAATTTTTCGTTGAAATTCTCTTCTCCCATGCTCTGCATAGCATATACACAAAGTTTCATCACTGTCCGTGCAATAGCGTAGTCTGCAGCCAGCGCAGAAGTGGGTATGTCTGTTAGCCCTTGGTTTATTGGGATGGCGAGTTGCTCAACGGCTGCATGTCGATGTTTTGTCCAATCACGATACACTTTAATCACAGTAATACGCGAATAGTTCACAAATGCGCAGTTTCAGAAATGCTACCACCCTTGGCCAACAAGTTAATAATGATCATCCGCTTTTGAAGATCTGATAAATAGCCTCTTTTAGCCAAGACAGCAACGATTGTGTGATGCGCATTGTATGGACATCTCACCTTTTATACCTACAAAGAAAGCATCAAAGATGTCATATATAATAAACCATCACCTGGAAGCAAAGTGGTTATACTGTTTACAAAATTTGATGTTCTCATTCCTATGCTGTGCCCGCGTTGTTGAGCTCGACTCGAGTAAGCTGTAATAGAATTTTATTAACGCGTTTATGAGCTTTGCTCGTAAGGTAAGTTGGCTCTTTTTGTTTTTGTATAATTTAATATTTTAGAGTTTTCCTTTAACTGTATCCCTCGAAGGTTCCGTTTTGTTAATAAAGAGCGAGTGTAATTTAGAAGGGAGCGCAAATTTCATTGGGTTGTGCGAATGTTGCGCTTAATGAATTTTTATGACCTTTGACGTCGTCGTTGTTGTTGTTGTTTTTGTTGTTGTTGATATTGCCGCGTTTTCACGCAGAATCTTTATATTTCAATCCAGTCACTCCTGAAACCCGAACGGAAGAATAAAGTGATTATAAAAAATATTTTTTTAAATTTAATTTTTCAATTTTAATGAGGCTTAATGCAAAGGAGATTGTTTACGGGGTTTCGAAAATATCGACTGCACGAGAGAGGTTCTCGTTTTGGGTTTCTGTTTTTTTAATTTTTCGATGAGATTTTAAATCTTAGTAACTGACCTATCCTTGGAGACTTTAATTAAAGTATGCAATCTTACATAAAGGTCATTACTTGTTTGGTGTATGAGGGTATTAAGTTTTACATTGGAAGATCTAAACGGACGCTGTGGAGGCGTTTTGCAGCTTTTTTTTAAAGTTTTAATTGGAGAAAGGATTATGAAGTGTGTAAGAGGTTTTGAAAGTCTGTTTTCGTTATCAGAAAAGAAAGGAAGCAAAGGACGGTCCAAAAGTTCCAGTGCAGCCTATTATCCCCAAAGCTAATAGGAAAATAAAAACTCGTTTTGGGATTTATAACACATTGGATGGAGGTCAGTTTTTCTTTTTTCAAAAGAGAAGTGGGTCTACCGGTTACGCTTTGGAAGTTGTCTTCACTGAAAATTTGCATGGAACTGCTACAAACATTGACCAATGAAATAGAAAAATGGCTTGAGGGCATGTGACACAAGCGTCTACACATTTAAGAAAGAGTTGGGTCTTGAACACAAAACTTGGATCACGTATAGGCCAAGAGGACCTATGACTGAAACAAAGAAGCAGCTGCCTAGATTCTCAGAAGGTGCGGTATACAGAGCATTTAACTGTTGGAGGTAAGGAGTAAGGCTCTAAGGCGGTTAGTCATGAACGAGACTTGTATCTGTACACAAGACATTTGACAAACGATTTTAAACAAGGATACTGCCGATCTGTTTCTGGCAGAACCATGCGCCAAGATTTGAAATCAAAAAGATTATCTGGACTGACGAATCACGATACACGTTGTTTTGTACGTACGATGGCCAGAGGGCTTGGCGGGAGCCCCATGAAGCAATGGATCCAGCATGCCTTTTCCAGTTGGTTTTGGAATGACTATAAAGCTTTCTCATGGCATAGAGTCTCTTTAGTTGTTATGGAACTGGTCCCTTGATATTCATGTTAATTGTGCTGTTGTCATATTAGGCGCTAGTCCAGGCGCTCATAGAATCGCATACGGTGGGAGTTTGTTTCTGCAATCAATACTACTTTCTTTCAATAGTCCTTACAACAAATATTCTCTGCGTAAGCGAATTGTATATGCTAGACCTTAACTCGTTGCCTTAGACCTGTGGAGAAACTGTGGGCAATAAAGAAAAGCCAAACTACTAAGGGGTTCTAAGACATCAGAAATGGTACGTGTGAATGCAAGGAAGCATTTTCAAAAGGTTTCATGATCGTAGCAGGATACAGCTACAATAGAAAGTTAAAGGCCAAATAGAAAAAATACAGAATTTAGTCAAAGGCCAAAATAACGCCATGTACGTGTATTTTCAGACTAACGTTCTAACCCCCATATCCCTGCTTATAACGTGACATTCCCAGTTTGTAGAGTACAAAGGTAAACAACATATGACTGCACCAAGACAAGACGTCAACCGCCGCGTCAACTTGCCTATTCCATTCCATTCAGCGACATACCCGTCAAGTCGCCGACCCATCGCCTATGGATTTTTGTGGTTTTGGCTACTTAAACGGGCCCTCGGATATAGACGACCACGAACAATGGAGGATCTTTGGAAAGCGTGTCAACAGGAGTGGTTACGAATTGATCTTGGTGTTCTGAGTTCCAGCCTCCTGCAATGGAAACTGCGATGCAGAGCAATAGAAGCGATGCATGGCTACCAGAATATACACATTCGATGGAGGCAAAAGGGGTTTTCCACCTTTTCTGGCCCTCTATAACTTGTTACCATAGATCCCTAACAATTCTCTGTAAAGCGAATTGAAATTCGGTATTGGCCAAGTGGAATATATTTAGAGATTAGAAGATCATTAAACTGCTATTTCATTTGTGAGTGGGAAGCCGAGCAAAAGATTTCCACTACAGCAGAAAAGACAGTATACAGGATTTTCAGAGTACAGGATGAGTACTCAGAGTACAGGGTGAGTACTCACAAACTTCGCATGCGTACTCCCCATGCCAAATAAGAAACAATTGTCTTATCAACATGGGTCTGAAACTCAACCGTTAACGAGAAAAATGGCGTCCAAATATGGGTGCCCCTGTGAGGTTTGTTTTACAGATATTGTTTCAAATGACGTCCATGTGCTTCAACACAGGCGTGCAGACGCCATTTTTCTCGAACACGTTCTAACACTCCTGTGCGGTTCCTAATGGTATCAAATTCGACGACAATGCGGTCCCATAGTTCATTCGCATCTTGGACAGGTGTTGCATACACGTTATCCTTAACATGCCCCCACATATAGGAATCAAGGCAATTGAGGTCGGGAGAACGAGGAGGCCATGCCACTGGCCCCGCACGTCCAATCCATCTTGCGGGAAAGCAGTCATTCAGAAACTGGCGTGCAACCACGCTGAAATGTACCGGAGCGCCATCGTGCATGCACCATGTGGTGGAGAAATGTAACGTTCCTCATCGGTGTTGATTAACATAGCTTCCCTCTAATCCGCGCTTGCAGTGAACTCGACCCTCTATGCGTTCTGCACGAAAGCACTGAGGACCAATATCGACAATTTCCGTAACCCGCTCATCAACCAACCTGACAGGGGCACCCACATTTGGACGCCATTTTTCTCGTTAATGGTTGAGGTTCAGACCCATGTTGATAGGACATTTGTTTCTTATTTGGCCATTGGGAGTACGCATGCGAAGTTTGCGACAGGCTTTCAGACTCACCCTGTACATCGCCAAAATTTGACTCCTGGGCAAATTAATGTCGAAGATTAACTTCTAGTCGAAATAGAGAAAATCCCGCTGCCTCCACTTCATATCAAATTGGGTTTAATGAAAAACTTTGTTAGGGCAATGGACAGGCGGGGCGCGGGATTCCAGTATCTGAAATTTCCGCGCATCAGCGACGCGAAAATAAAGGACGGCATTTTTGTCGGCCCTCAAATCAGGGAGCTAATGGCTGAAAACTGTTTTGAAACAGCATTGAACCAAGTGGAACTGAAGCTCTGGAAGTTGTAGCGCACAGGTTCTTGGGAAATATGGAGGAGAGCCGAACATGATGATCGAGCTTCCGCAAGCATTTTGTGAATTGGGATGGAATATGTCACTAAAGCTTCATTTCCTGCTGACCTTGGTGACGTTAGTGATGATCATGAGAAAGGTTTCATCAGGATATTTTTACCATGGAGAGGCGGTACTAGGGAAAGGGCCCCTAATTGCTGGACTCTTCTCAACAGGGAACTGCTTAACAGGGGATATTGTTTTACATCTTATGTATGTCTTGTGAAATAGCCGTATAAATTCCAGCAAGACATGCTTCTATTTATACCATGTAAACAAAAAAGTTCTGTCGCTTTCCGATGGGTTTCCAAAAGTCCAGAAGAACGATTTTGCTTTTGCATAGGCATTGCATATATATAGCGAACGTGATTGTTATGCAAATTCAAACTCGGCACAAAAGCTTCTGAAGCATACTATAAATTACGCACCGCATTTGCAAAGATGCAGTAGCAAAAAGGTGGTTCCAAAAATTCCATTTCGGTTACGATGCTGTGTGTCTTGTTGACATCAGCTGATATTGTGCATAAGGCGGTCTACACTCAGCAACTTGAACGTGTAGATATTTCCTTGCGAAGCCAGCATTGGTGAACATGAAAACAGGTGATCTTCTTGCAGAACAAATGCCAAAGCACACAATGCGGAAATGGCCCATTAAACGACTACAATTTTGAATAGGAACTGCTGTTGCATCCACCGTAGTCCTTAGATATTTCGCCAGGCAATTTTCATTTGTTCCGTGCTCTGGACATTCAATGCGAATGTGACAGTTCCATTCGCCTGAAAGATCATATACGAAGTGGCCGGATGTTTTGCCGTTTTTGCATCCATTTTCTAGCATGTGTGTGTATCACGTAACATTATTTTTTGAGGGGTGTTCGGAAACTTTGGGCCAATCCTATTTCGATTTACGGAAAATTGATTGGAAATAGACCTCGACGCGTTGCCACTTTACGTAGAGTGAATAACCCAGAGTATTGCCATTTGTCAAATTGTATTTTATGGTCTTCCGGTCTTCGAAACTGCTGCAACTCTACTTCTAGTATGCTTAATAATTGATAAGAAAAATTAATTTTATTTGAAACTCAACTCTCGAGCGGAATCGAGTGGAACTGAAATAGCGAGCGAAGGAAATATTTTATTAACGTTGCGCCGACCTCCGGTCGAATTGAAACAAAAGTCCCTCTTTTGAAAAGGCCCTTGTTAAAGTTAAGGGGGATGGAAGGAAAAAGCCCCTGGAGTTTTAAAGGAATAATTTTCACGACCCGTGTATGTATCTATGTGCTTTGACTAGAGGATCACTCAGGGCTTGGAAACCCAGTGCGGCGTGGGAAACATGGCGTGATTGAAATTGACTTTTCTGGGGTTTTTGAAAGATTGTGTACGATGACAAGAACGTCTTGGAGGATGAAGGAGAAATCGGATGGCAAAATGGCGAATGGTGTGTGTGTCTCTGTGTGTGGAGAGGGAGAGGGGGGCTTTTAATATTCCCCGAGCAAGTGGCATTGATTCCCCGAGCCAATCGGAGAGCTTTGTTTGTTGAGTGACCAGTCGGAATCCACTATGCATGCAAATATGGAGGAGAGACCGAAGCAAACAGGAAATGGTTCGTCCAACCCCCGTCACCTACCCCTAACTCCGACAACCCCCACCTCTTAAAGCATCTACCCCAAACCTATTGGATGGTGTAATTTTGGCCGGGCCTTGTTCTCTCACAATGAAAAATGCAATTCACTCGCCAGGAGAGAGAGAATGAGAGAATTGGAGGAAGGAATAGTGGGTGGGGTGACTGAATATTAAAAAGGTGGTGGAATAGGATTGAAAGAGAAGGTGTGTGTTTGCGTCTGTGTGGAGGCCTCTGTGTGTATACCCAATTAACCACAATGGATTTGTGTTGGGACCACCAGTTTTTTAAGTAAATAAAATAGATTTAGTAATTAGGAAATAAATTTAATAAGAATAAGAAAATAAATGGGTGGTCCGTACAGGGTATCTGTGCACAATTTTATTTTCTAACCTCTTCAATCGAGTTTGTGTTTTACAGAATTTAAGTGTCGTTGTAGGCTTATCTCATTTTGTGTACGTCAGAATATTCAGCTAACAATACCTAAGCTGTTTGGCTTAATGTAGTCATTTAGTATTCAAAAAAGGAAGATACAGTCAGCTCAAACTCAGAAATACAAGGACAAAAGATTAGAATGGGCTAGATCATGATTGATTGCATTCGAATTACTACAGTTACCTCCTTTATACAGACAGTGGGATCTTTTTTATAACATATAGGTTGGTTATAAAATAAGTTCGCTTACTCAGAGCCCTCTAGAGCCCAATCTAATAAACCGACTGTGGTGCAAATTGAAATGTAGGCTATTCAGACCATGGGGAAGAGAATTCCGGAAAGAAAGAAAATTAAGGCGCTGTGGAATGACAAATGGAGATTTTAAAACTAGTTGTATTGTTTTAAACAAGCAGGCAGCTCATGGTTTTAAGTAAGAAAGAACGCGCATTGTTGATAAAGTTGTTTTACCAGAAATGATAGCAGCAGTCCAGCTGCATTGCGAGCATATCATCGTCTAAAAGGACTACGAAAGGGGCCCATGTAAGATACTGGGTTGCGATAAACGATAAAGAATTTTGAATCGACTGGCGATTTGGTTGTCGCACCAGGAACAGAACGGTGCAAGATACCAGACGTATTTGTTAAGGACGTGGCTGTTGCAGTGGTGGACAGAGCTCCTCTTATCAACATTCTGCAACAAGTGCTCGAGCAATAGCACGCGAATTGTCCATCCCATGGTCTACGGTGGAAATGCCTTGCGATCCATTCTGCATTGGTACCCATACAAGATTCATCTGGCATAACAGCTAAAACCTCAACGCGATGACTTATTGCTTTCTGGTGAGGATGATTGTTGATGACCTGTGGCCGTGGAACATTATTCTATGATCAGACGAAGCACATTTCGCCCTAAAATGAGGAGTAGTGAACACGCAGAACTGCCGTATACGGGGTGCCTCGCTTCACCATGTCGTCACTGAAAAACCATTGCATTCTGAATACGGACTTTATGGTGTGGATTCACCGCTGATTTTATTCTAGGCCCCTTTTCTTTGAGGAAGTGACACAACGAAGTCCTGTAAGATGTTCTGTGGCAAGTGCACGATATTCTGAACTTCTTGCACAGCATGTGATTCCTGCCTTGCGAGAACGACGATGCCTGGAAACCACTGTCTTCATGCAAGATGGAGCACCTCCTCATATTGAAGGAACTGCTTCGTGCCAAATTTGGAGATGATAGTGTGATCTCTAGAAGTTTTCCAGATGCGTGGCCTCCACATTCTCCGGATATGAACCCGTGCAATTTTTGGCTCTGGGGATTTTTGAAAGATCGGGTTTATCAACAAAGCGTAGGGACCGTGCCCGAGCTGAAAGCCAGCATTAAACGACATGTCTCAGACATTACCCGGGAAACACTTCATGCAACAATTGATCATACCGTGCTACGCTTCCAACATGTCATTGACGCACGGGGCGGGCATATGTTAAATCAAACAAAAACCTTGCTGCTTATTTAAAACAATACTAGAGAGATCCCGTCAAAACTTGACGGTAAACAACCCATCTCCATCTTGTTTTTCCTGTAATGTTGTTTATTGTTATCGTCGTTAATTGTTTACGTAATTGTTGTTGATTTGATGCAATGGTAGCAAAACTGTTGATTGTGATGCTATTGTGGAGAGGATTGTTTGGTTTGCCAGCGTAAGCATTTCCAATTGTAAATAAGCGCTAATTAATAGTAATATTGAAGACGAAAACTAAAATTGACACATCTATAGACTAAGACCTTTATTCTTAATATTTAAAAACAAAATTAATATTAAAGATGCATTAGTTTTCAATAAAGGAACTGTCGAAAGAATCAGCCTTGCAACTTAAATGTATAGAAGATGTTGCTCAGACGGCAATAGTCAGGTGACGTTTCAATCCGTCGCCAACAATGGTTAAACGTGCAACAATAATGCAAAACTGTGTCAGTTTTTATCCTATTATTACGCATGCGCTTAAAGGAATTTTGAATTGTAAATTAGCGCTTATTTATGGCAATAATGGGCAGGAAAACTAAATTTGACAAATCTACAGACCAAGACCTTTCATTTAAGACCAAAACGAATTTTATAGATGCAGTAGTTTTCATCAACGAACTGTCTAAAGAATCAGATCTGGTGATGAAAATTTGCATTCATTTTATTTCTTAATTTCTTATTTCTCGGTAAGGATTCTGGACTGGAGAGATGCTTACTCGTAGCTGATTGGCCGCGCATTCGGGGCGACTTCTGAAAATTCCAATTCGTTTGGAACTCCAAAATCTGCGCGGTTGTCGCCTCTAAGCCCCTTTCCGCATGGAATGCGCTAAATGTGAAAAACGGCTCCGGCAACCAAAAGCTACGTCGAATGCGCCAGACGTGCCGAATTCGCTGCGATATTGCTGAATGTGAAATAGGCCTAAGAATATCTACAAATAGAATCAAAATTCAAGTAAAATAAGAATGCAATGTAAAATTACAGGAACATTTTAGCAAATTATCTTTATGGACCTACCACTCACTAAGAATGTTCGTTTCCCCAAGTCAATTTTTTTTTTCTTCTGAAATCGACTTACAAACCCATAATTCAAAAGATATGTTGAAATTTTGAAAAAAAAAAATTTCCGTATGTACAAAGTTCAAGAATTAATAACACAGGCCTGCGATGAAAAAGATACAAGGAAATTGATAGCTTAACTTTATGTATTTTTTCGTGCTGATTTCAAAAATAATAATGAAAAATTTCTGTCACGTCAGGATTTCTTGAAAAATTCAATTTTACTTGGATATCCGCAAGCTTATGAAGGTTAAAGAATTTGAGACTAGCATGACAACAAAGGAAAAAGAAGCTTGGATTGCCTTCAAAGATGTCGTCAGTAAATTTCTAGGTCATTACAAGGATCTGATTTGTAATGAATATGCTAGACAAATTTCAAGCGTTGGGTTGCTCCAAGAGTGTCAAAATACATTTCCTTCTCTCACATGTGGATTTTTTTTCCCGAAAATTTAGGATCAGTCAGCGAAGAATAGGGTGAAAGGTACCACTGTTGCCAGATAATACGTGCAAAATTTTTCGCGAGAATTCTTTTTCAAATAGGATTTTAGCAAAAATATCTATATCGATTTTACAAAAAATCCTGAAATGAGGGGAAAAAAAATGGAGGTCATTTTCGAAATCAGCACACCAAATAACATAAAAATTAGCGAAAACTTCTCTTGTATTTTTCAAAAACTTCAATTTCGCAGGGCTGTGTAATTGAGACTGACGCTACTTTGAACGTGTTCAAGCATATGCGACCACGACGATGCTTGTTTTCGATCTATAACTATCCTTGTTGCCGTGTGTGGTAGGCCTGTGCTAATGTGCCAATCCGTCATTTCAATTTATGTTGTCTCCAATCAATCAATGACTGTTTATACCACTGTAATCTCCGCACAGGATGGATACAAAAATGAGCCTCCCCTTTTATTTTCGTAACCGAAGCAGATATGTCAATTTTGATGAATCCAATGAATAGCAGGTTGGGGGTCACCTATTCCATGGTGCACTTTTCATCATCCCAAATATGCAAATTAGGACACATTCAAATCCTATCTTAAAAACCGTAACAGATATACGAAAAATTCCAATTGAAGGCTTGTTAAGCATGGAATTCCGAACAAAACAAAACATCTCCAAAATCCGATGAACGGATCACCAACAATCATGTTGACCATTTCAGGATCACTGTAGCTTGCCATTATGGAATTGTTCTGTCTTCTGTATCCTGACACATGCCTTTTATTTGCATGGAATGTTATTATGATAATTTTTGGTAATTTCTTGATTTGCATGTTGAACAGTCAAATATCTTTGTGAAGTGCATAGGGAGGTAACTAATAAATTCAACGTATGATTGTTGGTGATCCGTTCGTCGGATTTGGAGAAATTTTTTTTGTTTTGTTCGGAATTCCATGCTAAGCAAGTCTTCAATTGGAATTTTTCGTGTATCCGTTACGGCTTTTAAGATAGGATTTGAACATGTCCTAATTTGCATATTTGGGATGATGGAAAGTGCACCATGGGATAAGTCATCCACAACTTCCTATTCACTGGATTCATCAAAATTGACATATCTGCTTCGGTTACGAAAGAAAAAGGGGGAACGCTCATTTTTGTATCCACCCTGTATAAGGCGTCTTTCCTCTTCATTTGTATCCTTGATAAAACCAGAAATAAAAGGCGAAACCGATCGGAATTCTCTGTATTTTCTCTCCCGTCAACTTCATTTTTATAACGACGGAATACGCTAGATATCGCGCCTTTCGAGAATCCAGTCAGCTATTCGAGCACCAACTCCTTTTTCTAATAAAGCGACTTCAAAATATTTTCCATAAAAACGGATTAAAACAAATTTATAGGGTCCACGCATGTTTGTAATGCCTTGGCCTGAATGTGTAGTTGCAAATAAAATTCAATTACAAGAGTTCTCTGAAAACGCGCACTATTAAACCAAACACGATAACTTTCCTTTCTCATATTGTTGTAAACCAAACTAATAAAGTCGTAGTACTCCCTGTCCCTCTAAATATATATAGAACCCAATTGCTAGCCCCTTATCAAATTTATCACGTCATATGAGAAAAGCGCCAATCTTAAAAGACATGGAAAAAAAAGCAAATTAAAAATAATAAATTAGCAGAAGAAGAAAACTTAAAAAAGAGGAACACGAAGAGAGAGAAGGGCAAAGGGAGAAGTCAACATAAAGCAACAGAACGAAATTAACTTTTAAGTATCGCAGCGCTCCCTGGAGGACGAGAGTGAGACGAGCCTATTGGACAATAAAGATCAGCGTCAGAGGCGCTCGGCTGCCGGCATAACAGTCGCCATCGGGGCTTAAGGCAGCGTTGTTGATGACTGTCACCCCCCTGTGTCGCAGGATTACTCCTGTAATAAGGGGGTGAAGAGGCTCTCAGGGGGTATCATGGATCTTATCTCCATTCAGACGGGTTCGTCGAGAGACACGGCTTGGACGGAAGCTGATGCTCTCCCTTCATTCCAGCTTCAAGAGCCATATACAGTCACTGCCGTCATCTCCTCTTTCACTCCACACACGCAGCGTCTCGCTTGCTCACCGCACGCACTCACGCAGTCTCTCTCCCTTCGAACATGCGCCTCCATCACTTCAAACACGTTCATTCATCTTCTTTTTCTATTTAATTCACTATTTTTTAAAATTTAATAAAGTATAAAATAGAAGCAAAATCCTCTTTACGTAAGGAAAAAAAATTCTATCCCCTCCTTTATACTCCTTAGTAGGAGACTGGATAATGGAATACGGTTCATTAAATGAGAAATCATAAAGAGCAGGCTTCGAGATTATTTTGAAGGAAAAAGTACCAAAAATGAGGACTCGTTTTAAAAAATGTCTCAAACTTTTCTGATGAAAGTTCTAAGCAGTATTCTAAGAACCCTCACGCTTATTTTATGGAACTAACTGAACCCATGCGAAAAACATTCGCACACACTTCAAAGGAAGAACTTGTTTAAAAAAAAATTTTAATTTTCTTTAAGTCAATATTTTCTTTATGAATTTCCACTTACGCTGATGTCTTCGTGAAAAAGATACATAACTGGCTCGTTACACTATTCAAAGTATTCTCCCTCTGCTTTGAATTGATCATCGTAGCGAATTCTTCAATTCTGTAGAAAGGGAACAGAAAGCGAATTCTTCAATTAATACCTAAAGATGCTTTATAGCATTACTGAGGGAACTGTTAATCCGTCAGTCCGCAACTCTATTTTCTCGAAGCGCATGAAAGATTTTTAATATCTATATTCGCCAATCGATAAATATACTGTACTAGAAGAGGTACCCGGCGTTGCCCGGGATAATTACACTTGCACAAACTTTTCCTTTCATTGTTAGTCATGAGATATATATTGTTGGTTCATGCAATGTGTTTGTGAATTGCGTGCTGATACCTATTGTTGTACCAACTTTGCCTTGCATTGTTGGTCATGAGATATTTCTCATTAATATGCCTTACCATAACCATGAATATCGATTTTTTATCGATATTTATTATTTTTCCGAAATCTGAGGTAGACAGTGACCTTCCTCATGCTTTAAGGGTCATGTATGCGAAATTTTATCAAGATCGGAATAAAACTGTAGATTTGTATAAAAAACGTACACACAGATCCACAGACCCACACACAGACCCACAGACGCACAGACCCACAAACATCCTTCTTTATATATATAGATAGATTTACCTGATTATAAGACAAGGCTGTTTTTCCCAAAAAATACAGGGAAAAGGGGGGGGGGTCGTCTTTTAATCGGATCTTTAGCCCCGAGAAGCGATGCGGGTGGCTTCACTGCATAAGTTCATTGCTATTTTCTATTTGCACAGCGTTTACCAAATTGTGTGCCGCGAGAGATTCCAGGTACGCCGCGGTGTATCTAAACCCCCTGTCACAAACTTCTGATGGTGATTCCCCACAGCGAGATGAAAACAAAAGTTCATATAAACATGGTTCGGATAACGAACAGTTTATGAGATTTCCGCAGTTAAAACTGAGCGGACCCAACATCAGAAGTTTGTGACAAAGCTTTAGATACACCCTGTATAGGTAAAATACGTATAGTAAAAATTTATTTATTTTATATATTATATGTTTATATTAATAAAGTATATTTAATTAAAGTTGGGATTTTTATTTGGTGTGCCGCAAAATAAATTCTCCTCGCCCCGTGTACTGTAAGGTGAAAAACTTTGACAGACACTGATCTAGCTGGATACAATTTAAATTGCACTCTTCAGACCTTTCTAGAGCACTTTCTACTAATCGGGTTTTGATGAAACTTGGAATATACATTATACACACCACGGGGAAGAAATCTTTTGCAATAAAAAAACTTGGTTTGAATTTCGACCACTAGGTGAAAAAGTGGCACATAAAAAACAAAAAACACAAATTAGAAACACAAAAAATTATTAATTCACAGCATTTGTACATTCCATTTGTCTCAATCACATGTTCAAATCACGTTATAGCGTGTTCAACAGTAGCGCGAAGAGTTTCTTGAGGAATTGCAGTAACAAGCAAACATTTCGTTCTTGTTCTGTTTGCTTTCAATTCAGGCAGAGTCTGTATGCTTCATCCATAGACACGATCTTTCAGAAATCTCCACAACAAGAAGTCATAGAGATTTAAGTCCGGAGAATGAGGAAGCCAGTCAGTCGGAAAACTTCTCGAAATTACCCGATCTTCTCCAAAGTGGGCACGAAGCATTTCCTTCAGTTGTCTGGCAATATGAGGTGTTGCACCATCTTGCATGAAGACAGTAGTCTCTAAACATTCTCGTTCTTGTAAAAAAGGAATGCCTTGCTGCTACAGAATTTCACAATAACGGACACCCGTGATGCAACACCCTTTAGGGCCTTGAGGAGTGTTCTCCTCAAAGAAAAAGGAGCCAAGAAAGAAATCACCAGTAAAACCACTCATTACTTAATAAAATCAGAATCCAGAGACTGTTCCTGCACAACAGTCTCTTAGGACTTGCCATACGCCAGATGCGAGAGTTCTGAGTATTTACTGCTCCATCTGGGGTAAAATATGCCTCGTCTGACCACAAAAATATTCCAAGGCCATGAATTGACAACGGCTATTCTGGCCAAAATCCGGCAAGCAAAATTAGTGCTTTGATCCAGGTCTTGAGGGAGCAGCTTTTGCACCACATGGTTCTTGTACGGATACCACTTTAAAATGCATCGCAGAACCTTTCGTACCGTACACCAAGAGAGAAACAACTCACGTAACATTGCTCGAGCACTTGTTGAAGAATCTTCGGAACCAGACGCTTTTTCTAACACAGCAATAACCATTTTTTCCACACTTTCATTTGAAATCAGTTTCTGTCCTCTTCCTCTCGTCACACCTAACTCCCCTGTCTCTTCAAATTTAGTAATCATTTTTTTCAAATCATTATTTATCATAGGCTCTTTTCGCAAAATTCTCGAGCGTCTAAATTCTCATAAAACAACTTGACCAGTAAAGCTCAATTTTCTTCTGTTAATGCATGGTGAAGAACAGTTTTACAGCTAAATAATGGCATTTTAAAGCTCTTTAAAGTTTTCAGGCGTTTTAAAGCCTTCCTAATTGGCTTAGTGCCCTTTCTTGCATGATAAGCACCATCTAGTGGTCGAAATTTGAACTAATTTTATATTGCAAAAATCTCTTGCCACAAGTTATTTGAAATAGTTTTATGTGCAAATTCTATTATAAGGAAGGGATTGTTGTTTAAAAAAAGAGAGGCGAGATAATGTTTAAGTAGTAATAATGATCGACTGACAGAGGAAGCTCGAGGGGTAATTCGGGCTGTGTCTTTTTTCCTTAGTGAAAAAGGAGGATATGAGGATATAGAAAAATGGAACTTGTTTCTCCGCCAAATGAGGGGTGAGGGGACTAACTAAGATACTGAGATGTATAATTTAGTTGCTCCTTGAGTAATCCATTGTAATAATGAAGGAAGTTCAGAAGTTGAAAATCCTGTTGGATCAAGGAGCAATGTCAAGAAACTAACAAGCCAGGAGTAACCATTGTGATGGAACACGGAAATAGTCAGGTAATCACAATTTTAATGATTGCGTATTGATCGATTGCATGCGTTGATCCAGTTTACCTCGTAATGGCTTATTGTGATTTTCATTCTTGCTGTCTTGAAAACTGTTTTTCCAGATTGATGAATTTCCTCCAAAGTTGACGTGTGAAAGAAGTCAATCGATGGATTGTAATCTATACAGGACAGTTACATCTGGAATCCTGGGATAATATTAAGCTTCAATATCTGAAGCGACACGGCAAAGCAAATCTATATTTACAGTAAGAGATCAGTGATGGTACACATGTAAAATATATTTTCCTTATTGATTGTAGAAGTAATAATAGCAGACAGAGTTCTTAAAGTAATAGTTTGGATCCCACTTGCGTTAACAACCAAGTTATATTATTATTGAAAATAAATGATACTCCTTGATTTACCGGGTGTCCCAAAAATGACTGATGGATTTTGAAGATCAATAAAGAAAAAAGACGGAATGTGATAGATATGTATTGTCTGCAGCCTTATGCTTAGGAAATCAGAGAAATTTATCCCACCAAATTTCAAATTTAGTTAACATTTCTACCAAGAGATGGCGCTGCAGGCGATCTGTAACAGGTATAGTTAAAACGAAGTATTTCAGCTCGCCATTCCATAGTTCGTCGTCAAGCTGATAGCGTGTGCTGTTGAGATTGCAAGTCCGCTCTACCAAAATGGTTTTTTGCAACAGTCCTTGCAACATTTTCATACCGGTTTTTATTTTTTCATAGTTTTCAGCGCCACCTGTGGGTGAAAATGTTAACTAAATTTGAAATTTGGTGGAATAAAATTCCCTGATTTCCTAAGCATAAGGCTGCAAATGATACATATCTATCGCATTCCGTCTTTTTTTTATTGATTTTCAAAATCCATCAGTCATTTTTGGGACACCCGGTAAGAAGTTGGTCAAGCATCATTTAATATTCAGACATTAAATCAGAAGTCAGAATCCAAGATCATCCTGGTTACCTCATCTGGGACTCAAAAATCATCCCATGTGATGGGGGTATAACAACATCATCATCATCATAAGAAGTTACTGTTAATCGTATTTCTACGAATAATAGGCCCTAAATTATAACTTCCTAGAATTATGTAACAATGTATGACGTTTCAGTGCGCAGGCTTTCTTTCTAGGAGCTGTTGGCTGTATACGGCGGTTATTCCGCTTACTATCTGGTGGTCATAATAATGTGGTTCAACTATAAATAAAACATTAGGCTCTTCCACTCTTAAATTTTATGCCGAAGTGGATATGTGATGTAGAGAAAACATTAAGTTCCTCTTTAAAATACCGAGGATTTCAAAATTTTAATTTAAAACTTCCATATTATTAGTTTTAAAGACGACAGTTCTATAGATCGCTTTCGAGTAGAAAACAGAATAATAAAACAAACTGAACGCTCTGCCCTAAATAAATAACTCAATCCCTCACCTTCAACTTCCTCTATCTATAACAATAACAACAACATACATCACACTGGATACGTCATCTCCTCTCCTTCCCAATTCTTTCGCTCTCAACAGAGATATTCCCGACTAAAGGTCTGAAATATGTTCAAACTTTTGGGAATGTTACAAAGAAGATAACAGCGGGTATTACCACCACGACCAGCACCCATTTTTTAGTTCTCGTTTTTTTTTTTTATTTCAACATGGTCTTAAATTGACGACACTGACGGAAATTAAAGTCGACCTACAAAAATAAAATATCAAAAGAGAGAGAGAGATAAAGCTGAACTGTTAAAGTTGCACTCCAGAAAATATCAAAGGGATGAGAAATTTAATTTCAAACAGTCTCGAGGAGGTTCCTTTTTTAAAAAAAACAAACAAAAAAACAATCCCAGGTGCATACAGAAACAGAAATGAAGAATTAATTACAAAACGCAGAACCTCCAACTCCAATGCCTAACCATTTAAAAAAAATCGTAAAATATTTTCCACATTTCAAGTCAACAACAAGTACCTCATCACCTTGACCCTTTTGATTACGAAAACTCTAATCGTTTAACTTTTTATAATGCTCACTCGTGTTTCTCGAGATTATTTATTAGGCCCGAGGGAAAAAAGCCTCTTTTTTACAAACCCTCTCCATTTAAAATTGTTTTTATAATGAGATCACATGCAAATATCAAGTACTCAGCGTGGAGAAACATCTTTTTTATATAGAGAGAGAGGAATGTCGAGAAGCAGTACCTAGCGCCGAACACAGTAAACCGAATCAGATTTGCGTTATGCGACCAGTAGAATATAACGAGCATGAACACTCGTTCAATGGAGCAACGCGTCAAAATCAAGATTTTTTACAGATTGGGGGAACACTCATCCGATGCGTTCCACTAGAATTATACAAGACTGACACAGTGGGCTTCGTTGCAAGACAAAAACCGCCCTCACAGTCCGATCCGTGTGCGCAACCAAAGCCTGCAACCTTTTGTTCCTTGCCTCAATGGAGTCCTGGAAATATACAGGGTGAGTCAAAAGTCCTTGGACACCTTCATAATGCGAAGCCCCAAGGGAAAAAGTGAAAAGGTATGATGGCAACTGATGATGGGTGATGGGCCGCATTCTGTGGGGTGTATGTCGATCATGACCC
>JAHWFO010013591.1:2628810-2752001 GCA_023313115.1 Rhysida immarginata
CAACAATTAAGAACAGCACCTGCAGATTCCTTTAACCTTAATTCAAAAGAGAAACATGACAATTGGCTTTCAAAATTAGAGATATAAGCGTGAAGTACATTTAAGAATAGAATAACATGATTTCCCCCCAAGCATAGCAAATCAGTCCTGTTTGAGCATCCTGTCGGCAACCCAGTCTTGAAAAGCATTTTTTAAAAATTAAATCCTTCAAATATTTAAAGAAACACGATAGTCAAAACATTAATAAAGGGTTTGTGAGTGCATGGTCAAAGTTTAAAATTTTTACAAACATACAGGACAGTGGCGGCAACTTTAAAAACGAATTCGCAAAGACGCCCATTCAACCTACTTTTCCGACTGAAATATTCATTTTACTAACTTTTATAGCAATCTATAAACCATAGTTCCTTTTCTTTAAGTCAGCTTCCACTCGAAATGATCATATGACGAACTGACAGAGACTGTGACGAAAGGATCTCCTACGCTTTAAATCAGACAAATCAACACGAAAACGATTTATCACCAACTCAACTTACATTCGATACACAAACACAAATCAGCTTTTGCACAAACAAACACACCTCTTCAGTGTTTAGCATCTCTCTCTACACTTAGTCTGCTTTACAGGAAAAACAAATCAACGCATAGTTTGAGTTGAAACGCATTCACCTTCACGATGACCCCTTTCTATGCCAAATCGAATTTCGCGCAGAAACCTAAACTAGAGTTTAGAGGGCGGCAGCTTCATTCACCTTGAAAGCTGAATTCGACCTGATCGGGAGCCGAATCCGTGATCACGTGCAAGGTGTCTTTTATTCTTATGTTTTCATAAGAGTGTTTGAGAGGAGAAGACACACTCTAGGATTCCTCAGGATTCCTTCACACTCTTTAGGGAGGATATTAAGCGCTCCTGCGACTTTATTAAGTTTTTATGCGAACAGCGGGCCATTCGCGGTCGGCAGATGGGTAGCTCAACTTCAAGTTAGGTCTCGAGAAGAGAGAGTTTAGTGGAGAGGGGTAGGGGGGGATGTTGTTCTTACCTGAAAGTGAGGATCGTGAGCGGTCTGTACGACTTGTGGCTGCTGTTGTCCGACATGGGCTTCCCCCAGAAGTCATTCTGAAAGATATCCGCCACCCTACCGTTGCCGACGACGTCACGGTTCGTCTTGATGGCCATGATGTCATCGTGGACGAAATCTCCCGTGAGCGAGTTGAGATAGCACAGCGCGGCAGCCAAGCCGACGCAAGAGCAGACGAGGAGCGCCGCCGACGGCCGCCAGCAGCTGAGGGGGGCGTCGTCGTCGTCGTTGTCGTTGTGGTCGTTGTCGTCCTCGTCGAGAGCCAGCGAGGACAGGGAGGATGAGGAGGAGGACGAGCACTTGGTGGGCGACGACTTCAACGACGACGACGAGGAAGAGGACGTCGACGACGACCGGACTCTGGCCCTACCCGACGACGAGCGGAGGTTGGCGGTGGAGTTGGCGGCGGCTGCGGCGGCGGCGCCCGGCGCGGCTAGGGGTCGGGACCGTCGGCTCGACGCCACATGAGGACATCGACTAATCCGAGCGCTCGTCATCAAGAGTCCCTTTGACTTGACTTAAACTAAAAGCCTCAAAAGAAACCGAAATAACAACAACACTCGGTCGGGACCTAATGTATCCACGGCCGATGCAGCCGACAGATTGGCGGAACACGGCATCGGCGCCCCGCTCTTAAAACCGCCGCTCCACCGTAGCTCCTTCTGGTGGCCCGCGGGGGAAACAAACTCTTTCCCGGCTGCTGCTCCAAATCGATGACGTTGCCCAGGGAATGTCCTTGAATGACGTAGAGAGGTCGAGGAACGGAAGCCCGTACTAAACAACGTCAATATTTGCTCGCGAGAGCGAAAGAGAAAAACGGGGTTACAAGGGAGGGGTAGCGGGATCGACTTCCGGTGGCGGTTTAAAGACGCTCATCTCTTAAAAACAATTTCCCGATGGAGGAGTGGGAACGAATAGTCTCCTCTCCCCAAAAAAACACCTCATTTCCATTTCAAACAAAATGACAATACCCAATTAGCCCCTTTCTCAAGCACTGTAGACACAAATTAAATTAACGATCCTACATTCTCAAAATTAACAATTAATAATCAATAAACAAACAAATCTAACAAAAAATCGATAATCACGAGACCTAGAAGCACCCTTAATCATTTCGTCACATTCACGTTTATGAGAAGGAAATTGGAATTGTTTGATTCGCATAGTTTTTGTCGTCTCGCTTTAGGCTTAGGAGAAACAATGTCAACGCGAATAATCCCGTTTTGGAAAAAGTATATAAAAATTCTCTCCGACCTAGGATTCTCATATTTTCAGAAACTCGAACAATGTAAAATTCTTAACTTCCCTATATCTAAGGTCGTGCTTAACGTATTAAACCTGGTTGACAAATGTGCATTTGGAGAAGAACCATGCTCAGCACTACCACCTAAGAAAGCAGCACCTAACTATGGAGTGGTGAAGAAAATCAAGGCTGGCATCGAAACCGTAAATTCCAAAACCCAACGATCTAGATTATTTATAAAGTTTGGCAAAATAGTCCATTAGGGTCGGGGTTGTGGGGGTAGCTGCCACGTGGTCTTTTAATTCAAATCGCTACACATGGCATATTATATGTTATTCGATCAGAAATGAAGAGAAATGAAAGAAGATAGAACTCTTTTCCATTCTAGCAAGAAACAAAGCATAGAAACTGTATAAGAGACACTTGCGGTAAAAAGTGGTAACCTTAGTCGAACCATGGATCTACAAGCGACTGCAACAAAAAAAGACTCGAGCGTTCTTATATCGCGAAAAAGGGCGCGGAGACTTTATGGTTGTCCCGAGGGTAAGCTAGAACGGAAAATTAACGCAAAGTTTCACCAAAACCAAAAATTAATGCCGCTTACTATCAGACAAACATCCTTGAATCAGGATAAGGCTTCAAGAACAAGGTAACTGTAGAAACAAGAATCGACTTCAGTAACATTCTGATGAAGTCGCCAGAAGCTCCTATGAAATACTTATGCTTTTGGTCTACTCAAAAGGGCTTAATCGACAACCTCGAACATTTTATGATCTATGTAAATCCTGCAATGAAGCATGGCACACGATTGCAGTATATGCCCTTCATCCCGCATCGTTGCTGTACAAACTCCCAAAAAAGCAATAGCAGTACAAAGCATTTCAATTTCGCTCACAGAAACCTGAAACCTTTTTATAGGCCAAACTGATTGACTTTATTTAGTTTAATTATCCCTATCAATGCTTATTACCTGTCTTATCTTCTTGCCCAGTTTTATACTGTTATCCTGATTACCTGATGTAATTTCCTGTCCCTTCTTTTGTTATCCAGTTCCTCCTGGAACGCAGCATTAAATAAATTAAATTAAATAAGCTCCGATTACAGAGAATCCGAGCTACGAAATGACTTAAAACTCATCTGCCGCTCTTTAAATCAGATAAACACACATACACCTTATCAGTAGCCCATAAAGAAAAGAGCATCAGATTACCATTCACCTTATCCCTATCGATAACCCTTAAAGACGACCAAACGCAGCAGCAGCAGCATCTCCTTTGAAATTAAACACAAAGCACCTCCCAGCCTATGATAAGCGGGCATTCAAGTGAGGAGGAGGAGGAGAGTAGCAGATGAAGGAGGAGGAGGAGGGGGGCCTAGTGGAAGGAGATCAAGATTTCTATCCGACTGGTTGGAGCAACAGCACGAACGACAACTTCCGACTTCAAATGGCCTTGTCGACGCCTCGTGCGACACGCCCGATGAAACTTTCAACTTAATTCTTCCTCCTGCCCGACTAGCTCCGACGTCATCAAACAAACAGCGGCCAATAAAGTGAAGAGGAGGAGGAAGAGGAAATCGAGACAGAAGAAGCAGCGATTCAAACTGGCGGGATAATCTAACCTGGGGGCTCCACCAAGCGCAATACGAAATAGGTTTGTTTTTTTTAATTTTTACAATTTATTAAAAATAGCCTCGTTATTTACTAAATTATTATTAAACATCTAATCGTACACATCCTGGTCCTATCGTTGGAGGGCGCAATCTCGCATTATGATTTCAGAAAATTTTTATAAGAATTTCAACTTTTAAAATCCCAGAAAAAGGTACAGTCTTATTATTTACTCATAAAGCAGTTACCTAATCCGCAGCCTAAGGCGTAATATTCATTAAAGAATAACTCAAGATGAGTCCATGAGAGTTTAATCATACTCCATACATCAGATGTTAATAATTGATGAAAAATATGAAAGAATATTCCACAGTTTGGAATCGAATCAGGAATCTTCGCTTCATGCTACCGACGCGCTAACCAAGCCCAAAGGGCATGTAAATAGCGCAATGCTTTCATGTCGCAGTGGCGCAATTGGTTAGCGCGAAGGCCCCAGGCTATAAAATTTTCTTTCCTATTTTTCATCAATGATGATGATGAATATGATGATGATGATGATGATGATGAGATGTCTTCATGAGAGGATGTCTTCATGATGATGAGATGTCTTCATGAGAGGATGTCTTCATGATGATGAGATGTCTTCAAGAACCAAGTGCAGGGTTGTTTCGAAACCAATAACGACTGTTGTAAGATGACAGCAGCAGCCGGAACCGACGGCTTTAGTGCCCTCCGAAACACGTGGCGGGTAGAGATCGCATGCCACTGGATAGCATAACTATCCAGTGACTAGTCGCGCTAGGCGATGCTTAACTTCTGCGAAAGCCCCTTAGACCGCGGCCTCCCCTAATATAAACGCAAGCAACCAAGCAGAGGCCTTAGAATAGTTTCAGCTGCTTTTTCAAGCGAACTGATACCAACTTGAGCATGAGCGCTTCGTTTTTAGTTCATATACAGTGGGACCAGACTAAGCTCTTCGCTGCTCCTATCTACAAACGCTGGATCATAACTCTACTAGTTTATGCGAGTTTTCTTAAATTTTCTGATTGTTTAGAAAGAAGGAATTCTCGACCTGCGAGCCAGCTGCCTGCCCTCGCTGGGCTTGATTGTACCATGGCCGAAATGACCCTGTTTGTGGAGGCGAGGGTTTGAGAGCAATGATAAAGTTCCTACGATCTAAACTGGAGGAGGTCTACATTCAAACAAAAACTGAGCGACCATTTCCTCCTTTAAAACAGCATCAGGCGAACAATGCCAACCATCGGTTAGAGTTGATTCAGCATGTTATTGCCTTGAAACAGCAGCCACTTAAATAATGAGGCGACGTCAAAACAGCTGCAACAAGGTGGCTACATCAGAGCCAAGGATATTAATTCCGACCAAGGCTGAAGTTGCGCTTGTGATTGGGCCGAGAATTGAAGCAGAAACGAAAGTCAATGATTTCTTCAATGAACAGCAAAGTTCGTGTCTGGAACGTCTTAACTGGTCTCATGAAGAACAAAAGAGGATTATGTAGTCTGGAAAAATCACGATAGGCGTTGTTAGCACTACCCACTACGGCAGAGTGTCTAGCGAGAGCAAATAATGTGGTAGTGTCATGGTATTGTGCTTTTTTCTGGTACGGAACTGATCCCCTGATATTCATGAAAGCTCAGATTCGTTTCACGGATGCCAAAACGCTGTTACCGATTAAGTCCATCCTGCAATGCTGCATGTGACGGCTTCTTCATGTTCATCGCGCACGGTTGATTCAGCAATGGTTTAGCGAGCGCAACCAGAGCCCAGATCTCAGCCTCGTAGACAATGTTTGGGACATATTGAAACAGTGTATCCGAGAATAAGAAGCTCTACGAAAAAATGTGGTAAACCCCGACTCTTCCATCGACTTACAGCTGCTTCAATATTTGATTGCCTAGGGCATACGTGCTGTATGCTTAAAGCAAAAAGGGAGAGGGGTCCAATAAAATATTAAACAGAAATTTTTAAATCATTGCACAGTGTGTGTACAAAGTATAAAGCCAGATTTCACCAATTCTCCATTGAACTACATTATCACAGGCTATCAGCAAATCAATCTCAGGCTTTCAATTCGCAGTCTCCTATCCTCAAGTTTTATCATCAAAACCCCAGAAATCTCTCCTTACATCCGACACCAGTCATCGCAGCGCCAACTCCCAACGCGATAGCAACATCAAAATAGAAAATCGAACTCCTCCAATGAATTCCGCCACTAAGCGGACCCATCTATATCCGCGCCCTTTATTAAACGCAGAAATCAGTTATTGAATACCATTTGTGAAATGGAGAATAAATAAAGGGATTAGCGTTAGTTGGCCTTGTTCAATTTAACCGCATATTGCAACCAAACTCATTACACTCGGAAAAGACTACCCGCCACGAAAAATTCATATTCAAACATTACTCTCATATCACATCCACACTTAATGACTCCTTTAGCCTTATTCACTGCTATTAATAATTAATAATAATAATTATCTCATCTGATAGCACAGAATCGCTTATGAGGGAAGACGAAGCTTAATAGTCTCGGCCACCATCATCACAAACAAATATTAATCCGCCTAGCCGAACATGGACGTATATATTTGCATACATGCGCATTATTTTTGCAATTTATGAATCGTATCTGAATACGCGAATATCATTTTTATTAGCTCGTTATTGCTGGATTGCGATTTGAATACAAGGAATGACCCAGTTCCGTGAATACCAATATCGTAAACAGTAATAATTTTTAATAAAATCCTGGAACTCTCTAAGCTAGCATGACCATTATTATTGCAATATTTGAGACATCACCCACACACTGCAATCGAAAGACTCACTTTACATCACTGTAAGCTTCATTCGTGGCTAGGAAAGGTAGACATCCTTCCAACCTCAATAGACTGAAGTCGACGGAAAGGCGCCTAACTTTTGATTGAGTCCCAAAAGCTACTCTCTTTGGAGAAAATGAAGATTGCCATACAAGACAAGTCCCAAAAGTTACGAAAAACTACATTATCAAGGATTCGACTGATGAGACGTGCAGGAAATGCCTTATCACAAACCAAACCATCCAACATATCATATCGAGTTGCGAAAAGCTCACACAGACATAACCAGATAGTTAACGAGCAGTTTATTAAGTCCAACCGGTCGCGATCAGTCGTGAACATATTGTCCAAAAAGTAATGACTGGTCGTGCTTAGAGTATCTAAAAAGTGACCGATCGCCTGCCTGATCAAGTGGGATCAAAATGGAGGACTAAATTCAAGACGTCCTAAATTTTGGCTGCGCGTTGCGCAATTAAAGGTTTTCTGTTACAAATGATAGCATTGTTTCAGCCTAGCGTTCTTCTTGATTTTCTATTTCATCCGGCTCAGATAAATCTAGAGCCAACATCTAGTTAAGATACGTAATTCGAGGACTACGAGAGAGAGACAGGTCCTGACACTCAAAAGTCACCTGACCATCTGGGTCCGAGCAACAATCCAACTTTCAGTGTCTCCTTCTTGATGTTAACGTTTTTTTCGTCTGTTGGAAAGAAGGTTGGATTATTGCTCGGATCCCGATGGCCAGGTGACTTTTGAGTGGCCGGGCCTGTTTATCTTGTAGGCCTCGCACAAGCTCAGTGACGTAAATACTCCATGCTATAAATATACCCCAGATACTGTCTTAGTAAATTATATTTTGAAATATCTATAAAAAAAACAACAATAAGCCCAAAAATAAAGGCTATGAACTCCCTATACGAGCAAAACTTCAAACTAAATATACTATTATTGGCTTATTTATTAATCGCTCTGTTCATTATCACATATATTACAAATTATAAAATAGGACCATTACAACAAAAAATAAATGAAAAAATCAATACGAAAAAACCCACCCTCTAGCTAAAACCATCAATGGCTCATTAATTGATTTACCCTCCCCATCTAACATCACATACATATGAGGTTTTGGATCACTCCTAGGGTTATGCCTAATTTTACAAATCATAACCGGCCTATTCTTAGCAATACACTTTACAGCAGAAACAAGACTAGCATTTGATAGAGTAATTTATATAATAATTACCGACAATACTATCTCTTAAACAGATATGTAAGCAAAAGACTAATATCTGGGCATAGGAATCTCCTTACTATGCCAATATATCTAAAACTGTGGCTTTTAAATATAATGTCAGTTTTAAAATCAATGTTCTGATATATTAGTGTACTGACAAGGAAACCCCACATAGCCTAACCGCTTTAACAATGGAGTCCTTGTATGGCTACGTATGTTGAAATTTTTTCGTTTTCGCGGTTTATTTTGAAAGAAACACAATTTCGCACTCTATTGTTTTGCAAGTATCTATAGTAGCTTCAGATGAGTAACATATTTCAATTTGGTGGAAATCTGCGAAATACATGTTTGAGAGATTCCCTTGTGAGTGTGGAATAAACACATAGAAAACTCGGCCGGTTCCTCACAAGTGTTTCATGAAAGATCTGTATAGTCTGTAGCATAAACGAAGGCAAAGTCTCAAAAGCGCCGCCTGCTCTTCGAGAGGTGGCTTCTCTGTACAACCAATGTGGAAAGCAATGCAGACTATTAAGAATCCTCCATTCCTCCTTCTATATTCTCACCCATTCTGCCAGCTTACAATTGTTCAGTCAGCCGCTCATTCGCTCCCCGTGCCTAAACCGTCTTTAACAACCTACACACTACATTCGGTGAATCTCATTTTACTCCGTATGTCATATGTTTCTCATATGAATTCATTCACACGCTGAACCAGAAAAGCTCCATTCACTTCTATTACAATTCCGTTTGATCCTATCAAACACTCACTCATTCATATATTTTGCTTTAGACACACAGACACGTCAATGCCACAAGCACACGCAATTTCACTCTCTGAAAGGAGGAAGGACAGTATAGCGTCTACGTAGAATAAACAGCGCGTTCTTTCATCCCACGAACCCCATTCACTGCGGCTTCTCTCATGCATTCCAACATTAAACAACCAACGTTAGTATCACGCACTTTTCTCGATATTAAGACTTTGCTTCAAAAATGTTTCTGCGTACGAGATGACTCGAGGCTCGAAGAGGAGGAAGAGGATTGCGCAAAATTCCAAAAACACGCGTTTCCTGAACATTCGGATTTTTGCCGCATTGAAGCGTCGAAAGCGCTTTCAATATTCTAACACTCGCCGCAGTAGATACTGTTTTTCATATGAAAACTCTGAAACACACAAATGGTAAAATGACATTATGAAAATAAATCTGAATAAATCCCGATTTGAGCCACAAGCATCCCTCTCGTTGCCTGGATTCCAACAGATAAAAGGTGTGTCTTGTCTTGACATAGACAATATTTCCCGGCCTCTGATGCACTTCTTCCTGGAAACTTTTAGGAGACTCGCCATTTTCGAAACAGCCGGGTTCCCATTATTACGTCAGCAAAGGCCAAAGTCAAAAGCATTCATCAGAAAAAGCGCTGCACAGAGTGACGGCATTTTTTTGATGTTTAGCTTGATTCCCCCTTATTGTTAGTTTTAAATTTATCTTTCATTTTCAAAAAATGTATTTTTGAGAAATATCTTAAAATCGTAAATCGTAATTTGACTTTGAGGTTAGATAGATAAGGTTCGGTTAGCAGGGTGTTATTAAAACAAAAATTCAAAACAAAATATTATGTAATATCATGAAATCTTTCGTTTATCAAACCTTGCAGTCACAGAAACCTAGACTACTTTGAAAGTTAGTGACACTGCGTTAAGTTAATGAGATTACCGTTAATAAAGAAAAGATGCGCAGAAAGTCTGTTTTTCAACAATTCCATTTCAGTTGCCCAGCATAAGAACAAGCAAAAAAAATGAAACAGGAGGGGGTTAGGGCCAAGAACGTACTATAGCCCTAACTAGTATTTACAGGATGTCCCACAAAGGATTCCCTGATTTTAAAAGTAAACATCTCGGAAACTGAGATCAATAGAAGAATGAAACAAGTGGTATGTTCATTTCGAAAACCGTAAAAATCTGATATGGAAGTTTCAAAAATAGTTGCAAATGTTGCCGACAGGTGGCGCTGTACGTAGCATACTGAAGGAAGTGACGCTGTACGCATAGGGAAATGTTGGCCCGAGGCAATCTACAGTTACTCCTGAAAATGTCGCGACGGTTTTTGCAGTTATTCAGCGTAATCCGAGGAAATCCATCCGAAATGTTGCAACAGAATCCAGATTAAAGCGATCCAGCGCCACCTATCGGCAACATTTGTTACTAGTTTTTAACTTAATTTCAAAACTTCTATATCAGATTTTTACGGCTTTCGAAATAAACATACCACTTGCTTTATCCTTCTGTCGATCTCAGTTTCTGAGATATTTACTCTTAAAATCGGAGTCCTCTGTGGGACGCCATGTAAAAAGATGTTATAAAAATGATAAATAGAAACGCCATAAAATTAATCTTACAAGTTCGCAGTCCGAGTCTTACCTAAAAGTTCCAAGCCTAACTTGCAAGTTCCCAGTCCTAACCTGCAACTTCCGAATCAACTTATTTTCTGAGTGAACCTACAAAATGCGAGTCAACTTACAAAGTTCCGAGTCCTAACTACAATTTCTGAATCTAATCTTCAAGTTCCGAATGTCGACGCTAACTAAAAGTTCTGAGTTCCGAGTCCATCCATAAATTCCACATCTTACCACTTACCACTGAGTTCTGAGTCCACCTATAAGTTCAAGTCCTACCTACAATTTCTTATTTTTACCTGTAAGTTTCGACTCTTCCTTACTTCAGACTTATAATTTCCCACACAAAAGTTGCATCTCCGGGATAATTAAAAAAAAAAAAACAGAGGTTATCCATTATGCTGCATCTTTTATGTTAAAATTCCGGGATTAAGACAGAAAGAGAAAATAAAACAAAGTTCTGGAAGCATTACATGAACTATAAAAAAAAACAGAATAACAAAAAAAAACAAACGGAAAATTGCTAATCTAACGTCTAGGTTAGGTTTGTTAAGGTATCTTACAACAGCTTAGGTAGATTAAGCTAGGTAGATTACTTTAGATATACAATATACATTATAAAAATAAAATAGTTTTCCTATTTTTAAGCCATATTTAGCAAGAATTACACTTACAATGGAATCCCTCGAACATGTATGTCACAGATTTCCACCAAATTGAAATATGTTACTCACCTGAAGCTACTACAGATGCTTGCAAAATAAGAGAGTGCGAAATTGTGTTTCTTTCAAAATAAACCCCGAAAACGAAAAAATTTCAGCATACAAAGCCATACAAGGACTCCATTGTTAAAGCGGTTAGGCTATGTGGGGTTCCCTTGTTAGTGATATCCTCCAATCAAAAGACACCATGTTCCAGAATTTTAAAAAGAAAAAAAAAAACAACTAAAAAACATACAACCTTCTTATAGTAGTAATACTTTTGATATTAAGTAGATTATATAGTGCGTAACTCTGATTTGACTGGGCAAATGGAAGCTAAGATGCAAGTTTGAAGTCTTAAAATCAAGATGGTACGTTAATTTTGTCACAACGGGGCCAAATTACCCAAGAATTGAGAGAACATGTATCAAATTTCTCATACAGCTGCTCTATCACATTCAAACTCGACCTCCTATTCTAAATCCTAACTCAATTTATTGCCGTTTACACAATTACAAACGCGAGAGTAAAGGCCCTCAAAAGCGAATTGAGGAGCCCTTAATAAATAAATAAACCCAAAAGTAAAAGCCGTCACGTGACCAATGTCGCGCTTTCCTCCCAATCGATCGGACGAAACCTTGTTCGTCGGCTCATGAATAACCGATTAACCACCTCGTCTTTCATTGCCAATACCAATTTTTCCCACTTTCCTCCACCACCAAAAAACGGAATAATAACGATAATAATAATAATCTTGAGGGGAAAAAAAATTAATAAAGATGAACCCAAAAACTTGCGAAAATAAAAGTCGCGTGAGGTGGAGTAAAAGGACGCTCACCCAAAATAGCGAGGCCATGAATGAATCAATTCAAAGAGAAAGCGATAAATAATTCGGCGAATAAACGCCAAAAGCAAAATTCGCTCAACGCATCGTCACTAGGTGGCAGCACAGAGCGTTAACTGAAAGAAGCTTAAGCTAATCGATAATTCGGTTTCCTCCAAAACTTTCAACTTCGTTTTAACATGAAAGTATACGAAATGTATAAAAGTATAAACAAACAAAAAGTCGATTTAATACAAATTAAAGCTTTAAGGAGCATATTCATTACAAAAAACTACAAAATAATTATCAACATATTTTATGTACTTCAGAAAATAATCCTTTGTAATATAATCAATCCTCTCCATATTTTCATAAATTCGTCATTTAGATAATTAGTTATAAAAATTATATAATCTTAAAAAATCATAATTTATATAAATATATAAAATAATTTAACTGCTATTATAAATATTATTATTAAAAAAATTTAAATTATTTATTACATATTCTATATTAAGGCAATTAAATAAAATTTAATATAACAAGAACTCGCAAGTATATTCGAATTTTATATTTTTTAATTTATATGAATAATTTTTTACATTAAAATCTAATTTTTTTAAAAAAACTTTTAGTAATATTTCAAGACAAAAATCCATTATTATTATTAAAAAAATAAAAAAAAGACCAACAAAAAACACGCTCAACTTACATGAATTCATGTATGACAATATCTCAGTTTCAATCCATCTTCCGCCATCTGCCGACAAAATAATTAACTTGATTAAAGTTTACCTCTCGACCGAATCATAAATTAAATTTTATTTAAAAAATATATAAAAAATAAATTTATATTTTATAAATTCAATACCTGCAGTATGCGCTATTTAACGCTAAGTTAAACTTTACGAATTTCATATGCAAAGAAACATATATAGGAAAACCAAGAAGGAAAGAAAGTCTTGATAGGCTACGGGTAGACCAAGGAACCTAACCCCAGTATGGCATTTACATTAAAGACATGACAACGCAAAACGAAATGGCATGTAGATCTCTGCTGATCAATGGTCCAATGACACGACACGTTCATAAGAACGACGGGCCCAAATATACAGTCATGCAATCCTAGCCCAAACACGAATCCGTTGAATCAGGATTAAACCATTCTATGTGTAAATTAGTCATCTCATAGGTGAATGTTCTAACCATTATCAACTGATTGGAACATAAAAATATTTTAGTAATTACATGCGCATTTCGGACACCCCGTGACCATCGTTCAGCAAATACAATATACTAAGATTTTACAGATTAATTTATATACATGTATAGTAATTCTGAATCAATTATTTTTTATTTATTTATTTATTTATTTATTTTTATTAAATAATTATTTTTTCATAATTTTTAATAAAATCCACGTATATAGCCATTCCTTAGGGATTCAAAACTGTTTCAATTACTTAAAAAATTTCAACCAAAATAATATTCACCGACAAACTAATATCATTCAGTTTTCTGATTGCTCATTTTCATTTACTTATATAATTTCTGTATTATATTATTTATCTAATACAACACAACTAGAAACTTTCCCTTACAACGAAACAATGCAATGCAATGTAAAAATTTAATGAAATTTTGTAAACATTCCAAGGAGGAGCTTTAGCAGTGAAGCAGAAATACATTTATACAATTATTAACAAGAAATTACTCCCCTCGTGTAGTGTAAGACAAGTAGCAGACCCTGCGGTCATCTATTTTTATCCCATTATCTGAAATTTTTACCTCCTCCCAAGTTTTTTAATCAAAAAATTGATTTTCTGGAAAGTAGTGTGTAGAAAATGTAAAAATACTCGTACTATCTTTCCTTTCTCATCATTTCCGCTGGAATGAGATATCACATGCCATCGTTCTAAAGACCAAGCGACTGCCACTCCCGCAACTCCGACCCCACTGGAACAATTGGGCCTAAACTTCGTTCATAGTAATTTAGATCTTGCCTAGAGGAATCTGGATACTGAATTTCACTCCTTTACGTACCTAAATAGCACATAGATTTTTTTTGTCCTCTCTGAATCCCACTCCCGTAATTCCGACCACAGTGCACCAATCAAAACCAAACTAAATAATGAAAATGGACATGCCCATAGTAAGCAACATTCCGAATTTCAAATTTCACCTCAAAAAATGTAGAACTTTTGAAGGGGATGGACGGACATTATACGTAAAACCAATAAGTAGCTTCATTCTTCCGCTACTTAATAATATAGAATATAAGCACTTGAGCAATCGTGCGTCTAGTAATAAAGATATCCTTTTGGTTTAGGCAATCGGCACCGATCTTCCCTTTCTATAATCGTCTATCACGTGCATCCTGCACACGCACCATCCCAGCATTATATAGAGCACGCGCAGAGGCGAAATGAAGTTACAAGTTACAGCACGCGTTTTCTCCAATGCGAGGATGATACGTCTCTTCCAGCAATTCACTACGGCCACTTTCCCCTGGCATTGTCGGAATTGTCTACAGATGAACGGACGGAGGGAGGGACGGACGTCCGGACAGATCGATCACATAAGCACTTTTCTATGTGTTAAAAAGCAAAAGAAAAAAGAAAAATTGTAATGGCGGAATGGTACATTCGCATAGGCCTACCACTAGGTCATGAAACGAATTCAAAAAATAATTTTTTTTCTCTGGGGGGGGGGGGGATGCTTAAAACCTTAATTACTCCAAAATAGCTCTTCGCAGCCAAACAGTTTCTTTTCAAAAAAGGTTCGTCTCCATGTGCTGAGGCCATCCATGTCGTTTTTGTGTTTGGGTCGATGAAATGAATGTTTCTGCCATTTCTTCATTAAAAAAAAAAGTTATCTAAAAAGGTGTAGCCCATTTCCATGAAAATTAAGCCAATGCATAGTTTAAGGATTAATTCAACGAATTAATTAAAGAAAAAATCGGTCCAGGGAGAGGGACGTTAATAACTCCAAAACAGCTCATCAGAGCCATCAAGTCATTTACAAAAAAAAAACAAAAAAAATATCGCCTTAATGAGAGGAGTCCGTACATTTGGTTCGCTTGTTTGAACACTACAGCCATTTTTTAATTTTTAGAAAAAAAAAATTATTATCTCTAAATAGGCTTACTCAATTGACACAAAAAAATACGCCAAGACACACTTTAAGGTATCCTAAAAGAATATGTAATTTTTATTCGGTTCTGCTGTTGCCCTTTCGGAGAAGTTAAGCGTGGTTCCCACATGCGTAAAAACAACGGCAGAAACCACAAAGCAGAAAAATTTTATGATGTCACTTCCCGTTTTCGTCTCTTCTGCCCGACTGAAAATTTCTGCTTTTTAGAGTTGGGTTGAGTTCAACTTTTGTGGCACAAGCAGGGCAGAAACGATTGCTCAGCCAATAGAAAACGATCTCTGCAGTGACGTCACAGTGACGTCCTCTCTCTCTCACACAAAATAAAAATGTCGGACACTCAGCTCACAAAGGTGAAGAGGCCGAGAAAGAAAATTGATGTAGAAGCGCTAATAGAAGAGGTGCGAAATATATATTAATTAATTAATTAATCAAATTAAATTGAATAAACAACATTGGAATGCAAAAATTCGATGTGATGATTGATGAGGATTGAACGAACTGTGTACGTACTGTGTGCAGTCGAAGCCGACCGTTTAGATCGATCGACGTCTTCGATGCAGTGCATTTGTGTTGGGTAAAACTTCTGCTATCTTATCCTTTTGAGTTTCTGCCATGTGGGACACCTGCAGGAGCAGAAAGTAAAAAGGCAGAAAAAAATACGCCCTGGTTTCTGCTCTCTCTCGTAAACAACGGCAGAAACAACAAAGCAGAAAACTTTTTTGACATCACTTCCTACTCTCTTCATTCTGCCCGACAGAAAACTCTCTTATCTTTATAGGCCATGACAAATTCTCTTATCTATGTAGGAGCTTTCTGTCGGGCAGAAAGACGAAAGCAGGAAGTGACGTCAGAGAATTTTCTGCCTTGTAGTTTCAGCCGTTGTTTTTACGCATGTGGGAACTAGACTGCACAAAATTGGTCACATACGTAGATACAGATTTTTTTTTTTCAAAATTTCAACATATCTTTTCGAATCAAGAATTTTTAAGTCGATTTCAGAAAAAAAATTCTTAGTGAGTCGTAGGCCAAAAATACGTCCTGGTTTCTGCTCTCTTGTTTTCTACTTATGAAAACCAGCTTAAAGGCAGTTTCCTATTCAAGCTAATTCTTGGGTTGCGAGGCAATTCAGGAAGCGCTCAACAGCTGACGCTAATATCGCGAAAGTCTACATTAACAATGCTTTCAGAGTTCTAAGACCATACCTTCTATTGACTCTGCCTTTTGTATATATAATAATTACCTTCAGAGTCAATACAAGGCAAGATGACACCTTCTCTTCTATTAACCTTGAATGGAAGGTAGGTCTTATAACGATCTCTCAAAGAACGAGGTAAGAAAAATAGGTGTGGAAACCCGACGGGAAACGGTAGTCACATTATGTCACATTTCAAAGAAAATTCGCCAGATGTCGCCACAGGTAGTGAAGGCCGGAGCTACTTGTATCACTTTTTAACAACAGTAACGCTAATTTGAAACATTAAAAAATATTAAAAACAAAACTTTAAAGCACATTTTTACTTTAAAAAAAAGCATTAAAAAGTAAAAAATAAAAATTTATATTGGAAAGTTATTTTGAGGTATTAAGTGATTCAATATCATGATGATGAACTCAGAAGTTCGAAAAAGTTCATTTTCAAGTTCATTTTCAATTATCACTCATCATCATTTCATTATCATTCATCATCTAAGTTATTATTTATTTACAACTAACATGATAACAAGGAAATTGGTAATTTTTATTTTATTAATACATGTACATTTTAAGTTAACACATATTATTTAATTATTTGTACATTTTATGAGGATAATAAGCAACAGAAAATGCTATTGAATAAAAAATTTTGGTGCCTCTCATTTAAATAGGAATTCATAAAATTAAAAAAGGTAAATATATGACAGTGCGTTTATTTTATTATGTAGTATTTTCGTTTTAAAATTTAATATTAAACGCGCTGCCACACATTTATTTTATTTAATCTTATAAATTCCTATTCCCATTTATAAATGAGGCGCACCAGAAAATATTTTACACTTTTATTTTGTTCTTTTTAGTCTTTTATTTTAAAAAAAAATCACGCTTTTACATGATAATTATTTAAAAAAAAATAAAAATAAAAAATTGGACGCCTGAAGTGGCCCCCAACTGGCCAAACCATCACTGGGGATCTGTACTCCCAGCAGAAGGAGCACAGCATTGGTGAATCGCAAAGGAGTACTCTTCCTTCATGACAATGCCTGGCCACATGTGGCGCGCGTGGCTAGGAAAACCACAGAGCGGCTTGGCTGAGAAATTTTGTCATCCACCTTACTCACCAGATCTTGCTCCAACAGATTATCACCTTTTCCATTCTCTGGACAACCATCTTCGTGGAAAATCCTATACCAATGATACAGCCTGCAAAAGGCACTCACGGACTTATTTGAGTCCAAGACCGGCAAGTTTTACAGTTAGGGGATTGATCAACTGGAGACACGTTGGCAGAAGGTGCTAGATGCCAATGGGGATTACTCTGGGGACTAGCGATACGCTACTTTTTGTGTACATCATTTTGTTTTCCGGAATTAAAAACGGCAAGAACTTTTGTGGTTACCTAGTACTGTTAGCCCTCGCCAAAGGGTCGTCAAGGGTCGTTTAAAACAGGTACATGTTTATTTCTTGAGAGAAAGGCACACAAAATTTGCATTCCTGTGGTTTTTGCTGTCGAGCAGAATGCACTGAAAGAGTTAAAAAGTTGAAGGAGAATTTCGGGAAATATTTTTCAAGAGGCCCGCCTTTGCAATTTTTTTTGGCATCAAATTCCACAATCATTTTTATAAGTTTATCTAAATTTATAAGTTTTTGCTCGCTATCAGTCTCATTTTCTAAGAAAATCCATGACTTGTATCACGTGGGATAAATATTAAGAAAAAAAGTCAAAAATGATACGGAAACAATAGTATTTATTGCCTAACGCGTTATTATAGCCGGGAGACAGTGTCCCTTATATAAAAATAAGTGGGGCGGACCGAATCAGGGGATGGCGGCCACTTCAGGACGCTCTTACTAAAGCGCCGACCTACAGGGGAGCTCCTCTATACCTCCGGTCTTCTTCCAGTCAGATCAAAAAGTATCGAAGGATGTTTGGCCCTTTAGGAGGAGGACTTCGCTCCTGTGGAAGTATTTGTGTTTCCCGGATTGTGAGGCCGTCTACGTCGGATCCACGTACAGGACATTCCATGAGAGGTTCCGCGAGCATCGGAGGGCCGGGTCAACAGAGACGGAAAATCGGCCTTTGCTGACCATCTCATTAAGTCCAGATATCGTATGATTGACATCGACCAGTGCATGGAAATACTGTGAAAAGGACTCGACAGAGAAAAGATTCTATTCAAATAAGAAATTGAAATCAGAAAACACCTCCCCAGGAGCGAGGTCCTCCTTCTGAACGGCCAAACATCCTTCGAAAGAGACGGCATGATAGATTTTTTGAACGGACTGGAAGAAGACCGGAAATATAGGTCGGCGCTTTAGTAAGAGCGTCCGATTCGGTCCGCCACTATTATTATTATATAAGGGCCATGATAAGAGACACTGTCTCCCGGCTGCATTGTATAATATTGTAACCTCCGATGATGATGTAATATCGAAACGTGTTAGGCAATAAACACTATTGTTTCCATATCACTTTTTGGCCTTTTTTCTTATTATTTAGTTTCATATAACTGCTCTGAACAAATGCATAAAGTCTTACTTATGTCATTCTTAACACAAATTTGCTTTCGTATAGCCCCCATCTTATCAAATGAGAGTCACACAAGCTTAACCTTGCCAAAAATTTGGAGAAGGTGATCTTTAAGCATATCGAGGTGAACGATGCAAGCATACGCAGCTGGCTGCTACCGGCCCGCGAGCACGTTTTCTCCCGATTCGGACAACCCTCGATTTCCGCCCTTGTTGCGTGGGGTTGAGCAAGGCTTTTGAAAAAAAGAGATTAATCCTAAATCTCCATCTTTTTCCACAAACAAGTCTTTGGAATAATGTATGAATGAGATTTAAGATTTTACATTCCTTAGAAACCAACCGTGCGTTGTAACGGTCGACGGAACAGTCTTGCTTTCGTTTGAGTTTGAAGATCCACTTAAAATCGATTGCTGAACGTTCTGTGACAGAGTAGATTCTTCCCAGGTGGCAACCTGAGGAAACGTGACAAAATTAGATCAATCGTGAACAATGGGAATTAACGAAAGTTTCTACACCTTTTCTTCTTACACCATGGCTCACAGCATTGTTAATGTAGACTTTCGCGATACTAATTGAGCGCTTCCTAAATTGCACCTCGCAACCCGAGATTAGCTATCTGCCGTTACTCACGCTTAACAGCTGGCGCTTGTATGGCAAAAATCTATACACGATTGTTAACTTTGTGGAAGTTACGAGTTCTAAGACCATATCTTCTATTGACTCTGCCTTAAGACTATGGATGGAAAGACCATCACTAGGAGATACAAGAACGAAACGCTTGTTCTTGGGCGCTTTCGTTTATTCGTACGATGTGCACGTACGTTTTTTATACAAATCTACAGTTTTATTCCGAACTTGATAAAATTTCGCATACATGACCTTCAAAGCATGAGGAAGGTCATTGTCTACCTCAGATTTCGGAAAAATAATAATTATCGATAAAAAATCGATATTCATGGTTATGGCAGGGCATGATGATGACGTCAGTAGTGGGCCCCATAAAGTTACCGTTCAGTGCGGCTCAGCGTCTGTGCACGATCTTTCACCGAACGGTCCGGGCATTTTAATCCAAACCAACAACATGACGACATCTCGACGACTCCTTTATAATCACCCCAAGAGTCTAAATTTCGAATTTTTAACGTCGTTTCCGCTTTCGAATTATTTGAGTCTGCATGCACTCTCCTCATCCACTTGAAAACAAGAATTCGATCATCATCGACAGTGATCAAAAGCTGGAGCTTCGTTGAACTGGAGACCGCCATTTGCAATTGTAAAATGCACGAAACGAGCCTGCTTCTATCTTTCCGTGCGCTTAGTTCGTGCATAGACCGCACGAAGCACACGAGAACGAAGTGCATGGAAGTCTCCGAACACCTCTCACGGCCCGCACGACAGCTATCTCGAACGGCTAGTGCGTGCACTCAGTGCAAAAAAATCACATCGAACGAATGCAGATCTTGTGTCTCCTATTGATTTTACCTTTATTTTAAAGTCCTTGTGTATATAAAGAGAATCGAGTGTTTATACTCCCTCCTCCCCCCCCTCACGGCTGCATGGCAAGCGGATTGCATCGGTAAATAATCGATTTGCAGCAACATTGTCAATGCAGTTTTTACAATTGACGCGTTAAAATACTACTTCCGGTTAATAGATTTGGTCCAAATGTTGTTATCTACAATTTGTTTAAGGAGCACACGTACCAAATTTCATCCAACTAGCTCGTTGCGTTTTTGTGTTATCGTGTTCACACATATCTCAAGATCGAATTTTCTGACGGTAACAATTTCTCAAATTAAAGGACATAATTGGGTGGAGGAACAAGAGGCAAATTAAGCAAAGAGGTAGAGGAAAAACAACGAAAAGTGCTAAAATAATGTTAAAATAAACATATTTGCAGTCATGTTTAAATAATAAACTTATATTGTTGCAGTCAAGTGTTCCTTGTCTCAACAATATCAGTTTATTATTCCTGAAGGAAGACTTCAGTTGAAAAAGTTGTTAGTGATATGGCTATAAGTCGCGGACCGCGCATTGAGCGGAAACGGGTCTTACCAACAACGGCGGAAGAATTTTCAAAGAAGAGCTCTACTCACAGTCATGGGTGAAATAAGAAATGGAAAAGCTACCTGAATGGACGAAACACCCATCATGTCTATAAGAGGGTGGCATAAGGGAAATGCGGAATTATGTAATGATATACAAACGGGAGTGACCAAAGGAATTCTTAAGAACAGAAATTATATCGATTGCAAAAGGAAAGATACCAATATGAGTGAGGAACACAAATTTAGAACTATCAGAGAGACTGAAGGATATGTAGCTGAAGAGCAGTTTGGTTTTAAGCGGGTTTCACAAATAAAAAGCTAGCGGCGGCGGCTGCGATTACAGTAGTTGGTGATAACCAAAAGCGGCAGATAACAGTAGTTGGTGATAACCGAAAACGCTTCTCGTTTCACTAAAAAAAAAACGGCATAGAAAGCGTCTGGGTCTGCTGCTGCAATCCGATTGATAGGTGGTTATGACGTCATCACAAGTCACAACAACAACTCCTTGGTTGTCCGCCATTGATCGGCCGCTTGCCGTGTTCATTCTATTCTCGACTGAAATGGAGTCAGCCAACGTGCAGGTTCAAAACTGCCCCTAACTCTAATACTATGTCTGTGCGTGGTACGTGCTTTTGCTTTTCCAGAAGTTACATGTAATGGTTGAGCCAATGCTGCTGCTGCTGCTGATGCCGCCGCCGCCGCCACCACCGTCGCGACCGCCCAGGTTCAACACGCCAAACTTCGTCCGCATGCTCTGCGGAAGACGCGCGGCAGTCAACCGCTCGGTTCGAATTATTTCTGAAATGGTTTGCGGTGGGGCGGACATCGCGCCGAACCCAGATCCGCACGCCGCAAGGAATTTGTGAAACCCACTTTAGAAAGGTACTGGGAAAAAGAGACGCCATAGGAACAATAAGAACAAACGCAGAAAGATACTTGGAAAAAAGGACAGTGCCTGAGCTTGTGTTTTGTAGATCTAGATAAGGCCTTCGGTCGTGCGAAATGGAAGAAACTGTTGAAAATTCTGAGAAACGAAGGAGTGGATTGAAGAGGCAGAAGACTTACCAACAAGTTGTACAGGGCAGAAGACTTACCAACAAGTTGTAACTTAACCAATTTTGAACACCGCTCCCCGGCAATGGAATGCGCCTGGGCCTATGTAAATCAGGTGGTGTATCAGTAAGCCTTCCATAAATATTTGTTCAGGAAACGAGTGCAGAATATTCACGGCATGACTAGAAAAATTAATGATTTTTGGAGAAAGTACGTACGAGCCTTTCCAAGGCGGGATTTACCACCGTACGCATCGTGAAACAGTGCAAGACAGAAGGAATTTCGTTATCGAAGGCTGCTGTTAACTCCATTCTGGCTGACATACGTAATTCTGGCGTTCCACACAAGCTCACCTATGAAAAGCTATCTCGGAAGAGATACCACCCCAGGCGTTCACTGACACAGTCAAAAAGATCAGGAAGATAGTAGCACAGGAAATCTCTCCGACACAGAAGGCCATGGCTCAGAAAGCAGGAACATCTACATCAATAGTAAACCGCATAATAAAATACAACTTAGGCCTGCGCAAGGTCCATAAAGGCAGGGTCATCTCTTAATGAACGTCACATCCGTGAACTCAAAGTCAATGCGCAAAAAGTCTACGAAGACTGCGGGCAAGGAATGGCGGTTTGTTGTCACGCCAGATGAAGCGTGGGTTATCTCACAGATTGTGGTAAGGTTCGTGCAATTTCCTACCCTCCAGCAGATGCAAAATGCCGGACTGATTGGGTGCGCAAATGTCGTGAAAGTTTTCCGAAAGGCTTCATGGTGATGGCGGGGTACTGCTCAAAAAGACGGTTGCAACTTCCTCGGGTGGAGAAAAACGCTAAGGTGAATGCAAAATACTTTACATGGAGGAGATCCGGGCGTTGTACGAGATGAGAGCAGCGAAGTTTATGTTCGTCAAGACGTCCAGCCACACAGCGCGCTTAACAAATGGAAGAAGAGACTAGCATTCGTGCAATACTCTTATCTGCTATCCCTGTCAAGTCACCCCGTCGCTGGACTTTGGAAAGTGTGCAAGGAGGTATGGAACGAAATTCCTCTCGCCGTCCTGCAAAGAAGTCTGCTAGCATGGAAATTACGCTGCTGGGCTACTGCCAGGAATCAGCGGGGTACACACTAAACATAATCGGTGGTGGAGAAGGGGCTTCACGTGAAGTGACAATCACCCAAAATCTGCTAAGCCGCATGCTATGTTTATCTCTGTTGCTTATATCGGAAATTCCTTTTTCAATACTAAGCCACAGCAAATTCCTCTTTAGTCTATTTGGAAGCTTTTACTTATTAAATGGCTAAATATTGGAAGGGGATAACTGCTGTGGAACGAGTATGACCTCTCATTATTAAACTCTTAGCATTTTATGAATAATACAGATCATTCACAGTCTCATTTTGTAAAACATTATCCTTCAACACAAAGGAGCTGAAATTTTAATGTTGCAAATCGTTGTTTTCATGCCCGATCAAAATCTCCCTTGTATCTCCCTTGAGTTAATATTAACGCCACGAATCAGATGCTAATAATCCTATTAAAGGCAAAGTTATCTCCCATTGGTAAATGCAAATGATATAAAACGACGCTGTTATCAACAACAATAACAAAACCATCATCATCATAACACTATCCAATATTCTAAACAAAAGAGCGCCAGCGCTATCGCCGTCTGTTATCTTGTCGATTACAACTCCCTCAGAACCCATTGCTGATTTGATATTAATAACAAACCAAAAGCGGACGGAACCCCCCTTTCGTCATTGTTAACTTCTTTTTATTTTAAGCCTCCTATGATCAATAGGCAAGCCAGCTTGAAAAACGAGAAAGCAAATAAATCTCGCACGGACTCCTTTTCTCCTCCTGTCAACCAAAAGGGTTCCGTTCGGTTCAAAGGGTTCAATTTTCCGCACACTTCCTTATCTCCCCGCAAAAGTTATATATTCCGGCGATGCACCTGTTTACAAAAGAACTGCCATCGGTCAGACATTAAACTCGAATAAATCAAGTAATTAAATAACGCCCTTGAGTAGATAACACACACACGGTTAACACACTACGCATTAATAAATTACTGCCCCCTCTTACACAATAACAACTAGGAACTACGAATTAAGCCTAAATGCACCGTCAATAAAACAATAAATTTCCTAAAATATCAGCTGTCACGTGACCGAAAGCTCATCTTCCCTCTTAAAGGACAACGACCACTCGCAGATTAATTATTTCTGAAAGCTAATTGGTTTCAAGCTCGGCCCCCACGGCCTGACAAGACTATTTGTAGTTAAGATAGTTAATGGCAAAATGATTAAACGCTTTGGTCAACTCTAGAGAGCATCAAAATGGCCAAAACACTACCAAATTTTTAATGAAAGGTAGTAAATATGAAAAATACACAGGTTGAGACATTTTAATTTAAGAAATCTGAGTAAATCTTAAAAATAATTTATTTTAGTGGAAAATATTTCACACCAAAATTAATTGTTTTTGAGAAGAAAAGAAAAGTGATTTTCTAGTACGAGTGTTTAGAAACTGTATTCTGACATATGCTGCCATTTGGAAAATGTTAGTTTCGAAAGAAAACATGGATGCTCATAAAGGATTGCCAACTTTTTTTAAGAATTCATTCAACTTAATGGTCAAAGAAACTATCTCCTTCAAAGTACTCTCCTCCCCAACGAATACACTGATCCCAACAGTGCTTCCCGTTTTTAAAGCAGTCCTGGAATGCTTCTTTTGGGGTTCTCTCTATAGAAATCTTTCTTGATTTTTACCAAATCTCTTCCCTTTCAGCATTGCCTTCAGTTTGGGTAGCAAAAAAAAAGTCTGCGAGAGTCAGGTCAGGGGAGTACGGAGGAGGGGAGTGAAGAAGCATAATCATTCCATGTTGTTCCAATTGGGCGTTCAAATTTGACCTGGACTTTATTTTTTGTAAATTTCATTGTTGAAAATATCTAAACTTTCATTGTTGGGATGGCAACTACCACTTGTCATGCAAATGCAGCACCACTCATCCGGTTGCCATGACGACCGATTGTTTGTTTAAACAAAATAGCGAACAGCGATGTGTCTACCAAAGCGGAACAACGAATAATCATCAAGTTTCTCCACAACGAAAGTATGAAAGCATCTGAAATTAATAAGAGACTTCACAGACAGTTCACTGACTCATGTTTGTCTTGATCATCCGTCTTTGCTTGGTGCCAAACGTTTGAAGGAGGGGGGGAATCCACCAGCAATGAACCTCATATGGCAAGGCCAGTAACTACTGTCACTGATTAGGGAACGAACAAATGAGCTGATAAGGGACAACAGGCGGATTCATGTCCGAGAATTGGCCTCAATACTGAACATCAGCACGATAAGCTCAAATTCAACAAGATCGGTGTCAGATGGGCCCCTAAGCAACTCCCCGAGGATCACAAAACTAACCACGTGGAAATCTGTTCCATGCTGCTGCAGCGATATGACCAGGAAGGTGACAGCTTCCTAAAGCGGGTTTCACAAATAAATAACTAGCGGCGGTGACATTTTGAGGACGTCCCTGAAGCCGGCATTAACGAAAAAGCGACCAGGACTCCTTACAAGTGGCGTTTGTTTTCTGCAAGACAATGCCAGACCACACACAACCAAACTGACTATGGACACACTGACGGAACTCAAATGGGACATCTTACCGCATCCTCCATACAGCCCGGATTTCTCCCCTTGCGACTATCACCTTTTCGGACCATAGAAAGAGTTCTTGGGAGGGCAGAGTTTCGGTTCCAATTAGGAAACTGAAAAAGGTTGTCCTGACGTGGTTTCGAAATCAGCCTGAAGTTTCTGCAGAACCGGTATCCAGATGCTTCCAGAAGGCAGGAAAAAAATTTGTAGAGAAGCAAGCAGACTTCTTTGAGAAATAACTGGAGTGTGTGTCCATTGTTTTTTTTTTGCAGTTTCCTGACTTTATAAAAAATAAAGTCCAGATCAAAATTGAACTTCCCTCGTATTTCTGATTACGCTAAAGTTATGATTTTTTTCAGAACCTGGAGTTAGTAATTGATTTCTGACCAGATGGGAGGAAACTGACTTCGATACTGGAGCGAACCTGGCATTCTTTTTTCGGGAGAAGCGAATTTTCACCAACCCACTGAGAGGATTCTACAGAAGGTTGTAAAGATCTATGGTAACAAGTTAAAAAGGGCCAGAAAAGGTGGAAAACTCTTTCGCCACCACTGAGTGTGTTCAAGCTGGTAGCCATTCATCTCTGCTATTTCCAATTGTTTGGTTTGTTTGGTATTAACGTCCTTTTCAACTGCCATGGTCATTTCAGGACGGCGTTATAGGGGCCGCAAATTTTGCCTCGCAAGGGTTTTTTAACGTGCAGCCGGCAAACGACTACACGGGATCAACGGCTTTACTTCCCTTCCGAAGGAAATGCGTGATCTCAGGATTTTCCCCCTGAAAAAATCCTCGTCGTCCTCGGCCGGGGTCGAACCCGCGTCTTCGGGCATCAGAGGCGATCACGCAACCACTGAGCCAGCGAAGCCGATGACGAAGGTAATAGAGCTAGCCACTCCGGAATTTCAGAAGACTACCGAGGAAAGATTCTTCAAATAGAGCAGAGAGAAAGCATTGAATGGATTTCAACGTAGACGTCAAAAGACCCGAACACAACACTCATTGAAGAATCGACAGACTTCACAGAAGTAGAAATTTTATACCAAACTTTAAAAATAATTCTCTAATCTTCTTTAATTCCAAAATTCGCCGACGGAGGCCATTTCATGAAGTCCTTACATTATCTCCGCCATACGGGAGATCGTATGGAGTGAAAGGAAAAAGAGGACGTTCAATCGCCACGGCCATTTCAGACATTATTCATCAGTGTCCGAGTAACGAAACCGAGTCTGTTCACGAAGACAATAAAAAGTAAAATATCCAATAACATTGAACTTCAGAAAAAATCCAGGAAAGGAGGTAAAAGATATTCACTTTATTCTTTTACTTCTACTCAATTTGCTAATGACTATCTTTTGATCGAGGGAAAAGTCTCAGCTTTTGAAAATAGTGAATCTAGGGAACCAGAGCAGAGAGCTGCCCACATGGATGAACTTTTGGAAGCAACGCACGAGCTGCCGTCACTTAAGTCAAGGGGAGGAAGGTTTAAAACCAACTCAACGGACACGAGTGCAAATTTCCCGCGGACAAAACTCACCTGCGTTGGGGAGACACCAAACCTTATGATAATGCTGGTATTCCCAATGGGCGCCCAACGGGTTTTACATGCTTAAGCAATGGGGTTTCAACGTGGGGTAACTTAATAGTTAAAATTTTAAATGCAACATTAACTTTAAATACATTTTCAAAGATTCATTATTTATCAAAAAAATTCGATAAGCCAACTTTAGTTCGTATTTTGATATTAATGTGTGTTCCATCCTTCCTTATCAGTGAACTCTCCACGGTCGACTTACTTGTCAAGGTTGCTGCCTTCGGATACAGCAGTACACAATTCTACTCACTTCGCCTTTCGGAAATTATCTACTTACCTGAGCGTATTCACTTCCTAGTTACCTGAGGGAATTCATCGATCCACGACTACGGAATCAAGGGAATGGATGATTACTCAAAAGCTTCAGCTAGGATCGACAGTAAAATATTATAAAGAGGAAGAAGATGATATTACTTTGTAATTTTGACGTAATTGATTGTTCTTTAAAATTCTAGAGCTTGTCAAAGATATTTCAAGCTTATTTTCGTTCATTAAAAATTATTTAATTCAAACATATCTGTCTTTGTCCCTCCTTCTCACTCTGACATCTTAATTATTTTACTCTGCGATAATTTATATGTGACATTCTGCAACTTGACGAGTATGTCGTTCAATGGAATGGAGCAAGCGTTCCAGGAACAAGCGTTGACTTTGGTTAGGACGTTAGTCTGATAGTACAAGGTCTTTATAATTAAAGTTACATTTTGACATGGCCATAAAAAAGACAACTACTGGACCAAAAGCTATAATACTTGGTAATATTATACAAGAGGGCATGGGAAGTTCATACCCATCGAAAAAAAATTAGTTCAAAAGGTCCCACCAGCATGGAATGGCGCTCTATGCAATATTCGTATACGAAATTAGAAACGAAGACACAGGTTAACAGGTCTTTAATCGTTATTAAAATTAGTTATATGACTAAAATTATTTTTCGGTGGGTATGAACTTCCCATTAACTAATGTTTTTTTTCGGTGGGTATGAACTTCCCATGCCCTCTTGTATAATATTACCAGGTATTATAGCTTTTGGTCCAGTAGTTTTTTTTTTTTATGGCCATGCCAAAATATAACTTTATTTATAAAGACCCTATATATAGCGTTGACTTTGGCCTTTGACTCAACTCTGTATAAAGTCAATTTGCCGTTGTAGCTTTATCCCGCCACGATCATCAAACCTTTTGAAAATGTGTCTTTGCATTCACGGTATCCTTAGGACTCCTCACCTAACCTAACCTTGGGACTCTAATATATTTTTCTTTACTAATATATGAAAATTGACATATATGTGCCGTATTTGCATACAGAAAGTGATAAATTTATTATTAAAACTATTTTAAGATCGTTTCTTGAAAATGAAGGAACATTGTTGAGAGAGCATCAACGATCAACATCCTGTAGATCAGCGGTTCTCAACCTTTTCACAATCGCGTAGCCTATCACTAAAACAAAACTTTTCACAACCGCTTACCACTCAACAACAAAATAACTAATATCTAACTTTCATTATACAGGGTGGGTAAATTACCCCCCCCCCCCTTTTATTTTCGTAACCGAAGCAGTTATGTCAATTTTGATGAATCCAATGAATAGGAAGTTGTGGGTGACCTATCCCATGGTGCACTTTCCATCATCCCAAATATGCAAATTAGGACACATTCAAATCCTATCTTAAAAACCGTAACAGATACACGAAAAATTCCAATTGAAGACTTGTCAGCATGGAATACCGAATTTTTTATTTCTTTAAGAGGAAGAAATAATTTCCATAAACAACACCAAATAATTTCAACTTGTTTGTTATTAATATTACTTATGGTCAGGAAATATATTTACTTATTTATTTTTATTTATTTTTTTACGTATAATATATAATATCCGGCTAGGGCCGGTATGGCCCACGAGTTAGATCCCTGGCCGGAAGAACGTACAAATGAAACAGTATAGCTAGGGTTAGACGGTTAGATGGAAGAGTTAATTAAATACTTCTTTAGTCTGGACTTAAAAATGTCGAGGGAAGAAGCTGCACGTATAGCTAGGGGCAGGTTAAACCAGAGTCTGCTTCCAGCTGTGGCAACACTTTTTAGTTGATATGAGTGTTTAATCAAACGAGCCGGATTCGTGGTTTTACGTAGGTTATAAGGCCCAGCTGGTTTAGGCAAGAATAAGCTATTAGGGAGACAGATGTTCAGGGCGTTATTTAAAGCTTTGTAAATAAATGTAGCTAAATGAAAAGAGTATAGTTGAAAAACAAAAAGAATGCCTGCGGCCGGAAAAAGGTGGGAAACTGGTTCTGATTTTTTTAAATTAAAAAAGAATTCTAATGAACCACTTCTGAATTCGGTATAAACGCGTTAGGTTTGTTGAATGGTTGAGCCCCAAAACTGAAGATCGTAAATAAGGGCGGATTGAATTAGAGCAAAGTAAAGTAGAAGAAGGATATTTTTGGCAAAAAGTGAAGTCGTGAGAAAAGGCCTAGGCGTTGATTTAATGTCATAGAGAGAGCATTAACATGAGCGTCCCATGAAAGGTTATGAATCCCTAAGAATCGGTAAGTATTAGTAGGTTTCAGTTCAATTGTGTTGTATACCAAAGACAAGTTGTAAAAGTCGAATTTTTTATTGCGTTGATGAAATATTATATAGGTAATTTTCTCAATGCAGATGATTTCGTGAGTTCCAGCAGAACAGTTTCTGTAATACTAAATTAAATGTATGTTGAATCGATAAGAGGGATTGATCGCATATGATAGTGTGGCATCATCAGCGTAAAGGATCGTAGAAAGAGGAGAAAGCTCTGAGGGGAGGTCGTTTATGAATAAGTTGAATATGGGAGATAATATGGAACCTTGTGGTACCCCAATATTCCGGATTAAAGTAGAAGATTGCCAAGGGTTAGTGTAGTGGCGATTATGTAAAAAAAAAAACAAAAAACAAACTAGCAATCCAGTTTAGCGGAGGGCCGCGAATGTTGTAGAGCCGGTTTAAAGTAAGTAGCAGAAGGCCGTGAGGGATAGAATCGAACGCCTTCGAGTAGTCAAGGAACATAGCAACCACTAATTTTCCTTTTGACATATTGGATATTATAAATTCAGTTAAATCATAACAAGCAGTGGATGTGTTGCAATTAGAAGAGAAACCATGTTGAGAAGGAGAAAGAAGAGCGTTAGTTGAAATCTTTGACGTTAAACGATTGTTAAAGTTTTTCGAAAATTTTAGCGAAAGAAGGAAATAGGTTGGTAGTTTGTAAAATCTATTTGATTAAAACTGTAAGTTCAAGGGAAGAATGTTGCTGAAAATGTTACACAAGCGTGAAGTGAGCTGCAGGCCCTAGGACAAGCTAGAGAGTGGAGTGCAGGGATTCTTTACATATAGAATCATGACTTTAACAATGGAGTCTTTGTGTGGCTGTGTATGTGCTCAATTTTTTTTTCGTTTTCGCGGTTTATTTTGAAAGAAACTAAATTTCGTGATTTCTTATTTTACAAACATCAGTAGTAACTTTAGATGAGTAACAAATTTCAATTTGGTGTGAATCTGTGAGATACAGAATCGTTTATGTTGGCCAGCAACAAAATGGTTCGATGGACTCCAAGCATCTCCTTACCTAACCACATCAGTAATAACACAATCAGAGGATTTATGGTACGGCCACGTAAGACGATTGGCACGAGGTTGTGTGGCTGGCTTTGCCTATCACTTTGAAATCCATGGACAGCGACCACGTGGTATACCAAAACAGCGTTGACAAGACAATATCAACATGGAGAAGATATAGCTAATCATGGCCGTACCAAGTGGGGAGGGGCTAAGGGGGCTGCAGCCCCAATTTTCCAACTAATTCTGTTGCTTGGGGGGGGGACCCCCTCCCCGAAATAAAATTCTGGGTATGGCCCTATAGTTAACTCTGTGAAGTGGCGTTCACAGATCCGAGCAACGGACTGCCCCTGTGGGAAAACGCTAGGGAGAGGTATCATTTCTACATTAGAAACGTCTGATCTTATTTAGTGATAAATTCAACATTTAGCCTACTAGAGTAACTTGTCAAATAAATCCTGAAAAGTTAACCATATTTATACTACACGTATAAAAAGTCAAATTTGTCTAAGTTTTTGATATTTGCTATTATCAGCAAACAGTCTTGAAAATTCATTTTAAAAAAAGCTGACACGAAAAATTATTACTAGTTAGATGATTTAGACGGCTTATAAAAATATTAAGATACCGCAGTGTTTTGAGATAAATGATATTAAAAAACAAATTAGCAATACCTGCTTCCAATGGGTGCGTTATTTCATCACTTATAACGCGTTCTTCTCCCGCAATTAGTCCTTCATATTCATCAAAAGGTATGCGTAATAGAGAAGAAAAAAATTCATCAAAGACTCAGAATTTACACTAAGTGTTAAGAAGTGCTAAACGGAATATTGTAGTTGGCCATCTCGGGGCGATTCCTTTAATCATTAGGAGCCAGTTAGTGAGAGTGAACTTTTGAATGAAGATGCCCCACAAAAGCATCAAAACGCTCGGTTCGATGCCCACTTTATTAAATGCTATTTCCTTTACGATTTAATAACACCACTTAACGCGACTCATTACATCGTGGTCAACTGATAACCAACTCGATTCACCACTTACCATTGTAATTGCGCATCAACTCAATTTCGCTTCCTGTTGTAACCAAATCAGCTTGCTTTTAACGCGCCTTATTCCCATTCCAATGCAGTTTTGTCTCGTCTAATGAAAAGCTTTCCACACTTCCAAACGCGCCAATTTGTCGCCAATTCGAGCAACCTTCGTCGCTTAGATAGCTTGCGCTGATCCTTCCGCGCGTTTATTTCTCTCTTTTGTCCAAGTAAATGACTCGGAACGATATCACTGCGGATAACAATGCTTGGAACATGATGACAAGCGGGATTCGAACCTAGACCTCTGAAGAGGAGGTAACCTCTCATTTTTGTCATTAAATGAAGATTAGAAGACAGATGGAATCCTTTCTATTTTTTCAAAAAAAATTTTACTATTAAAAGCCAAACCCCAAACTCAAAGCAGTCCTCTAACTTTTAATGTGACAATTAGCGCTCTCCTTTCATTTCAAGCCCCATGGTTTGAAGGAGAGAGCATTTCAACCCCTTCCAGCCGTTTTAACCCCCTCCTCCAAACCCCTTTTCCCACTTAATTCCTATTAACGCTAATCAACTCAGCATTTAAGTCCCCGTTACCGTCTATTATTAATCAGCGGCGGCTGTTTCTCCGCCGGCATGAAAGAGAGCGCTTTTGCCTTTGCCTCTCCAATGCCTTTGCCCGCCACCCACCCCCGACAAATCGGACCCCGTTAATGGCAGAAGTCTTCAAAGGGCCCTGCTGCGAGTTTCTCTGAAAAGGATTTATTATTAACGAATTTCGAATTCATCTGGCTTTTTAATTGGTTGGAAACGACAAATAACCAGATAACGTCGGCCGGGCTGTTGCACTAGCAGCTCTCCATTCCAGGCTCTCTTTGGCTCAGGCGCAACGGCCAAGCCATCCACTCAACGACGACCACCTCCCTCCTTTCGCAATTTGCCGCCGTCACACAACATGATTAAATCGTCTAATAATAAGTTCGCCAAATCGTACAATCATCGTCGAATGATTAAAAGATATTACTTTTAAAGCACGCGGCCAATTTAAATGGAAAGGCCAACCTCAAAGTTCACCCTTCTTCACGACACACCGTAGTAATCTATTATTTATTCAAAAATGGTCCTGAAAACGACACATCCTTGATCAAACTCTACTTCACAAAGTCAACCTAGAAAACAAAACCCTTGACATTCCTAAATAACGCTCGGACCTAATTAACACGTAATCGAAGAAACAAACGAATTACAGCATGTATTCGGGTGGCATAGAGTCAATAAGATGTTGAAACACCTATAGCTTCTTGGAGATTTGTTAGAAAACGTTCTTGTTATCGGATATCTTATTCCAAAAAGTTCCAAATATTTTCTGAGATCTAAGCTCTGGAACTGCCAAGGTAAATGACAGAAGCCATTTCATGCTCGGAAAACATTTCTGAACAAACTGAAGAACTTAACCTGAATCTAACCTAACATTGTCGTCCATCAAGAAGCCGTCATATGCAGGATAGAAATGCAGAAAGGATTTAGTCGGCAAAAATGTTCAGATATTTCGGGGAACGTACCCGACTTTCCATCAATATCAATGGACCTGGTCCATACTAACAGAAGCAGCTCCATACCATGACACAACCACCAGAACCTTTGAGTTGGCTTAATATTGTACAGGGTGTTTGAGAACACGATACAGACAGTAGAACAACATTATAAATGCCAGACAACGTATTTTATTCCTACAAAATTAGGCACACAGAAGTAGGAAGGTTTGGAGAACAGATTTATTGTTGTAACCGCCTTTAACCGTAATGAAAGCTTCAATGCGAGATCGAAAGCGTTGACATGCCCGAATTAAATGGCCCTTCTGGATGTCGGCCATTATATCTGTGACGGAACCAATGGTATTGTTCAATAACGCCCCACATAATAGTCCACGGGATTGAGATCTCATGAGTTAGGTGGCCACTAATTCGGTGGGTTGTGTTCATGCAGATGTGTTGCCATCCACTTTTGTTGTCATAGAGTTATGTTCAGGTGCAGAGTCCTGTTGAAAGACATCCGGCCTGCCATTGCAAAAGCTGTCGATCCAGGGCTTCACAACCTCGAAACCCTGTGGAAGAAGTGGGGTGGCATGACGTGTCTTTCGCTACTCACCACCACTAAAACATCACTTGGTGTGCAAAACACGTGAGACATCCGAGTAATCCGCACATACCGTATTTTAAATACTGCGATTTTTTTCCGCCTATTGAGAAAAATAAGCGCAGCACTGAATTTGCTCTGAACCGAATAACCGCCGCGGCGCTTGTTTGCGCTTTTAAGGTAACCATCTGCCATTTCGCCGGTTCACTTTTTGTTCATGATGAAAAATTTTTTTCATCGGAAAAAAAAAACAAGAGCATGTCAAGTTCCTCCGGATGTTTGACCTTCAATAACTGCTTTGACGAAGCTGTCTTTGTTCTTGGTTTTCACCAACATGAACTGCCATTTTCTCAGAACATACGACAAGTTTCAGAGTTATAATGCAAGGATCAAGTACATGCGTTACCTTTATGCGGCCTTTACTAACTCTTTTTTTCCGCTTCCTTTATCTCTCGAGCTGATCTCCTTCGTTAAAGATAGCATTTTCATAAAAATGCACCTCACATTGTGAGATATCGTAGCCCACGAGAAAGACAGACTCGCGGAAAAGTCACATGATCATCTTAGTCTGAATAACAATGTAATGTTCATTGTTTCCATCTTGGATTTTAATAATCAGAAATTTTTCGTTTGTTGGAAACAATGAAGGTTACTTTTTTATTCGGACTTGGAAAGATGGTCAGGTGACTTTTCCGCACCAGGGCCTGTCTTTCACGGTGAGATATAATCGTCCTTAGCTTGTTCATTAATTTTGAGCGCACATCACTAGTTTTGTTTTCTAACTATGAAGCAGTGCTTTGTAATTGTTGGCATTGTTGTCAGTGTCATAAAAATCTTTATGATCACAAGACTTGAAGGTCATTGTTGTTGTATTTGCTAGGAGATGGGTCTCTAGGTTTTTTTTTTGTTTTTTTTTGGAGCTTGTGGAGAGCTTAAGCAACGCCAAGTCCTAGGCCGGTATGATTGAGGCCTAAATCTCTTTGGTACATGGACAAAATTGTTACTCTGGACATGCGAGATATACATGATATACAGGGTGATTCAAAATTCAATGTACAAACTTTTAGGGGAGGTAGTACGGGTGATTCTAAGCATAAAAGTTCATATGACCATGAGTCTGATTTTGAATGCTAGCTGAGATAGGAACAGAAATAAAAATGCCGCCACCAAGATCAGCAAGTTAATAACTCAAGTTTTTATAAAGCCTAGGATAATGAATTTTGGAAGAACAATGTGGCGCATAATTTGATTCTATTCCAACAAGTAGTTTCTGAGTTACGCATTCAAAATCGTAACAGTGCTCACATGCGAGTACTAACCACATGCGCAACGCCACGCGTCGATTGTACGCCACAAGCCCCAATTGTTGCTACAACGGCTGCCTTTGTCTGGTTGGTATGGTTTGTTTGGTATTAGCGTCCTTTTCAACTGCCATGGTCACTTCAAGACGGCGTTATAGGGGCCGAAAATTCTGCCTTGCAAGGGTTCCTTAACGTGCAGCTGGCAAACGACTACATGGGACCAGCGGCTTTACTTCCCTTCCGAAGGAAGTGCGTGATCTCAGGATTTTCCCCCTGAAAAAAATCTTCGTCGTCCTCGGCCAGGGTCGAACCCGCGTCCTCGGGCATCAGAGGCGATCACGCAACCACTGAGCCACCGAGGCGGATACGGCTGCCTTTATTGCGGACCTGTCCCTGTACGTGGTCGACCTTGCAGTTGTCTGTCCGCAACACTTCCTATCTCATCGTTTCATCAGAGTCGAAAGAGTACTTGTTGAAGGCTTCGGGCGGTCAGGATGTCGGGCATGGAATTCGTCGGCGGCATTGTGCAACGTCAAATTCCCTCTCGCGCACAGGAGAACCATCTCTGCTCGTTCTTGCATACTGTATTTCATTTGTTTTCACGCAATAAACGCTTTTTATACGTGTTACTCTACCGGTATAAGCTTAATAACGTATAACGTAGGTTTTATAAATAAAACTTGTAGTATTTTTTACTTTAAGCTTTTATTTCACTCGCATATTCGCTTATTTGCATTTATATAAAATAAATAGCAGAGTTCGTAAAGACTGGGAGCATCCATTAATTGAAAAAAAGAGGTTGAGAGACAGTGGCTCCTGCCAACCAACCCTTCAGCATACCTGCACAACAGTACGTTATGCAGGGAAAGTCATCTCCTGCGAACTTTTGAAACACACGGTATAGTGTAAAAACATTAGTATATCACTGATATGACAAGTCTTAGGCGTGTCTAAAAAGTCTAATCGGTCGCGACCGGTCGAAGCCCGTCCCGAGCAGCCCGTCCACAAAGTATCGACCGGTCGCGCTAATCACGATCAGAGTCCAACGCCGGTCGGCTGCCTTGGTGGGTAAAATCTAAATGGCGGGCAAAAGTAAACAAATTCAAATGTTCGAGTGCCCGATATGTAATAAATATTTTTTGGAGAAATGAGATGGCGAAATACATATTGGGCAGCATCAAGAAATAAGGAATTAATACGAAAAAGAAAAGACAGATGAAGAAAATGTATGTATTTACACAATTTTAAATCGTACTAACTTAAATAATAAAGAACCTTGCTGCGACGCCCTTTTGAAACAGAATGGTCACGACCGCGCTGTCAATGAATGAACAAACGGAAGCGAACGACCGCCGACCGATCGTCGATCGTACCACGTGACCTGTCGGCGACCGGTCAGGCTTTTTAGACACGCCTTTATGTTCAATGCAAAGGTTAAGGCACTTGTGTTAAAATGCCGCAATATGTAGCATCTATTCTTTGCATGAATTGATTTCTTTAAGTATTAGCAGTTACTAATAAGCTCATTTTATTTTATTCAACATGATGAGCACCGTTCTTATTATGTTCTAATGCATCAAGCTAATATGTCCTAAATTGTCATATTTGATTGTGCAAAATAAAGTATTTTAAAACTCACTGACTGTTACGAAGTTTTTCATTCCAGCCATCAACACCGAAGTTCCTGGAGTCGACGCTATTGCCCATCTAGGGAGCGGGGGACGTCGCAAAAGCATACACTGGCTGACAAAAAAAGTGAAGCACCCAGAAGGAGTGACTGAAAGTGAATGAAACGACATATGAGGAAAGAACATGTCACTTTATTGTACTGATTGCAATTTCGGATGGAACAGACAACGCCATTGGCAGTACAGGTGGAATGTTGGTGCCAGATCAATAGAGTGTGGCACCCCCTCTAGCCCCAATGCATGCCCTTAAGCGGTTCGGAATGTTGTCAAACAGCCTTTGGATCCTCTCCTGAGGCAAGTCAGTCCACAGTTGTTGCAGCTGTCCCTCCAGATCCCGCAGGTTGGTACTGGAACGGAGTCGCCTTCCAATGTCATCCCACACGTGTTCAATGATAAGAGGTCTAGGGATCTTGCTGGCCACGGGATGACGTCAACATGCTGTAGGCAGTCCATAGCCACACGTGCTGTGTGTGAGCGTGCGTTATCGTGTTGGTACAATGCCCCAGGATGCTGTGCCAGAAGAGGTAAGACGTGCGGACGCAGAACGTCTGTGACGTATCGCTGTGCCGTCAAAGTGTGCCGAAGCACTATTAGAGGTGACCTGGACGAATATCCGATGACTCCCCACACAAAGACGCCAAGGGTTACGCCCTCTGCCCTCGACGCCGCCATACGAGTCATGGTCATCGGAGGTCATGGAGAAGCGGGACTCGTCACTAAACATGATGCGACGCCATTCGTCCTCTGTCCATGCCTCCCGGGCAAAACACCACTCTAAACGCAGGCGTTGGTGTTGTGGTGTTAATGATAACCGACGCATGGGGCGGTAGGACCCCAATCCGGCGGTCCGAGTCGTCGAGACAATGTGCGGGAACTCATGGGGTGTTGTAGAGTCTCCAGTACATGTTCACGGATGGCGGATGCCGATGCCATGGGATTCCTTAATGCTTGGAACACCATACGACGGTCCTCCCTTGGGGTGGTGTTTGTTGGTCGACCCGAACCTACACGACGTGCATGGGTGCCCTCATGTACCCATTGATTCCAACGTCGGGCCACTGTGACATCTGAATAGCCCACATGCCTGGCAATTGTCCGATACGACTAACCAGCCTCATGCAGTCCACAATGCGGCCCCTATCAAATGCTGTCAATTGGTGGATAGGATGTCTAACGGTCTGCGAGGCATCGCGAGTGCTTTGTATAGTACAGTAATTCTCTTTGAACGTCTTGCGTAACTGTCGGACTCACAGCAGTTGACTGGTAACAACTTAACTACATGGCGGTGACATCACGAATGCACTCTGGAGATCGTTCTAGACATTAAAGGTCCTTGTGAATCTAATCGTTCACTGACACGTCAATGGTATACGTATGTGTCGAAATAGGATAATATTGGACACTCCTTCTGGATGCTTCACTTTTTTTGTCAGCCAGTGTATTTAATGAAAAAATTTCCTAACACCATTATTAAAAGAGATGTTTACGGATTTTAGAGCTAAGATGGTACCTACGTTGCAGCGGCAATATGGTTTTCCACATCAAAATTTTTAATGGAACTTTAGAACCTACTTAAATGTTATCATCATCAAGTAAAATTTCGAGCCGATTTATGGTTCTGTCAACTATTTTTTTCTCTCGTCGATAACGAGATAATTATTTATCTTACAATATCCAGTCGATAACGAACTTCTCGCCATTTCTTATTCAGAATTTCGGGCGTAATTATTTCAATAACTTCGACAATTCGTTATAACAAAATGTTAAAACAGTTTAAAAGAAAACAACCATGCTCTGCTACAGTGGTAGCGTCCTCCACATTTTAAAAGGAAGAGATAGATCAAGAAAAAGCTAGTGCCATCTATGTCATTGCTGCAGGTGAATGACGAGAAACCCCACAAGGCATTTTTTTGATGCAAAGGTAAAAGCATGACGCTTACTTAAAAGTAACTTAAAAATGGCGGGGATGGCGAAAGAAGGGGTTTTAAAATCCTTCAGGGATGGGAATAAAATTCGAATGGAAAGCATTATCATCCCCGGGAGATTACCTTTTGCAAAAGTCCATTCGTCGTTTGTCGCTTTTGCCTTAATGGAGAACAACCGTCACATTAGTCTTCGCCGCCAAAGATGTTATCGTCAAATTAATTTTCCCTTCTCCCCTGTGGGGATTACGAGGAAAAGGCTTAGATCGGGATTGGTGAGAAAGAAAGCGAGGAGGGGAGAGGTATAAAAAATGAATTAGATTGATGAAAGAATTTGTTTCAAAGCGCTCCTGTAAGTAATAGGTGCTTTGCAATTTAATTGCCACGGTTGCTTTTCTGTAGTGTACCACATTCTTTGAAAGACAGGTAATAAAGAAATGGCTGGTGAAGTTATAATCTCTCAATTTCATAAACTTAGAAACATCTTCATGGCACATCAATCATCTGCAATTCAAATATTAAAACCGTAACCCTATTACAAACGACAACAAGAAAGCAGCTGGTTTGCCTGTTCTGGGTTGTTGTAACTAAATTTCTCATTCTTGTGTAATTTAGTTAAGAGCGCATGTGCTTGTTTATAAGGACCATTCAAGTGAAAAAAAAAAAAGCGAAAGGCTTATTACTAAAAGCTCATCCTATAAATAGTGCATCAGACCACCCATGCCAGGCTTTTTTCTCGGCAGTTCGACGTCCTAGAGCTTTGAAGGGTAAAGTTACATGACTAAACACTATATGAAGAATTTAATGATGGTTATTACATTTTCCAGAAATGGCTAGAAATGGGCGCACAGCCCGAAAACTTTAAATGGGAACATGGATCGAATAGGATACGGTTGGATAGGTTTTGGTAAAAAAGAAACAACTTTTGAAGGAAACGTTTCTTCCAATCAGGAAATAAACAATAAAACGTTTTCAGCTTAAATTGCCGTCCGTTTTGCTGCTGGCATATGCGCTGTCTCCTCCTTATGTCATTACAAAGCCTGTGTTAGCTTTGTTCTTGTTCTCCTTATTATCCTGCATATCCTCCCTTGTTGTCGGCTGTTATTGATACACAATTTCTTTTATAATATCTTTTCACTTGAATGAAAGTAATACAAGTTGTACTCGAATGAACATGCGATATAAAGTACACCTCATCAATTTGGATATCATTTAAAACTCAAATTTGTGGAGTAAAAAGTAACTTATAACAATAATAATAAAATAAAGTATAATTTCTTTTAGCTAATCCCCAAAGGAATAAATTGAGGGGAATGGAGACCGAGGGGGGCCATGTTACATATCCAGCCCCTACCAATCCATAGGATGGGGAAGATGCGATCGACGGCATCTCAGCGAATTAGTTATGTACGAGGCGGCCGGTCCTGCTGAACCACATTCCAACCCTAAGGACGGATCTTCAAGAACTTCAGGCAGCACTTTTTCAGAAAGTCGACATAAACTTAAGCCGTTCAGGTTATCCTGAAGAAATACGGGCCGAAAAGGTGGCGTCCGAAATGCCACCCCACGTTCTCACACTCCACACATACTTGGTCGTCTACCTCACGAAGCCTATCAGGATTTCCTAGTCCCAGTAATATGCATTATGGATGATCACCTCCCCATTGCTTTTAAAACTGGCTTCGTCTATCCTAACACCAATAAAAGGAAATTTTGTGGCTGGTTTCTAAACCACTGACAAAAATCGAGTCTTCTCTGGTAGTCACCCCCTGGAAGGGCCAGTTGGAGATCGACTGGAAAAGGTGGAAGCATGAGCGCAGTCAGGAATTATGTTGGGGAGAAACAAGTCATAGGTTAGATGATTATATGGAAAGTGCATCAAATATCAGCTCCATCTTTGCTGACTAAAGCCAAAACACTCCAAAGTTTTGCCGTGTACAATTTACTTTCAGCAAAAATCAAATACAACCTCTGTCCATAAAGTTCGGTGAATGACGTCATATTGCTAACGGTCGTAAGAGTGCACCACCCCGTCGTATCCTGCCTCCAGACAGGTCAAGACATGTTTAAACAAATTTGAAAGCATCAGCGCTGCGAGTGTGTTTATCGTGTTTAAACAGGACATTGAAGACTGAAGATGTAGTGCGCGCAGCCGGAAACCCAAAATGGATCAGCGAACGAATGGATCAGTTCCTGGCCAAAATGGGAGTTGCGTCCTCAATCGCCCACCCTACTCCCCAGACTTGTCTCCCCCGGACTACTACTTATTCCCCAAAATGAAATCGGCCCTGAAGGGCCAGAGGTTTTCGGACACTTCGGACATCAAAAATAATTGCATCCCTAAAGACGACCACGCCAAGAGTTTCCAGGACTTGTACAGCCGTTTCCAGAAGTGGATTACCATCGACGGGGATTACTTTGAGGACAGTAAATGCTGTTTCATGGAAGCCAGCAATCCACTTGCTATATGACATCATTCACCGAACTTTATGGACAGAGGTTTATTTGATTATAGAGTTACTTGATTTAAGGGGGCATTCGTCCCTTCCCCCTGTCCTCCCTTAGGTACGCTCATGGGGTGGAAGTCGTTATGTAGCTCATTCCTGAGTCACGAGAGAGCCGCACCCGCGTCTTAGGCTAACACCAACCGTATTGTGGTTGGGCTGCACCTAACCTGTATACCTCACACGAATCACAAGCCGCTGAAAATATTCTGGAGTTAGTGTACGAATAGGATATCGTCCAGCGCACACCCTCTCGTAACACCATCAACATCTCTAATGCTTCTTCATTGGAAAAAGGCATTTTCAGTGTTAACCTGTCACGATAGCAACAAACAATGCATAGGAATCGTTAACAATTCAACAGAGATGCACACATGATGTGAAAATGTTTAAACAGGGTAACTAGCAAACACGTGAACTGAAAGGATTTTTATTGTTTGTTTCCTGAAGGAAGCCGATTGTAATTGGGATAGCCATCAATAAATTCTTCACATAGTCTTTAGTCATATAATTTTCCCCAATGCTTAAGATTCGAACTTTCGAGAAATAGCCTGCACCGGGAGCTGATGCATCCTGGATAATTGGACAGTCATCGGACATAGAAGTAATATTTTCCAAGCGACTTGCTGATATCTAATTAGCATTTAATATTAACGTTAACATTCAATCATTTAGACTCGCTATAAATACCAAACAGTCATACGATTCATTATTCAGAATTTTCCATTTTATTTATTTTTCGCATTTGGGGATTGCTGTTATCTTTTTCGCACCCTCTTCAAAGCATTCCACAACATACATTACGATGCACTCTTCCCTAAACTTCTTCCCCATTGTTAATATATTATTTTATTTTTTTTTGCATCCTGCCCTAATCTTTCAATTTTTTTCCCCTTCGTTTTTTCCCTCGCTTAAGCCCTTTCTTTTCTCTCTTTCTCTCTCCCAGTTCGTGATCACGCTCACCCCCTCGAAAGCCAAGCGCAAACTCCCCGGAGAGGGTAGGCCGAAAAGCAACGGTGATTGATGTGCGGTTATTTTTCGCCTAACGATAATGGAAGGCCCGGATCGTAGCGACTCACGGCGGCCTGGAAAATGAATATAAACTGGACTCGACGTTGGTGGCGACGCTCGTTGCATCCACACACGCTACCCCCGCATCGGAAACGGATCCGCAAACGCAACTCTCCGGGGACTTCACCGTCTCATTGACTCTCGAGGAGGAAAGGCGTTCGCTGTTGTCGACTTCTTCTCCAGTCGATACCCCCTCATCATCCTAAGCTCCACATTAATTCAAAAATTCAAATACAGTTTCCATTTCTTTTAAGGAGGATCATAAAGGAGGAGGAAGATGAGCGTTTAATGCTTCAGCGGGCTTCGAACCCGCGACCTTTAATACAATGAGCGTTTTTCATTTTTTTTTTTTTTTTTGCATTAAAATTTTAACAAATATTCCTTTAAAATTTAAACATATCCTAATTAATAAAAACAACATCGTTTTAATATAAAAATAAAATTAAAATTGTTTAATAATCGAAAACGACTGATTTGCTACGTGCATAGATTGTATAAAATAACGGAAACATCTCGCAAAGGCTTAAATTTAAACTAAAACCTTAAACACAAACATATATTAATAATAAAATATTTAATATCATTTGAATAGGGTTCTTGTATTGCACCTTAGAATTAAATAACTGGTTGGTCTTTTTTGCAATACTTAATTATAAGCACTATTGAAAATCTTAGCCATTTTCAAAGGAATTACAAATTTTTTAAATTTAACGATATGATATAACAATGCAGGGTTTGCGGAGGTGAATTTTCCCTTAGGTTTTACAGTCTCGTTAGAGTTGTTCATAAGGCGAGGTTTTGTTCCAAACAAGTTGCTTGCGGTATGTAAACCTTACATTTCAGCATAAATTGATCGCATGATGAGGTCGGAGGTAAAAATATTTTCAGAGATGACATTCGGTTATTTGTCCCCGGCTCTTAATTGCTCTGCATTTGTAAACCTAAATCTTCTTTAGCAGACCAAAGTGTTTACATTTGTAACGAAGAACTTCGGTTCACTTGGCAAGATTGGCGGCATTCTTCTATGGCCGCCATTTGCGAGTGATATCACAGTGACGTAAATAGCGGAGAATATCCGATTGGTTACCTTATTTTTATAATTGGCGTAGATTTCGTTACGTTTACGGTTAAACTCTGTATAATAATGTGTTCACAACAATATGCAATCGTGTCCTATCGAGGAAAAAAAATACAATTCTACCTGACATCGAAAAAATTGTCACATTAAAACGAAGGGAATATAATGGTAAACGGCCTCGTTTTTTTGTTTTTTGTTTTTTTACTTTCTTATACATAGTATAAGGAAGAATTGTAATCACGAAAAATGTCGACCTCCAGATTTTCACTGATCTATACGTTTTAGGGTTCCTAGATTAAGAAATAGTGTTTTTTGGAAAATGTCTGTGTGAGTGGGTGTGTGTGTGTGTGTGTGTGTGTGTGTATATGTGTGTGTCCACGATAGCGTCCAAACGGCTAAAGTTATCGAGACCAAACTTTAAACTTAAAATTATAATCTTCCTCGGGAGGTCTGATTAGTTTTCCAGTGAAATCGGTGAACCGGAAGTATCAGTTTACGCCAAAATTCCAAACGGGAGTACCAGTTCTACTCTTTTCAAAATCCAGTTTTTTGCTGATATATGCGAAATAAACCATTAAGGAATGATATAACGAAGTACCGAAAGTTTAAACTAAACCATTCGCGGAACTATATTTTTAAACAGCCCTATGTTAACATTGTAAGTTTCTAATGGGCCATAAAGATACCATTACATCAGGTACCTTTGAACCAATGTCGACGATCATCAATTTTACGTTATATTCATTCATGCCACATCATCCCATGTCGTTTGATATATTACATGATATATTTTAGCATTGAAAGTTCCAATGAACTATAACGGTTCCACAAAACCAGAATGGTTCCACTAAACAAGGTTCCTTGAAACCAATTTCGACTATCATTAATTTTACGTTATATTCATTCATGATACATCATCCCAATTTGTTTGATATATTACATGTCATATCTTATCACTAAAAATTTTTGAGGGTGTCATAAGGGTACCATTAGAGCACGTGCCAATGTTTCGATTACAACCGTTTTTCAAAATGGTTCTTTTCCTGAACTATATTTATCAATTGGCCGAAATAGTAATTTATATTCGCTTCTATCTCGTCATTACGATTTGTTTGACATATTACTTAATATTTCTCTCCACTGAAAATTGCTAGGTGGGGTCGTGAAGGTACCATTTGTGCACGTGCTATTGAACCGATTTAGGTAATATTTGTGATTGGTTCGTGCCATATAACATATTCATCGACTGACGAAAATAGTAATGAATAAACCAATAAGAATGACATAACCAAGTACCGAAAGGTTAAACTAAACCATTCACGGAACTATATTTTTAAACAGCCCTATGTTAACATTGTAAGTTTCTAATGGGCCATAAAGATACCATTACACCACGTACATTTGAACCAATTTAGACTATCATTAATTTTACGTTATATTCAATCATGACACATCATTCCAAGTCGTTTGATATATCACATGCCATATTTTAGCATGGAAAGTTCCAATTAACCATAATGGTTCCACTAAACCAGAATGGTTCCACTAAACCAGGTTCCTTGATAAATAACTCGATATTGAAGTCCTCATTCTTCCGTACCTCCACTGTCTCTCAACAGACAAGTCACGCGGATCAACTGAACGGTTCAATAACACTAGTCAACACGCATTTTGTGACTAAGACCACACGTAGTGTTCTTAGTAGTAATTTGTATGTAGAATCCGAATCTGCTTTTAGATTTTTTCTATCACGTCACGTTTCCAAATTATGCACTTCGAGACTTCTATGTTAAAGTAATGGGAGTGAAGAGAAGCGGCTACATTGTTAAAGTATCCATATTTTGGGGCCGCAAGGAAATTTACCAGGCCCCAAACACTGAATGATTTAAAAATGTTTCATTGTAAAACAAGAAAGCTGTGCGTGCTAGAGAAATTTAAAAATTATATTCGTAATCAGCAGAAAAAATACTACCAAAAATCACCCACCTTCATTTTGTCACAAGAAAAATGTTAAATTTTGTTGGCCAGTGGAATTAAAGTTAATACATGTATTTCAATACGCGCGAGATAAGCTACCGGCGAGCAGCGATTATAGGGTACGGCATATGGCGGTTGCTATGCAACTAGTACATTCGTATAGGGTACATCCGCAACAATGCACAACCATCTCAACCCAGCTTAAGCCAAGGAATCCATAGATAGGAAAGATCCTAATAGGAGATTCAAAGTTTTTCAAATTATTGAAGAGATACAGATTCTCTGAAAGACGGGATTCTGGATGAGTTCGTTCATCTGGTCGATGTTCTTCAGAACAGCGCATAGGATAAGCATAGCCTATAATTCTCTAGCATCCCCTGCAAAGGTCCGGATTCAAAATCCGAAAAGTTTTAAGACCATATAAAAGAACAGACAGAATCTCAGGCAACGCTGAACACATTCACACCAAAGATCTTCAAGGAGATGTAGCCATGTAACAAACAACATGCACGATTTTAAGAGTTATTTAAATATTATTTCCTATATGGCTATAAAGAATACTCTACAATCTTCTTCATATATCTTATGTAGAAAAGCCTACCCAAGGCTATAGTAACCTCGCTTCCACAGCTTTGCTCTATAAGTCAAAATCCAAAGCCTTAACCATTCCCTAAAATTTCCCATCTCCGCGCGCAACTTTAAATTTTCATAAGACAAAACTAAAAAAACAAACAAAGCCCATAAACTCGATATCAAATTGAAACCTCGACTCCCTTCTCCTCGAAACAACGACTTCCCCCCGGAGTCCACTTGAGGTCGCCTCGGCGCAAATCGATCGCTCCGCTCGGCGCCTTCCTCCATCGAGCTTGGACACCGAGACGACGACGACGACAACGGCCGACGACTTTGGTAAAAGAGATTAATTAATATAAACCGCCCATAGGCATCAGCCAACGTCTCACTCTTCTCAATTAAGGAACCCACCAACCGTATAAATAAAGTCGATCGGAATGGCTCCACGACAAAAGTTGTCTAACTCGATATCCATTGCGAGCTACACTATGGAAAAAGCCCTTTACACCCTGTTATAGTATTCTATCAAATTAAGCTGTTTAGCGTTTACGCTATGAATATCTAATTGCAATACCCTAATAAGTTTGTATGTATTATTCAATAATAAAAACGTTAAAAATTTGCTTTAGACATTACATTTAATGAAATCACCATGACCTGACATGCATTGTAGACGCCTTTAATGTATTGAATATAATGATATTCCCATTTGACTAATTGAGCATAGTTTTTATATTAGTACAGTAATCCCTCAATTTATGCGATTAATTGGTTCTATGAAAACAATTCATAAATGGAGAATGGAAAAAATTTCTTGCATAATCTCAAGAAAGGATAGGAAGGTTTTAACTTTTTTTTTAGATATACTGTAATTCTAAGGGTGATCAAAAAATTAAACCCCTCAAATTATCTGATAACTATCGTGAACGGGCTATTTGTGAACTTCAGATAACCTGATTTTGCAAAATTTATCTCAAACTTAACAGATAGGGACCAGCGTCCAGTTACAAACTTGTTTCGGATTCAGTTATGGGCATAATGAAAAACAAAGATTTTACCGCCATTCTACTAATGGTAAAAAATATATATATAAAAGAATAAATCAAACAACACACAGCACGATCCTGGATAAGTAATAAGGTGATCCTGCATTTATTAGCCGAATTGTTTCGGTTTACACCATCTTCATAGGCTATACAGCTACAAAATTATTGAACACAACCAACGGAATTTATAGTACATTGAGGTTAGTGTCCAGATATCTCTGACTGGTGGACTTACAAGCCGGACCGAATAATGAGCTTATGATCACGTCAAATTTTGTTGGTACCTCTGTCCTCTTTTAACCAGGTGGTCAGCATAAGCGGATTTTACTTCATTGTTAATCCATGAATGTTCCTTAAAACATTCGATAAAAGAGCGTCTTGTAGATCCCACAATAATGCGATCCACAGTCCGGGCACATAAGTTTATGAACACCACAGCTCTTATATAACCGTTGCCATGCCTTTTAACGTTTAGCACATGCTTGCTATTAGTGCTTGTGCGAAAACAACGGCAGAAACCATAAGGCAGAAAATTTTCTGAAGACTTCGGCGTGGATTCCACAAGCGTATAAACAATAGCAGAAACCACAAAGCAGAAAAGTTTTTGACATCACTTCCTGCTTTCCTTTTTTTTTTTTCAGTTGGATTGAGTCATACCGTGACCACCGAGAGAGAAGGCCTCGGCGATGAAACGTAATACATTGTTACATCATCATAGATAGTGCATTGTTATTCGTATTTCAACCAATAATGAGCCCTGAATTAGCACTATCTATGATGATGTAACAATGTATTAAATTTCAATGCGGAGGCCTTCTTTCTCGGTGGTCATGGTCATAGCAATACCACCTATAACAAAAGCCTGGTCACTGAAACGTCATACATTGTTACATCACCTCATTAGAGCATTGTTAATCGTATTGGTCATACCCTGCAAAGATAAGAAAATTTTGGCCAGAAAGACAAGAAGAAATTTTTTTCTGCTTTGTGGTTTCTACCGTTGTTTTACGCTTGTGGGAACCAACTTTAAAATTGACGAAATCCTTCTGCTTTTCTTCTACATTCGCATTCAGACGATTTAACGAGCGTTTCGTGTCATTAAGAATTGAAAGTATTATGTGATCAGGAAGTGATGTCAAATGTTCAAATGTCATGGCGATCTCATCTTTTTTGGCAGTCAGTGATGGGGTTTGTTATGGCCCGTCGGAAAAAATGTCTAATAGCCGGCCTCTTGTGCTGGATCGGATGATTAGAATCCTACGCAATAATATTAGACGTGATACATGTTTTTCTGTATATACCAAATTCGAACCTTTGGCTAGCCAAATTCCTAGATACATACAGGTCTAAGTAGTTTATCTTCCGGGTTTCTTCCTTTTCCTTGGTGTAATTAATGCAATTATGGAAAGTATTGAAGGATCTATAAATATCCATATCAGTGCACTCCCGTTCATGTAGAAGAAAAGCAGAAGGATTTCGTGACTAATTCGGATTTAATGGACCATCGATAAACAGAATTACTAATGTCGTCCGGAATTATGGACTAGGGAACGCGTTTCGCAATAAGAATAGCAAGCGTGTGCTAAAAGCCAAAAGATATGGAAACGATGAAAACATTTATAAGAGCTGTGGTGTTTATAAACTTAGGTGCCCGGACTGTGGATCGCATTATGTGAGATCACAAGACGCTCTTTTATCGAACGTTTTAAGGAACACAGCCGTTGGTGGATTAACAATGGCGGAAAATCTGCTTATGCTGACCACCTGGTTAAAAAAAGGACACCGAATAATGTCCACCAACACGGCTATGACTACAGTTGGTTGGTTTGGTTTGTTTGGTATTAACGTCCTTTTTAACTGCCATGGTCATTTCAGGACGGCGTTATAGGAGCCAAAAATTTTGCCTCGCAAGGGTTCTTTAACGTGCAGCCGGAAAACGACTACACGGAAACAACGGCTTTACTTCCCTTCCAAAGGAAGTGCGTGATCTCAGGATTTCCCCCCTGAAAAATCCTCGTCGTCCTCGGCCGGGATCGAACCCGCGTACTCGGGCATCAGAGGCGATCATGCAACCGCTGAGCCACCGAGGCCGATCTATGACTATAGTGCCCGGCACGAAAGAAAAAGGAAACTGGCGCATGTGTAAATAAATAAAACTTATTCAACCAATCAGAAATCAGGGCATTACTTACTACTGATGCCAGGAATAAGTAATCCTTCGTTTCGTCAGTTTCTGGTTGGTTGAACGAGTTTTATTCATTTACACATGCGCCAGTTTCCTTTTTCTTTCGTGCCGGGCACTATAAACTTAAAGTTTAGAGACCCACAGAAAATTCTTGCCGGGCTCACAATGGATGGACCTCTCCAAGGATGCCTTCTACTCTACATAATTTTTTACTCACGTAATCTTACTTTAGATGTACATTTGATGTTGTTGCAATTTCCTTTCTTCTTTCGATGTCATGAAGCAAAAATTGGCCATTCATCACTTTGTGTAGTCTAGCGGTCGCCGATTCTTCTATTTACTTGTTTACCATTTGCTCAATACAGCACGGAGCTAAAGGAGTGCTTCCTCTGTCGTCTTTCACTCTTTCTAAATAGTCTGCTAACTCATTATCTCCAGTTACTGATCATTTTTAAAGATTTTCAAGAAATAGTTAAGTACTAAGAATTCTCTTTTCTAAGAAAAGCCTGAATAACAGGAATTCTATGCATTGAATTCTATATTGCACAAACTTTGCCTTGCATTGTTGGTCATGAGATATTTCTCATTAATATGCCCTGCCATAACCATGAATATCGATTTTTTATCAATAATTATTATTTTTTCGAAATCTGAGGTAGACAGTCACCTTCCTCATGCTTTGAAGGTCATGTATGCGAAATTTTATCAAGATCGGAATAAAACTGTAGATTTGTATAAAAAACAAACAAACAAACCCACAAACAAACATCTTTCTTTATATATATCGATACTAGCAGAGGACCCGGCGTTGCCCGGGATAATTACGCTTTAGGTAAACACACACACATAAATACACACTTTTCCCAATCGTCGGAACGCATGTTAGGGAGCTGAAGGAAGACACGTGTACCTCCTTTGCCTCATCGAGAGAGACTGCCCTATCGTCTATTATATCCATTTCCTGTTCATTATTAAAATTCTTGGAAACGAATGTTCTGTCATTGCATCATCATTTTATGTTCATTGTTATAATTCTTTGAATAATTTTGTGCTCGTTGTTATTGGTGAATTGCGCTTTGAGACCATTGTTGATGCGAACACGACGGGCCTATTGTTGCACAAACTTTGCCTTGCATTGTTGGTCATGAGATATATATTGTTGGTCCGTGCAGAGTGTTTGTGAATTGCGTGTTGATACCATTGTTGCAAAAACTTTGTCTTGCATTGTTGGTCATGAGATATTTCTCATTAATATGCCCTGCCATAATCATGAATATCGATTTTTAATCAATAATTATTATATTTTCGAAATCTGAAGGTCATGTATGCGAAATTTTATCAAGATCGGAATAAAACTGTAGATTTGTATAAAAAACAAACAAACAAACCCACAAACAAACAAACATCCTTCTTTATATATATAGATAGATTCTTTCCTGTATTTTTATGTAATATTATGATATATATTTTCTTTGTAAGCTGTTATATACTAGCCTGTTGCTTATAAACTAATAAATAAACAAATAAACATATGTAATTGTACCATAGGAACATTTACTTCTGAACCAATTTAGACAGTCTTCGGACTATAATTATCGATTGGCGAAAACAGTACTTACTAATGTTTTATTCGTTCGTGGTCCAACGTGCCAAGTTGTTTGATGTATTAATTGCCATTTCTTTGCACTGAAAAATTTTAAGGGTGGTATCAAAGATACCTGCTATTATATAGATATTGGCTATCTCGAACTTGTCCGTGTCCTGTCTCATATTTATTGGAGAAAAAGAAAATTTGGAAAAAGTTAATTCGTTTTCAAATTATCGTTGCAAATGATAAGCTGCTTCTTACTGATAAAAAATCTTTTTAAGCTCTTCTTTCCAACAATCGATAGAGCGCGCGCAGTGCTGAAACGAAGTGCACGCGCGCATTTTCCCCAGTGCGAGGATGATTCAACGTAATTTTTTTCATTTTAAAATTTAATATTAAACGCGCGCCGCTACACTTTTGTCTTTTAAATTATTTTTTTACTATTCAGTGCCTTTTTCAAAGTAAAAGCGTATGCTTAAGAACCTTTTCAATAATTATTATTTATTTTTTTTTTTTAGTCTTGGATTTGCAATCAATTTTTAACAAATTTTGCTACTAATATGTGAAAATGAAGAAACTCTGAACATTTAAATGAAAACCAGGTTTAATTCTTTTTAAGAATTCGAATTTTGAAAAATTTTATACTAGAATGTAATATCAACGGAAATGAATTCGTGTACCAAATTTGGAGTTGTTTGAACAAAGGGAAGTGAGTGAAAAATTGATTGCAAGATTTGAACGAAACAGATAAACAGAAGTTGTGAGTTAGGTAAAAGTGTATAATAAAAATTCCTTTTTGATATACATGTACCATTTGTTTGCACAAAGGACAGTATACAGTATATTACAAATGAATTAACAAGCTGAGAACAGCAAGGAAGTCGACATTAATAAACAAGCTTTCACCACGGAAATTTGAGTATTGCACCCAAACACACAGCAAACCTGAGAACGAAAGGATTTCTCAGAATACAAATATAAAGCTTTACTCAGCAATGAGAAAGTTCGATGGGGAAAGACTACGCCTGCCTAGTCCAGGGGACCATAAGGCAAATACTCAACAGTGATATTCAGAATTTAAGAAACCTAATGTCGTACAGTTACACATATCTTCGTCTAATCAGAATGATGAATATTTGGCAATCACTATATCCATAATCTATAGCATGAAACTTTAAAGATCAAACCAAGGGGAGCACAAACCTGTAATTCGCGAGGTAATTTGTTCAGAAAAACGGTTGAACGTTAATACTATTTACGATGATGAGCCTGTCTTAAATGACCATCCGTCCGGATTTTCAAGATATATTTTAGGATATGTCCCGGATTTTCTAATTCGTCCAGCTACGAAATTAAGTTTTGTTTTATTAAGATTGTAATGCATATAACATAACGATAAAATAGATTTCTATGAACACGTATGTGCCCACCACTTTCTCTGTCTATGCAAGTCCTTTCAGCCCGCTGGTCTTGCGTCACTGAAAAGCATTAGTAAGCCAGTATTTTGCAGGTTTCCTAGCTAAGCATCGCAAAAGCACTACCAAAAGATAAATACGAGGGCAGGAAACTCAATAGTGATCACAGTAGTGCTGAGAGAAATAGCGATACGAGGCGCCCAAAATATCCGAAAATATGAATATTCCGCCCAAACCAAAAACAGTACGAGATTCTGCCGCTAGAAGCCTTTTAGTGCACCTTTCAGTTAAAGTTCTAGATAGATAAAGTATGGACAATCCACCTTTCTGTGCAAAATTCCTTCATAAAGACATCTACAGAGTGCAAATAACTTTTATAATAATTTTATTTTATTATATTAGTATTAATTATAATTTTTCCGGTTCTTGTAATGCTGTTGCATAATAATGTAGATGGAATTTTGCACAGAAATGGCGGGAGTGTCCATACTTTATCTATCTAGAACTTTGCTTTCAGCTAGGGTGCCTGGATAAGTGCGGAGAAGGGTGGTGATAACTCTTACTTCCGTCCACCATTTTGATCCGGGAAGCGCTCAGCCACGCATAGAAGAACGCATGTTTTTTGGTCAAATACTCGTACAATACTACAGTCTCTCGTAATGTTATAATTCTCTTTGTCTATTTAAAGCGTGGTTCCCACTAGCAGAAAACAAGAGAGCAGAAACCAGGGCGTATTTTTTTCTGCCTCTTTACTTTCTGCTTCTGGAGGTGTCCCACATGACAGAAACTCAAAAGGATAAGACAGCAGAAGTCTGCTACCCACGTGCCATCCTTTGGTGTAATTTAGCATTCTTGCCCAACAAAAATGCACTGCACCGAAGCCGTCGATAGATCTAAACGGTCGGCGTCGACTCCACACATTACACAGTTCATTCATTCCTCATCAATCATCATAACGAATTTTTGTATTCAATTGTTTTTTCAATTTAATTTGATCAATTAATTAATAAATATATATTTCACACGTTTTTATAAGCGCTTTCACATCAATTTTCTTTCTTGGCCTCTTCATCTTTGCGAGCTGAGTGTCTGACATTTTTGTTTTGCGAGAGAGAGATGACGTCATTGTGACGTCACTGCAGATATCGTTTTCTATTGGGTGAGCAATGGTTTCCGCCCTGCTTCTGCCACAAAAGTTGAACTCAACCTAACTCCAACAAGAATTAGTTTTCAGTCGGGCAGAAGAAACGAAAGCAAGAAGTGACATCATAAAATTTTTTGTCTTGTGGTTTCTGCCGTTGTTTTTACGCATGTGGGAACCACGCTTATTTGAACTTTTAATCGTTTGACCTTGTAAAATAATTTACTAACATCGAATTTTAACGAGCAAAAACGATGCCTGGTTGTTGCGTTCCTGCATTATAGCCTAAGTTATTCTTAGGCTATGCCTGCATATAGCAATCACTTTCTCCATGTTTTTCGCTTTCCTGCAGATGCTGCAAAGAGGAAATTATGGGAAATTCAAATAAAAAGAAACAAGTCCAGGCCACGGAGGATGATTATGACAGTTGTTTCGAAAATGAACGTAACAAATACTGAACACGGCATCATCGAATATTTAGGAGGCACGATCATTAAAAATATTCTGAGATGAATAAAAAATTGTTTCAATGCTACAAAGCTTTATTGATGAACACATTTGAGAAAAGATATTAATGGAGCCAATAAGAATTTGGGCAAAGTGTACGTTTTCATATGTATGTGGAGCTTGCTCGTCGATCGACATGGTTCGTTTAGGTCGATTTTGCCGAATGGGAATAAACCCCCCCCCCCCCCCCCCTTTATACGTTCTTGGTTTCGACTTAAGATTTCATCAAGAAATGTAACCCCTCCAAAAACCTGATTATGGGAGTGAAACCTATAGGTGAAATGTGGAATAGTTTTGTCGTTATTAAAATTAAACCAAATAACAAAAAAAATTGTGCCATTTCCTTGTAAAAAAATTTTTTTCTGTGATATTTATGTAAAGAAATAAAATAAAACCGAACAAGTAGTTATACATTCAACTACAGGCTTAATTTAAAATTGAATAGCTTCAGGCGATGATAAATTTGCCTAAAATAACGACGAATTTAGCATAGTTACTCACTCAGTTGTCACTTTCGATCTCGGATTCAAAATGGCGATTCACGCTTTAAGCTTACGGACAGTGTTGCCAGGACGAAATGTCGAAAACCTCCATCATCTACCTAAAAAAGACAACAGTTTCTCCTTAAAGAAGCTATAAAACCCCCAGTTTTACACTCTAAATATTTGTTGAAATGTTAACCCCCCCACCCCCCAGAAAACCCCTGGGTTTTTTCCCCATATGGCAACACTGCTTACGGAATAGGTTGTCACCATCCTTCTCCGCACTTATCCGGACACTCTACTTTCAGCTGCTGCTCTGCCAAGTTTCGTAAACGTAGGCACATTTTTTTGTGAGTTATTACTGTTTGTGATGAAACATGTTCTTGTGCTTCTGCGAATTTCCAAATTATTCGATCTGGTCAAACTGTTAACAGGAAGTTTAACTGCGAGGTTTTGAAAAGACATGGGGAAAATTTCGCGCAAATGGCGCTAGTTGTAGAAGAACAAAGACTGGTTGCTCCACTATGACAACATGCCCTCACAAAAGTGCTCGTTGTCAAGGACTTCCTGGCTAAAAACAACATGGCAACGGCTCCCCACCCTTCCTACTTTCCTGACCTAGCTCCCTGCGACTTCTATCTCTTTCCTAAAATGAAAAAGGCGACGTTTTGACTCTACTGAAGATATCCAAGTAAGAGGAGCGTTCAAAAAGAAACGAGCCGGAGGCCTAGGAACAGAAACCAGTACCTGCATGTGAGAAGGATTGGCGCTGGCTGTTGAGGCACTTGTTCCACTGTGAATGGCTGTCTCGTAAAATTTCCGGGACTGCGTTGTGAACCAGTTCCGCACGTACTGCTTGACATCGTCTTCCGAGGTGAATCGTTTGCCCCCTTCAGAGCCTTTTTAGGGAATCAAAAATGGCGTAATCGCAGGGAGAGAGGTCTGGACTGTGCATCATAGGCTAACGACACCCGTCCTTCCCTGAACCGCTTGTGCCACGCCTTGACCCTTGCAAGGGACATGCAGTGTTCACCGTACACTTGTGACATTCTTCGATGAATGTCCGTTCCCCTTACTCCTTCCGCTGTCAGAAAAAGAACAACGCCTCTTTGCTCTTCTTTTGACGCCTCCATTTCACTTATTGGACCGTTGGACGATTGACGCTTGCTTCTGCTTCCTTTGTATAGTCACGTGACTTCCACCGTCACCCTCTAGCGGCGGGCTGTGAACTTCCGCGCTCTTGTCGGAACCACTCCTTGTTACACAAGAAACGATATCACCGGTTTGCACATTCCAGACTACGGCCCGATTTTTGAACGCTCCTTATACAATCGCAACTGATCTTAAAACACCCTACAGCCTTCGGACTTTCAAGAATGCTTCCAAAACTAGGAAAATCGCTGGGATTTCGTATACGTAGCGGAGGTGACTACTTTGAAGGTGACAGCGGAAATTAGGTACGTTTTCTTCTTTTTAGAAAAAAATCTCGGAAATTGTGGGTAGACCTCATATGTACGATCCCAACAGTAATGGCAAATGCAAAGCCTATATCTTTCCTTCCCCACGATGTTAATGGGCATTGCCTTTCACCTACAGGCTGGGTCTACTTTAGAGAGTACTTTTGTGACGCTCACATATTTATAACGAAAAATCAACAATTTCGGTCACATGACACAAATTTTCAGTCATATTTTCAGTGTGCCCTGCTTTTTTATTTTCAAAATATGGTGTATGATTTCGTTTAAGTCCTGCTTTGCTACAAGAATATCCAGTACCTCATGTATTCGTAATGCCAACAAACAAGGAGGTTCCTCCGGTCTAAACAGCATTCTATTCAGAGATCTTTGAAGTTTTAAAGCTTTGATGTTAAAACATTTTATAATATCGAAGACGCAAAGGCTGGCTATCCCAGTTGGCTTATGGGCCAATGTCCGATTGGCTCGACCAGACGGTGAGCTTTAAAAGTCCCATTCTCCTCCTCGTTCCCTCTATTTCTGCGTGCAACCCGAAATGTTTGTGACAACTCAACCGGTTAAAAGCGCTCTCACACCATTTGCATATTAATTTTAATTTTATTCAACAAAATTGCCCTCCGCGACAATAACGGACCGTACCTCGTGCATCGCAGTTCTCACGAACCCAATTAAGTTCTGTCCTGGGGACCATAACACGGCGTTTTACATAATTCAAAGTCTGGCTAATTGAACTCTTCCAACCCGTTCTTCGATGCTTGGTGGGTAGGAGGGCAGGAGCGCCGTCTTCCTCTATCTATTCGTTCAAAAGTCTGGCAACAGATTCGAGGAGAAAGCAAACAAGGACCTCCCTTCTTCCCCTTACCATACAAGGCAATGATTAAAACCACCGACGATGAAGCCAAATTAAATTTAATAAAACGTGAAATTGCTTAGCGTCCGAGGATGCGAAAACTTGCTCACCACCTCCGAACAACTCCTTCACACACACAGACACACGCAGCAAACTAAATTCCCGCCAGCTGGCCACTTGGTGGCGATCGTTTATGGTGCTTTTCATTTTAGGGGGGAATGTTTAAAAACACGTGACGATGAAAACAGAACCTGAAGGCCTTCCGAAAGCGTGATGGGAGAATGAAAGAGAGGAAATGAAGGACGATGAAAACGAGTGAATTAACTCGACAATTTACAATGTCTTAAGTCGGCATGACTTCAGTTTAAGAACGTGTGCGCGCTGTAAATTTGCAGCGAAAGCCCTCTCGTATTAGGAGGGGAAGAGCTCTACAAGCAATTTCGCATACGAAAACGAAATATTTCAAGAACATAGTGAAAAATACATTAAACACAATTATATCAAGAGCAATTAAAGTTTTAATATTAATAGTTTGATTGGTACCAAAAGCCACACAATAAAACAGCATCCTGCGCATACTTTACAAAATAATAACTTCTTGTACATCATAGCGAGCAGTACACCATTTTAAACGAGGCGTCGCATTATTTAATTCTCTCTTAAGGTAGTTACCAAACGTTACACATAGTTAGGGGATACCAAAACAAACTTTTTACCATAACATGGGGAGGAGGGGGGTTGCAACCGTACCATTTTCCGGCTAAGGGGGAGAGAAGTGATCACACAGGTAAATTATCATAATGAATGCACATAACAAAAAGAAGTGCATACATTAAAAATTCCTGACTGGTGATGTATTGGTTCAGTGTCGACATAAGGGATGGGATTGTTGGTGATGTACTGATTGGCCCATACATTCTGCCAGTTCGCCTCAGTGGATATAACTACCTTCACTTATCGTTCATGTGCTGCCCGAGCTCCTGGAAGATGTACCGCAGGATATTCTAAGACAGTTCCAACATGATGGGGCGCCCGCACACTTAACCCGTGTTGGGCGTGACCATCTTAATGACACATTCGGTAATTGTTGGATGGATAGAGGTGGACTATACCTTGTCTCAGCTTTAGTTGAGACTGACGTCACGAGTGAAGCGGTTATAGTTCGTTCCAAGAAGAAATAGTTCGAATAATTTTCTATATAAGAAGTTCAAAATTCTATCTGCAATCATATTTCCTACTTTTCTTCTCGATGTAATAAAAAATCGGCGGATAGAAAAGCCAGTTGATGAAATTAAAAAAAAAAAAACTAAATAAAATAAAGTCGGTCTGTAGTCGAGATTATTTGATTGTAAAGTGGCGGCGTCTTGTTCCTACGTCAAGAACGTGAAACAGTTGTCTCAGAAAAGAAAGAATATCGAGTTTCCACGAAAAGGAGTAAAATATTTTCCATGGGTTCCATATTAATTTTTGAAAATGATATCAGACAGATACCATTCGACTATTCTACTTTCGAGAAGACACGCGATTATAGGATGGTCTAACGTAGTACAATTAGACCTAAGTACAAGTCTAACGGCGGAAGGATACGATGTTGTGCACTATGCCCGGCAAACGACGTCATTCCGTGATGTCACTCTCAACTGAAGCTGAGACAGGGTATAGTTGCATGGCCACCCAGGTCACCGGATCTTACTCCCCAGGTCACATGAAGGCATTCATCTACCGCACACATGTCACTACCATTGAAGAGCTGGTTGCCCGCCTTGCAGTCGCCAGCGAAGAAGTTCGTGAAATGCCAGGACTCTTTGGTAACAAACGGGAGGTCAATGTTGCGACGATGCATGTATCGAAATGGCTGGTGGACACTTTGAGCAGCTTTTTTAAAAAAAAATTGATATTACATGTTTTTTCATTTCCACGTTACAACATTTCTCTCCCCCATAGGTATACAATGATAGGGTTCCTACCCCCCCCCCCCATGCTGTTGGTTTTGGTATCCCTTAACTGTGTATAACATTTGGTAACTACCTTTAGAAACATCCTTACAAAAAGCTACACAAAATTTCCGGAAGGTTAGGTAAACGCGGTCTACTGACTGTAATAAGCTCACAGTGCGAACATAATATTGTGGGCAATTAGATTAACCGGTTAGGCATAGGAGTATTAACTGCCGTTTTCGCTCGCGAGAAAATGATGTCACAGATGGCTAATCGGGATTTATGACCGACCAATTGCTTACACTTTAAACCGGTTAGACTTTTTGGCCTCACCTAGATAGAACGTCACTGTGGCGTCATGGCACGGACCTTTTTGTATTGGTTGAGCAACCAGTTTCTGCCCAAAGGATGAATTCAACCCAACTAAAAAATAACAGGAGTTTTCAGCCGGACAGAAAGACGAAAGCGACATAAAATTTCCCTGCTTTATAATTTCTGGCGTTGTTTTAAAGCAAATGGGACCGTTGCTTTACGCAAGAACACTTTAAAGCTTGATTACCAAACTCGCTCTCTTAAAATTCAACTAAATATATTGGAGCTCACAGGTGTCTTCAGAAAGTGAACAAGAACGAACTTTTCCGAAAACGTATAACAAACTCCAGTACATTCCAAGGAAAAGTTTACTCTACTTAAACCACAAATTCCTTATCATCATATTCGTTTTACGAGCAGTTCTCACGAGCTTAAAGAAGTTGTCAACTTTATTAATACTCAAGTGGAATATTAATTGGTGCTAATCTTTGACTTTTCTCTTACTTTCTTCAAAGCCTGACCACAACCTCAGACATTATCATCAACTGAGCTCTTTTCGATATATTAGCAGTGCTTTAATGATTAACAAAATGAAAAGGAACTTTACACTAAATCATTGTAGGTTAAAACCAACTAGTTTCGCAGAAGGAAAGTAGTCTAGCAGCCCTTACATAACGACACAGTAAAAATAAAATCTTGTAAGCATTCCAAGAAGGAGCTTTAGCAGTGAAGCAGAAATATATTTATATATTTATTATAAAAAAAACCCTCCCCCCCCCCCCCCCGAGAAGGGTAAGGCAAGTAGCAGATCCTGCAGTCATCTATTTTTACCCCTTTATCTGCACTTTTTACCTCTCTCCAAGTTTTTTAATCAAAAAATTAATTTTCTTGAACGTAATATGTAGAAAATGTAAAAAAAACTCGTATTTTCTTTCCGTTCTCATTATTTCCGAACATATGATATATCACATGCCATACGTTGCCTTAGTTCTAAAGACCAAGTGACTGCCACCCCCGCAAATGCGACCCCAATCGAACAACAGGGCTTAAACTTCATAGTAATGTAGATCGTGCCTAGAGGGATCTGGATACTGAATTTCACGCCTTTATGTACCTAAATAGCACGTAGATATGTTGTCCTCTCTGAATCCCACCCCCGTACTTCCGACCATAGTGTATCAATCAAAACCAAACTAAATAGTACAGATGGGCATGCCCATAGTAAGCTACATTCCGAATTTCAACCTTCTACCTCAAAAAATGTAGTAATTATGAAGGGGTACAGAGTTAAGACATTATAAAACCAATACGAAGCTCAATTCTTCGGCTACTTAATATAGATTATGAGCCCTTGAGCAATCGTGCGTCGACATAGCGATTTCACGTGCGCGCGCCGATGTCAGTAATGGTTAAAAGATGAACAGAAAGTAACAATGTATTCCTTCTTGACAAATCGATTGTTATATGAGATGCCATTATCTTTTTTATTCTTTACACTCACTGTTTTAGCACGTGAATTCGACTTGAAGGGGTTCACGAAAAATTCTGAAAAGTTGATACGGCCGAGCTAAGACTTTGGTGGTCATATTTCTGAAAACAGATTTTGAAAGAGTTAATCCGTTTTCAAGTTATCGTGCAAACGGCGGACGGACGGATAAACGTACAGATCAAAAGCGCATTCTTATAAGTAGCTTTTATGCTAAAGCTCCTAATCAAGCCAAACGCCAATACATTAAGTGAAAAGTAACACAATCGGTAGTAGAGATAGATAGTTTAACGATTAAACTCAGAACGATTTTAATCCCCGTATAGTACATATACTCGTCGAAGTATGTATAGGGTAGATGTACCAGTAATTGACAGTTTAAGACATTGCTGTGAAACGAAATTGTGTACGTAAATCAAATTGCATTTTGAAATTTTTCTCATTATACCATTAAATTGCAAATATAGTGCAGGATGTGCCAATTTCTAAACAATTATTATATCTTTAAAAGCTATTAAGTAATTAAATTTTTTCCTAACTAATACAGGAATCACCAATAGTTGACAGTTAATGTACCACAAATTGTCAGGCAGTTTCACCAGTAATTGACATTAATTTAATTACCTATTTTTGTTAACTATTTTTACAAAAACAATAACTTTCAAAAGTAGCTGAAGAAATCAAGCATTTTTAAGACTGTCTAAAGTATTTAACATTAACTAAAATTATGCTTTTTAAAACTTAAGTTGTTCATATAAACCACTTATATTTTTTCCTTTTGAAAAAATAAATAAAATCAGTTCACTCCAATGTAGAGTGCAAGAACCATAGAAAATGAACGTGTTTTCCAGCAGTTCAATATCGTTATATCTTGGCCAACAAATTGTTGGTAGAAAAAAATGATTTTTGACGATTGTTCTCCTACTTGCAAATGCTACTTCTTATCATAGTAAACAGAATAGTAGTTTTCTTCTTGGAAGAAAACTTGTCCTGGGCTGTCTGTTGATCGTCTCTGTGACAAGATTCAAAACCAACAGAAAGAATCGGCGAATAGGGCCTAGAAGATTTATGTCAAATTGGCTGATCTAGAAATTGACAATCAAGTTCCTATAATTGACGCATCTAGATCAATTACTGGAATTTAGGAAGTTACACATAAAAACATCATGTTTTCTTTATTATTACCCTAGATTCTATGTCGCATTAGTATATTTTTGTTCGTTTTTTTTCAAACACAGAAATTATCAATAATTGAAAGGTTATGTCAATTACCAGTGAAACTACATATCTGGGTTCTAGTAGTTGACGGTGGGTTAAAACAGTTAACAAATTGGTTATCAGAAATTCTGTTAATACTAGAAGTAATGTCCACTGATCACACAAAGAGGTTCAGGTAAAATTAGTAACAAATATTGCATAACATTCATGAAATAAATTCAAGTAATCAACTCCTCACGTAGTGGTTCATTGTAAGGTTTTTTCCGACTCGGTAAGGCATTGAACAATCAACATGTGTTTGCGGCCATAATAGGGAGCAAAGTTCCTAGTTTTTTGCTTTTCTGGGAAGCCTAATACATTGTTTAATACGAGGTGGCAACACCAGTCCCTTTTCTTGCCTTACTACTTTATTAAAAGCTTTTAAATCGTGAATTATCAATTACTGGTGCACTGTCAACTGCTGGTACATCTACCCTACGCAGACTTCCAAATGTTGCCATTTCTAAACAAATTCGTCATTTGTCGCCGTTTTTTGAAAATATCTGATACTTTATGAAAAAGGAATGCAAAACAAAGTCCAAAAAGGCTGTCCCGTCTTTTTGTAATTTTTAAATCAACGTGCGAATAAATTTAAGAACTGCCAGTTCATAAAATCTGAATAAAGAAATAATTTCTGAATTAAAAAAAATATTCAGAATCCTCATTGAACCTCTAAATCCAAATAAAAAAAAACAAATTAATCAATTCAATTTATTTTTCTGTGACATTTAACTTACGCAGGCCGCCGGCTTCCCATCCGTTCATTTGCATGATTCGCTTGGCTCGTTGGTCGCATCCCTCCACCCCAACAATGGCGTCCGCTCAATCCCAATGAGGCCGACATTGATTTTGGCGTTACATTGGCAAATGTAAATCTTCTCAATTTCCCAGATGCTCATTGACTTTATAAGTTGGGACAACCGTTTAATTGAAATGTTGCCTCAACGCATCGGTGGCGTTTGGCGCGCTTGCGATAAATGAACGAGAAAGAGGAGCCAAAGCGCGCGGAACAAGAGCTTTCTGATCATTGTAAATTTTTTTTTCTATTCCAGAAGCTAATCTCATGTCACACGTTTTAACAAATAATCCTGTACAACTTCCTGGATGGGAACGAATTACATTAAGCTTCATATTGGAACGAAAGGATTTTATTTCTATGACTACCAGCTAGTAACCAGACGAGCTTAGAGCACGGACAGAGGTACACTGCGCCTGAGAGAGTCAATAAAATGCTGAAAAGTGTCCGGTATCTAGAAAGATATAGCATGGTGATAAATGTCTGGGGAATTAGGAGGCCGGATAAAACAAAGCCTGCTCCTCCCGGTTGAACTATTTCCGGAAATTTCTACTAGCATGCCGCATTGTCCTACTGGAATATGCCAACCATCCCAATGAAGACGGTTAACATGTCACCTTATCTACTTTTGCTCGTGTAACACAATCTTCTCCCTTGCTTTATCAATCAATAATATATGAGTAGACAGTGCTTTTCCTTGAATAAGTGGTCGGCGAAGGCGGACTTGCCGTCGTTATTGACCCAAGGTCGCGAGTGTTCTCTGAATCGCTCACAGAATGTGCGAACTGTGAACCTTATGTAAAGGATTCTGTGTATATAACCTTATAAGTATCTGTCCGTCTGTAATTCGATCTTTCCAAAGACTATGCAAGATTTCCAAAATCTTTCTTCACCAATTGATAAATATGGTTCATCGCACGAAACATTTCGAAGATGAGCACATGCTCTATTGATACCATTATGAAACTCCCTAAAATTTTCAATATAAGATATAGCAAGTAATACATCAAACAACTCGTAACAATGAGCTATGAGCGAATACAACGTTATTAAGTACGTTTTCATTAATCGACAAATATGGTTCGAAGGTAATATAATTTGATTCAATGGTCCCTGTTCTAATAATAGCCTGATGGTGCTACCGGAAATTTCCAATGCTAAGATATGGAATATAATATATCAAGCAACTCGAAATGACGCGTGATGAATGAATATTTGATTCAGTGGAACCTGTTTTAATGTTTTTAAAAATGATTCAAAAATTTTGGAAGTATGTTTCAAATGGTTTATTTCTTAGTTATTTACCGTGATACTGGGCAGCATAGACATCATGGAAAATATGGTATACCAAATCCCCAAGGATGGATAAATAACCTAATACAGGGTGATTCAGTCAATTTCTGACCATTTCAGTACTATGATTTATTGACCAATTAATGTTTACAAACTCAGCATTTCAGTATGTTATTTTAGGCAGTTCGGAGTTTTTATTCCCGTGGAAAAGCCTTGATGATATGCTCAATGTGGCCACCAATAACGTTTTGAACTGCTCGCAGCCGAATGGTGAAGTTGTTCATAACTCTATCCAGGATTTCTGCATCCACAAGGATGCGGCAGTCGACGATGCTTTGTCGCAGCTGGTCTAGGGTTCTTGGTGCTGTAGTGAACACACTGTCTTTAACGAATTCCCAGAGATAAAAATCACCTGGGTTTAGGTCAGGACAGGTTTGGGGCCAAAGAAAGCCATCCCCGAATCGATCTGGAAACCTGTTTGAAATGACACGATTTGCGAATTTCTAATTGAGAAAGTCTAGCACTTCATTAGTGGTGTGAGGCCTAGCCCCATCCTGTTGAAACCATTGATGTCGAAGCGGTATACGCCTCCTTCGCAGCTCGGGATGAAGAAGGTTTCCAACATGTTAAGGTATGCCTGTGACGTTACGGTGCCCTCAAAAAAGAACGAACGAATGATGCCTCTTTTGGAAATCGCGCACCAAGCCATAACCTTTCGTGGATGAAGAGGTGACTTATGGATCTCATGAGGATGCTTGGAACCCTAAAAACGAACGTTGTGCTTATTAACGTCACCTGACAGATGGAAGAAGGCCTCATCTGACACCCACAGGTTGTCCACAATGTCCTGATTGGCTTTCATTTCTGCTCCAAACTCCATCGCAAATTGTTGTCGCTTCTGTCTTCCACTGTCCGTTAACTCCTGATAAACATGGATCTTATACGGGAACAGGTGTAAATCCTTTCTCAAAATTCGCCACATCGTGGTATACGACAGCCCTTCTTCAATGGATAGGCGGCGAACAGACTTTTTTGGTAGGGGAATCGACCAACCTTGTGCGAACATTTTCGACAACTTCGGCCGTTCGAACACGAGCTTCGCTCCCGCCTTTTTTCTTGCCTTTAACACATCCAGTGGCACGAAATTGCTTGACAAAATCCATGATGGCTTGCCTGCCTGGTGCGTCTCGACACTTATACTCCTTCCGGAACTTTCTTTGCACGGTTACAAGTCATTTTGTCTCGAAATACCATTCGACAACCTTGCATTTCTGCTCTGTTGATAAAGCGGGCGCCATTTTTCAACAATACGATTTTCATGCAGCGCCGTTGCAACAATACAAACTCCAACTATTTAGAAATCCGATATGGCGCTCAATATTCTTTCAATTGTTTATCCCTAATGCACGTCATTCGAGTGAAATGGTCAGAAATTGACTGAATCACCCTGAAGAATGATGCCTTTCAAAAAGTCCCATGAAGCAATGGATACAGCATAAATTATCAAGACAACTCAAAGATTCTGGTAATGCAATATGATATGACTGTTTCAGCAAAATTTAATGGACACGAAGATGATTTCTGTCATTTATCCTGGCCGCCCTGAGCCCAGATCCGCCGCCTCGAAAATGTTTGGAACATGTTAGAACGACGTATCTGACACAAGATCCTCTTCCAATAAATCCGCTGGTGAAAGCTTGTGGTCTACCGTTGATTTACAAGTGTTTAAACACTTTAATGACTATGACAAATTCGCATGCATGCTGCAGTTCAGGCCAAAGGGGTCCAATATTAAACATATGTCTCTAATTCCTTGGAGAGTAAGAGAATATAAAAACCAGCGTCTCTGTATTTGTGTCATTGCACCTGAAATATACATCGGTATATAACCGCTTATAGAGAACGTCCTTTTATTCATCGAGATCATAATAAACTGCATCAGGTTTTACTCCCTCTTCCGTTCACTTTCCTATTCCCTTTAACAATATTCCTCTTCCCACCGTCGCCCGAGCTGCAATATAAAAATTACCTTTCAAATTTACGACCCTCCACCCAATATTCCTATCACGGTTTCACATCTGTAATTGGTTTGAAATGATTCCATCATCGTCGTCATTCCCCCAATTGAAAACGCAATAAGCCAGCAAATTTATTTCCCCAAAACAAGAGCACGAACAAGGATTCAAATGAAGAGGAGAGAGAGCTGGCAGGCTCAAATTAACATCTTTTGCCGTCGTATTTCTACGAACGAGAGAGAAAGATAGAGAGCAAAAGCAAATTCGGTATTTTCTTTTCATTTTAAGAGGGAGCCCAAATAATATTCAATTGACTGAAAGGTGAAACCTCGTCGAAAGAAACTGCCTTAGTCCGTAATAAGGTTGTTTTCAATTCAGTAATTCAGTTGAACCAACTCGTGCATAAAAAGAATTCAAGACCTCAACCTATCTATTTTCGTAATCAGGACAAAAAATGATAAGCAATAGCAATTCCTTCACCATGAACACCTTGATTAAATCGTACCAAAGTAGGCCTACATTATCCCTTTGTCATTAAAACTTATTTTCAAAGACTCGCCGCCACGTGGCTCTATTTTGCCGACTTATTCCAAAATTCATGCAATCCTCGGAAAGGGCCATCAGACATACTGCGTTGGTTTGTTGGCTGGAATTATGAGTGGGTCAACAGCAACGGTCATTTGCGTCCTATACTAAGGATTTAAGAATCAAAGAAATTTAAAACACATCCCAAAAAGGTCATAATTTATACAAATGATTAAAAATAAATTAAATTCACTACAAACAGACCGATAATCTAACGCTAATCACAAAAATTTACAGAACACAAACGTACCTACAAACCAAATAGGATTAAAAGACACTACACATTAATGGATATTTAAAAGGGTAACCAAAAACAAAAAGTTAAAACTTCTCCTTTAAAAATCTAGAGAATCTACGAGGGCGTTTTGAAAAGTAATGCCTCCATGGCTGTAATTTTTATATTTGTTAACCGATTTTCAAAGTTCTTTTTGTATCTGATACTTAGATTTGTCCTCTATGCAATGCACTATTCACTTTTCGACATAGTCCCCATCCCTTTCCACGCATTGCGCCAACGCGTGACTAGTTGGGTGAACCCGTCGGTGAGGAATTCCGGAGTTGTTATCGACAGCAGGATTGAATGACAGCTTTGGACCTCTTCTGGGGGACGATAATGTCCGCCCGCATACGAGTCGCCGAGGCATTGCAGCGTCTACAGTTCAAAGATGAAAGACTTTGCACCTTGCCACTTTCACCGCTTCCCAAAGAAGAAAGAGCCCTTTAAAAGACATGAGCTGGTTCTGACGGTGAGGTAAACGCTGCCATTCAATCCTGGTGTCGACAACAATTCCGGAATTCCTCTCAGACGGATTTACCCAACTAGTCACGCGTTGGCGCAATGTGTGGAAAGGGATGGGGACTATGTCGAAAAGTGAATAGTGCATTGCATAGAGGACAAATGTGAGTATAAGATACAAAAAGAATTTTGAAAATCGGTTAACAAATAAAAAAGTTACAGCCATGGATGCATTACTTTTCAAAACGCCCTCGTAAATACTTATCCTTTATTATCTTTGTAAACTTCAGCCATCTCATTTTCTGTCATATCCACCTCAAGCTCCGATCAATGAGATATAGACGTGGCATTCTCTGTGAAAACAGCTAAAAACGTGTATCACATTAGTTCGTCGGGGGGTCAGTTAGTCGGAGACAAATTCATCGGGTGTACCAGTTAGTCGAGCGAATAAGTGATCGAGCCAACTCGGTGCTCTCTTTGGTCTGTCTCAGTTGAACATAATAGGGAAGCTAGCTGGATCAGGGAAGAGGAGGAATCCCTGCCTTATACTGATACAACACCAAATGAACCCTCCAAGTCATTAAAAAACTCACAATTGGAACTTCTACTGGATTATCGTTTCGTCGTTATTTCTGGATCTAATTCTTATGTTTATTTGGGTGTTTGATTACATTCTTCCTTTTAAAGTGTGGGCTAATATTTTTAGCATCTTCTCCAATGTTTTGTTTTCCATGTTCTTATTGCTTGATGGTTATGCAATACGAGGTGCTACCCAAAATTTCCCGAAATGTACCTCTATAAAATACGGAACTTACCCGATCTTTTAATTTCCACCCTCACCTTCAATCAAAGTAGTCTCCTTGGGCTTCTATACATCGCTTCCAGTGATGTTTCCACTTCTGGAAGCACTCCTGGAAGTTCCCAGGTTGGAGCATGTTTAACACCTGCTGCGATTCTGCTTGGATCACTTTAATGGAGTCAAATCGCCGCCCTTTTAACCGCAATTTCAATTTTCGGAAGCGGTAGAAATCGCAGGGTGCCAGGGGACAGCGGTCATGTTTTTTTTGTCGAGGAAGTCCCTCACAGCGAGCTATGTGCGCGCCGGAGCAATGTCGTGATGGAGCAGCCAGTCTTTCTTCTTCCACGTTTCTGGCCTCTAGCGCCTCACGTTTTCCCTCAATCGTCTCAAAAAGTCCCGTATGACAGTCCAAGGTGATCACAAACGTCGTGGATGGTCCTACTTCTGTACTCTCGAATCACGTCACGCGCTTTTGTGCTTGTTGACGGTCGACCAGAATGCTTGTCTTCCACAGACTCCGACCAAATTTGAAACGCTTAAACCACTCATATGTCTGGGATTGGCCTTAAGCTTGTTTACCAAAAGCCTCCTTCAACAGTCTGTGGGTTTCAGCCACAGTTTTCTTCAGCTTTAATATCAAGAATCGCAACACGACCAACACAAAGAGGGACAAAAACAGCTCAAACTCAAAATCACGTGGACATAAGATGACACCACTTGGCATAATGGCAGTTGAAACGTACCCCTAACGCCATCTATCGGCAAAACTTCTTACCTCTTACGATTCGGTCAGAATAAAACAATTTTGGGAAACTTGGGGTAGCACCTCGTATAGCTCTTTCTCTAAGGATATACTGGCTTTTGTTTATGACTCCCTTATGAAGTGACCATATTTGTCATGATACCTATTGACTTATCACCTTCCTTGTAGTTTCCGCATAATTGTGTGTAGAAATATGATAGTGAGAAATCCGTTTTGCATAAAAATATGAGCAGTTGCTTCTGACTCGTATGGCCTGGATCTCTTTTTCGGCCATCCATTTTGGACAACCTCGAGAAACCGGAGGATAATTGCTAGGAAATAGCAGTTTGTTTTTATGTGTCCATATTTTAAGCATTTGTAGCAGCGCAAAGGGCCTATTCCGACCATTCAGACATCAGAGCTTAATCATGTTTGGTAAGTTGTTCCCTTCATAAGTAACAATAAAAGAATGGATTGGTTTACCTCCACATTCTTCTCGAAAGAATTAGTTTAATGGTCTCAACTCCCTGCTCCTTAAGTTCTTCTAAAATGATATCATCTAAGCCATGGAGATCTCTATTCGTAACCACCCCCTTAATAAAATTAAAAGTGGGATGAGCATAAACATTTAATTTCTCATTATCTTCCAAGGCCTTGCATCGGAATAGAATTGCAGCTTATTTAGGAGAAGCGTCCTCTATAAGTAGACTGCCATTGGGCAATCTCAGCATAGACTTATGATCTCAATCTTTTGCAAGCCCAATGATCTCTTTGAATGTTCTTTCCACTTTGAACTGTGAAAGCAAGCCAAAATATTTCCCATTGGCTCTCTCGATCACAATGAACCTTGCATCTGTGCATTCTATGGCATTCGCCTTTCTCACCTCTTCATCACCTTTGGCTTTTATTTTTTCCATGAAAAAGCTTTTTATAATTTCAGTCCCCTCGCTCCCCACCCATCACTCAGCCCAACAAGGGGATGCACGGGGATATAGGCATAGCTTAACCCCATAGCCAGACCTCCAAAGAGGCCCGACCAGCCAATTAGTCTGAACGGCCTAATTCCAGGTTCTATCTTTCAAAGAAGCAGGGACGCGTATTCGCAACCACCTGAACACCTTTTCCCCCGAATACAATACAATACGGGTCATCGTTCATGGCAAACCCTACCGATTACACAGGAGTCTTTTATAACCAACCAGTCCCCACTTTTTGTCTGACATGGTGTCCTTATCCAGCATAGCCCATAGCATCATTGAGACATCACCATGGTTCAGTACAGAAGTACAGCGGTAGTTATTAGATCTGGGACGGTATCTGTATTTCGATATTCAGTCGATATATCGTTTTTCCATTTTAAGTGATTATCGATATTTCCATATCCCAGACCACTATGAGAGGGATTCTTATAGCCATTCAAAGAAAAACTAAAATAAAAACTTCCATTACGACTCTAACCCTGCACTCGAAAACTCCAAACCAACGCCCTAACTCATCTACTTCATTTGATTTGCTTGATTAGCGAAAATATCGCCGATTATCGATATCGTTTTACTCGATATATTATATCACGCAGTGATACAAACCAGGTAAATCATGATCCAGGTAAGTTCTTTTTCCAAACTTCCACATGATCCACCAGGTAAATCTCCACACCTTGAGAGCCGTTGTCAAGTTCTGACGTGTGTTCATCAATCAATTTATAGTGACGGGTTATATGAATAAACAAGAAATTAATTCTCCCAAGGAAGGTAAAGGAAAGTAGCGGAAGCCCTGAAATCATCTATTTTTACCCGTTTTTCTCACTTTTTTAAATCGAAAAGTTGATTTTCTCGAACATAGTATTTAGAACATAGTATTTTTAAATCTTCTTACGTGTCTCATCATTTCCGATTGAATGTTATATCACATGCCATATGTTGCCATCGTTCTAAAGACCAAGTAACTCCCATCCCATTGGGACAATTTGACCCAAACATCATAGTAAAAGAGATATTGCTTAGAGGAATCTGCATACCGAATTTCACTCCTTTATATGCATAAATAGTTGTAGATCTTTTGATCCCCTCTAATTTCTACCCTCGAAACTCCGACCCCAGTGGGCTAATCAAAACTAAACTAAATAGTAAAGGTGCGCTTGCCCACAGTAAGCTACAGTCCGAATTTCAACCTTCTACCTCAAAAAAAGCCGGACGGACGGACGGATGGACAGACGAGCATTGTGAAACCAATAAGTAGCTCCATTCTTCCGCTACTTAATAGGCGTTGGATGAAATTAATTCATATTGCTCACCAAACAGCAGCTTTCATACTTGATAAATTGACCATGCTTGGAAAAATTAAGGCAAACAGAAGGAAAAGAAGACAACGAACAAGAGGGAGTTGATGAAATCAAGGAAAGGTCTGAGAGAACTGCGATCTGACCGAAAACAGGTTTTAATAAGGAACCATACGAACTTGTATCTCATAGTTTCACACCAAATTGTAATATGTTACTTAACTAAAGCTAATATTAATACTTACAAAATAAGAAACTGCGATATTCAAAATAAACCCCGAAAACGATAAAACTTAAGCGCACATAACCGTAGATTTTTCAATTTGGTGTGAGACTGTGAATAAAGTTCTTATAGTTCTAGTTAGGCTTAGTTCGCATTTGTTCGCGCAGTCACCAAAGTCGTTCTTGATCTGAAGGGATATAACAACAAAATATTTGGAGTTTGATCTTTCCTTATATAGCATATTTCACTTTAAAAATTAACCTCTAATGGTGGTAAAATTACCAAATGATTTAAATTTCGGAATTTTTTAATCCATTAGTGTGTGATAGCTAAAATAAATTAAACGAAAAAATAACGCTTAATCTAAATTTTTAATTTCCATTTATTTAATCCATATGCAAAAAATTTAAATCGGATGCAATTTGTTATATGACAATGTAGCTAACTAATAAGACAATTTTGAAAACACATCTACTCATGTTGAGCTCGTGACATTTCAATCCGATCGCGATTTTTCTGATGCTTTGTTACCTTAAAAAATGAGGGCTAAAAAAAAAAAGAAAAAAAACATTTCAAATGCCAGGTTAATATCAAATCCCTTTCTCCCTTGGCGCTTATTTCTGGAATCCTTTTTTCTATATATTATGCTTTGTGCGCTAAAAACAGCTGGTCATAAATCACTTCCGGAGAAAGAGTGGCGGTTTCACTTTCAGAGGGTAGAAACTTCGGGGGTGGGAGGAGAGGAATGAGACATAGAAAAGAGAAAGCCAATACCCTCTACCCCAGCCCCCTTGTGGGGGTATCGATTACTGTTGTTCATCGGTCAAGAGATTATAATAATGCTTCGGGGCCAGAATCTATTTCATAGGGTTTCGGCTCCGCCAGAGGAGGTTTTAAGTGAGAGAAAGGCGGGCTGTCGAGGAGCAAGAGTACAACGCTACAACAGACGGCTCCTATTTATTAGAGAGATAAATCTTGCTTTGTCAAAAGCAGATTGCTCCGAAAGCTTTGTTCGAACAGAGCACCTCCCTCGCTTTAACGAACGCCCCGCCATTCTCGCCCATGCATTGCCAATGGACTCCGCTAGAGCAAAGAGACGCGCAAGTCTTCTCTCTCTCTCACTTGCGGTGATTTATACAAAAGCTCTGACGCGTTAACTCTTGTTTTCTAGCAAACTTTTCTAACGAAGCTGAGTGTACAAAGTGTAAAAACTTATTCGGGAATTAGTATCGAGTAATTTATGTCGACAGCTTTTATCTCTTTGTTTACTCAGTTTGGAAAGAAGACCAGTTGAGTTGTTGCCAATTGTCCAATGGCGGCGAGACCGATTTTAGCAAGAAACCTCATTTACAGAATACTCAGAATGTTAAAACTTTATCGCGACTTCAATTTGACATATTAATCTTATTTTTTAACCTGTGAAATCCCAATCAGATTCCAAATTTCGGCATCTTCAAAGATCACTTTACCATATTGCTGGTGGGCGCGAATTGTACTACAGAGTTATGTTGTATTGTTTCATTTGCTTTCATTGCTGCTGACAAATTAATATTTTGAGTTTGCTGATTTAAATGGGACACCGTGTATAAGAAAATTAACCAAAAATGCAGACATTACTCCAAGAATTTGGTAAATACAGGTATTCACAAAAGAATGGTGGATTTTCTTAAGCTAATAAAATAGCCATTTCCCGCTCTACATGCGCCATTAGAAGGGTAACCATCATTCAGAGAAGCAGGGATCAAAATGATAACAGCTTTCCGATTCGAACCTGCAAACCGGCTCTCAAGAGAAATGAAAACCCTCACTCGGCAATAAAAAAAATCGACACAGAAGCGAGACGAGGCGAGGCAATGCGAGGCGAAACGAGACGAGACGAGGGAATGCGAAGCGATGCAAGGCAAGCCAAGAATAAGTGCACTCAGTACATCTCGCGATAGGACAGTCTCGTGTCGTTTCAGTACGAATGTGATGTGTCATTACTTGTGATTATTTAAAGTAATAGCGCAAATGATTAGAGAAGACTCCCAGAAACTGCAGATGCTATACGAAAGAGGTTTCCACAAAATGAAATTTTTATACAGTTTCTTCAATGATGCAATAAACTGGTATGCGGAAAATCTGATATTTCCTGAAAAAGTTAAAGTTACTGCCAGTCTTCTTATTACATGTACTTAGTCAGTTTCTATTTACATTAGATAGCTTATCATACACCATTAAAAAAGAACTGAAATCTTACGCCACTTTCTGTGCTCTCTAAATCTAACTTACAAGGGACATACAAGTAATTGTACTAGCACTTTTGTTTTGCGCGCAAACATACCTTGGAAGCGATAGTGTTGCTTTCAGGTGAAGTGGTTTCGTGCGTATTGTTGAGTAGTAAGGAAAGAAGTTGAGAGCGCAATAATACACATATATACCCCTTTAACAATGGAGTCGTTGTATGGCTATACCAACACCTCCTAAAGAGAAGACCTGCGGGATAAAAGGTGTATATATTGTTATATCATCATCAAGCGGCTATTGTTAACGTATTTCTACTAATAATAAGCCGTAACCCTTAAATGCATGATTTTTTAATTTCTGATTTGAAAATTATATTCAGTGTTGGTATTGGACACAAAACATAGGAAAAATAGAAGAAAAATTCTACGCTTAATTTTATCCCCCAAAAACAGAATTTTTCTCAACAGTATATGCAACACCATGTGCTAAAACTGTTGAACGAATTAAGATATCAACAAACGGATTGCACCATTGTTTTCCTTGGGAAATTCTAGCCCGAAATCATGTTCTCCATGACCATTTAAAACTTTACGGTGCATCCAAGATGGCCGCCGTCCCGCTCACCTGCACCATATGATTTCCCCCTGGGCCTAATATGTCCCCACATGATGGTTGTCCGTGAATTTTCACAAGCACTTATTGTACAAAGGATGGTAAGGGACTTATGGCCCACCCTGTAATTCATTTAACTCTCACTAGTGGCTGTGAAAAATTTTTTCTTTCTGTTGTTGCAGATATGCAACAAGATGCATTTAAGAGTTAAATTTGACCGCTTGGTGATGATTTAACAATGTATATACCTTTTGTCCGCAGGCCTTCTCTATAGGAGGTGCTGGCTATACAGGGTGATTCAGAATTCATTGTACAAACTTCTAGGGGAGGTAGTATGGGTGATTCTAAGCAAAAAAGTTCATATGAATGTGGGTCCGAATTTGAAGGATAACTGAGATATGAACAGAAATAAAAAAAATGCCGCCACCAAGATCAACAAGTTAATATCTCAAGTTCTGTAACATCTAGAATGATGAATTTTGGTAAAACAACTGGTACATAAAATTATCTGTACCGTGTTAATTTGATCGAATTCCAACGAATAGTTTCCAAGTTACGCAGTCAAAATCGTTACACCTGCTGGCTAGTACTCGCATGTGAGCACGGGTTACGATGTTGAATGCGTAACTCTGAAACTACTCGTTGGAATTCGATCAAATTTTAACGTTACATACAGTACCTTGTTGTTTAACCAAAATTCATCATTCTAGATGTTACAGAACTTGAGTTATTAACTTGCTGATCTTGGTGGCGGCATTTTTATTTCTGTTCATATCTCAGCGTTCAAATGCGGAACCAAGTTCATATGAACTTTTTTGCTTAGAATCACTCATAATAAATCCCATAAAAGATTGTAAAAGTAATTTTGAAACACCCTGTATATAAACAAAGTGGAATTATGTATTATATTAAGAAAACAGGCCACAAATTTAGAACCAGATTCAAAGAACATAATTTCAATAGAATACAAAGACCGAAAATCTACATTTGCGACTCATATCATAGACATAAGCTACAATATTCTCAGTTTGGAAAATTTGCAAGAAACTCGACAAGGTTAGATATTCTTGAAAATAAGGAAATATCTGAAGCTAGATGTTCAGAAAAGACCTAGTGTTAAATAAGCAAAAATAATTAGAAGCTGACTTGTTCTTTCAACAAATAAAAAGAATAAGGGTCGAGGGTTGGTCGAATTTTATTGTAGGAGGGTTGGTCGAAAGTAATGCCTCTATGGTTGTAAGTTTTTTTTATTTGTTAATCGATTTTCAAAATTCTTTTTGTATCTGATACTTACGTTTGTCCTCTATGTAATGCACTATCCACTTTTCGACATAGTCCCCATCCCTTCCCGCGCAGTGCGCCAACGCGTGACTAGTCGGGTGAACCCACCGGAGAGAAATTCCGGGGTGGTTGTCGTCACCAGAATTGAATGGCAGTGTTGGACCGTCTTCCGCAGCTCGATAACGCCTGCCCGCACACGATCGCCACACAACGGAGGCATTGCAGCGCCTATAGTTCAAAGATGAAAAACTGCAGTTCAAAGATGAAAGACTTTGTACCTTGCGACTTTCACTACTTCCCAAAGAAAGAGCACCTTAAGTTCTGACGACGAGGTGAAAGATGCCATTCAATCTTCGTGTCGACAGCCACCCCGGAATTCCTCTCCGACGGGTTCACCCGACTAGCCATGCGTTGGCGCCATGCGTGGAAAAGGATGGGGACTATGTCGAAAAATGAATAGTGCCTTATATAGAGGACAACTATAAGTATTAGACTGTAAATCTGATGCTGTATATGTTTTTAAATATTTCCAAATATTTTAAATAGTCTGTCAGTTTAAATAAATTTTCAATCGATACTTTCCCCTGAAAATGGCGTTGCGTTGGGAAACACAATAAATTTACTGCCAAGAGACATTTTTTTGTTTTAAAATATTTAATTTTTAATACATTGAGCAAATTTATCATTATACAAAATTTTGTATATGTATAAAAAATTGTAAATAATAACAGATTTTGTATAAAAATCTCCTGATATTTTAATAATACATATCTTAATGCAATCTTTTTTTGAAAATTTAAACATTGGTAAAAAAAATTTATTAAAAAAAATAAGTGATATTAAAACGCTATTTACAGTATTAGAAAAATAAAATAAAAACTTTTATTCTAAAAAAGTTTTAGAATTGAAATAAATTTCTCTAAAAGTTCGTTCCCGCTAATAAGAACAAAATTCTAAAGAAATCGTATCCAATTCAAATATATATATTACAAAAAATATTGCCTATTTCAAATAATATAAAAATTGATATATTAGCATTAGAGTAATTATAAAAATATTTTTCTCTTTTATAAAGTAACACAAAATTTTTAAAATAAAAAAGCTAAAAAAAATTCATAAGTATTTCAAATTATATAATAAAATAAATACAATCTTCGTCAATCTCCATTTTGATTTCATTCATTTTCGTTCTTCTCTTAAGCGCTTGATGACTATACTTGGGGGCATCTCCAATTATACGAGATGCTATCAAAAAGTTTCCATACACGGGCTTTCGCTCAGGAACGGAGAATAGTATAATAAAGTGCCAGTAGAAGGCACTACATGACTGCTCTAAGAGCGGAGAACAGTTTAATGAAGTGCTGCCAGATGGCACTACATGACTGTTCTAAGAATCACTGTGCTTAGCGGGATTGGTACAGCACAGCACTTGCTGCATTTGTGACTGACTGAAGACGCCGCCTGTGGTAAACTTGGTAAAAAGACACTTGCAAAACCACCGGAGACATCCATCGATGCCATCCATCGAAGCCTGTTTTGCACCCTCCCTATTCTGACTTGGCCATCTGCGACTTTTTCCTCTTCAATGGAATGAAAAATAAACTGAAAATGCGCAGATTTGCCACCATAGGAGCTTCAAGTAGAAAAGACAACTGTGTTGCAGACAAGGATTTCCAGAAAGCATTACAGTAATGGCAAGACTGCTGGGATCGTTCCATTAACTCCAAGAGTATGTGCACCACGTTTGGTGGGGGATTAGTTCAGAAACTTTTTGATATCACCTCGTAACTATCAGATCAGAAGACAAATTTTTAATTGCATTTATAGCTTAGAGCTGTTCAATTCATACGTGAAGCCCCCTTGCTTCGAATGAATGGACGAGGTGCTTTCTATAAATGAATACAACTCAGTGCATGTAGCTCCTCCTGTATGAGTCGTATCCAGACATCTTGAACGCACCTGAGGGTGAGTAATGCATTGCTATGGTTGTTGGTAGATGATATGTTGGTCAAACGGCAGTTATCGGTAATGAGAGATGAAATTAGATGAGATGCGGTAGTGTTTTGGGTGGGAAAAGAGAATGGGTTGGATATCTATTATATTGTTTTCTTATTTAAATAAAACGGGTCTTAAATTATAGGAAAGGAGGAAAAGGTGATGTGGATTAAATGAAATTATATAATCGCAACATAAAGAACTATTAGCCAAATAGATCCCCAAAGAGGCTGAGTGGCTTTCTTGTTGATGGCGGAACAACGTCGAAGACCATATTGCTCGCTTGCATAGGCTGCATCAGACTGTTCGACGGCGAGAAGAACTGCTGCTGCGGCTGTACGAACTGGGGCTGCTGAAACTGCGTGAATACCTGCTGAGGCTGTTGCTGTTGTTGCTTATTGCCAGTGAACGCCTGCCGAAAAGCCGACACAATCCTGGAAAGTATGGGAAAGCTCTCAGAAGCCAAGCTCTGGTGCTGAGGCGGCTGTAGAGGTGCAAACTGTTGCTGCTGCTGCTGCGGGAAGGCTGCTTGATTGGTTTGCGGGCGAAACATCATCTGGAATGGGTTCATCATGTTCTGAGTCGGCTGCTGCTGAGGCTGTTGCAGCATCTGCGGTTGTTGTTGCTGCTGTTGAAAGGGCAGCATCGGTTGCTGCATTGCTTGAAACTGTTGTTGAGGGGGTTGCTGTATTTGGGGTTGTTGCATTTGGGGTTGTGCGAATACTGTTGTAGGTTGAGGTTGTTGCTGCTGAGGGGGTTGTGGCGCCACATTAGGGATCTCATTGGTGAAGACGGGATTTTGGGCCTCTGTCCTGACAATACACAAGACTGCCACAAGGTTTAATAAACTGACCACCTGAGGACTCCACATCGTCACACCACTTAACCTATATTAATATATTAAAATTCAATTTTTATTATCATTACCTTCAAATAATTTTGCTAATAAATATGTAATAAGCATGGGTGTATGCATAGTATTTTCGAATACAATAATTTGCATTAAAAATTTTATGATCTTTATTTGCTCTCTCATAATCGGAATCAAATCCTGCAACTAACAACAAACTTCCAACTCATTTCTCATATATCAATTTCTTAATACTGATATCGCTAAATGTCCACAGTACTTTATGCAAAGCAGGACAGGACTATTACAATAAATCGAAATGTAGAAATCTAATTCGCTTTGATCAGGAGTTACCCTAAACCCATTTATTACTATCGAAAATTCTGAAACTTCCAACCTCATAATGCAGAGCTCGTTGCATTCGACTGATAACGATCAAAAAACATTTTATTTGCTACTAAAATACCGAAACTTATCGAAATGTTGCAATGCAAAGGACGGAAACTTTGTGGAAAAATAACAGCTTAAAATGCATTGATAGTTGGAGCTGTGGGTCAAACAACAACAATGATCAAATTGTAAAGAAACACTCCAAAACATTGACTATAGTGCAGCAGTAGCCAAACGAAGGTGTGTCCTCAAATACCTTACGCACCCTGTATAATGCAGAATGTGCCAATCTCTAAACAATTATTATATCTTTAAAAGCTATTAGTTTTTTCCTAACTAATGCACGAATCACCAGTAGTTGACAGTTAATGCACCAGAAATTGACAGGCAGTTTCACCAGTAACATTTATTAAAGTCTGTCTCAAAAGTATAGAGACTTTGCAAAAACTATCACATTAGCACATCAGTAAATGTTTTGACCATACCAAATAAAACACTATTTATTCACACTGTGAACATGATTATTAGATATTTTCAAAAATAAATAGCTTTTCGGTTTTTTACAAAAAAATATTTTGAAATAATCAGTACAAAAAAGTGTCTCAAAAGTATAGAGACTCACCTCCAAACTGAATGGTCATAACCTGTTTTAAATAAAATTGACCCTTTGGAATAGTCCAAATTATAAAGTAAGTTATAATTTGTATTTAATTTCTGCACAATAAAGAGTGACAATGGTGGAAAAGACATTTCTAAAGATGAAATACAATGTAAGTGAAATCTGGAGGTTGACAGCAAATGGCAAGACAGAGAAATTTCTGCTGAAATTGGAAGATCCAAGCCTGTTGTACACAAAATCATTGCAGAGAAACGGATATGTGAAGCTAAGAAGAGAACAGGATGGCCAACAAGCACTACTGAACGAGATGTGCGCCAGATTTTTCGGCTTGCTGCTACTGGTACAAATTCCTTACGGAAAATACCACGTGAATTGGGTGGACAAATATCCAAAAATACTGTACACAGAAGTATTAAGGCAAATCCTGTACTTGCTTACACCAGGAAGAAGACAAAACCACGTCTAACCAAGGAGCACAAGAGAGTTCGATTGGAATGGGCTCGGGAGCGTATGTCGTGGACAGATGAGTGGCTTTCTGTAATTTTTTCTGATGAAAAGAAGTGGAACCTGGATGGTCCCGATGGAAATGCATTTTACTGGCATGATTTGAGGAAGGAACCAGAATCCTTTTATAGCAACCAGCAAGGCGGTGGAAGTGTGATGGTGTGGGGTGGATTCTCCTTCAATGGGACTACCAGTTTGGCATTTTTGACTGGGAGACAAAACTCCTTAAAGTACCAAGAAACCCTAGAAAACCACTTGGTACCTTTCATGTCTTTTTTGGTTGGGAACAATGGCATTTTTCAGCAGGACAATGCTAGTATACACAAATCGCAGTCAACAAACCAGTGGTTTGAAGCACAGGGTATCAATGTGATGAAGTGGCCAGCCAAAAGTCCGGATTTGAATCCTATTGAGAACCTTTGGGCAGTGATGACACACAAAATTTATGCAAACGGTAGACAGTACTCTTCCATTGCAGAATTGAAAAGTGAAATCGAAATGGTTTGGTTTAATTTGGATCCAAGTCTTCTTCAAAACTTGATCTCATCAATGAACGATAGAGTGTTTCAAGTAATTAAGTCCAATGGTAACTTTATTTGAACATGGCTTAAACATTGTTGTTTAATTAGGTGAGTCTCTATACTTTTGAGACACTTTTTTGTACTGATTATTTCAAAATATTTTTTTGTAAAAAAACGAAAAGCTATTTATTTTTGAAAATATGTAATAATCATGTTCACAGTGTGACTAAATAGTGTTTTATTTGGTATGGTCAAAACATTTACTGATGTGCTAATGTAACAGTTTTTGCAAAGTCTCTATACTTTTGAGACAGACTTTATATATTTTTAATTGCACATGTTTATTATATATTTTTACAAAAAAATTGACAACATTCTAGAGTAGCTGATGAAATCAAGCATTTATAAGAATATGTAAAGTATTTAACATTAACTAAAATTGTGCTTTTTTAAAACTTAAGGTGTTTTACTGAGTGTAATATCATCAGATTTTGGCCAACAAATTGTTCGTAGAAAAGCTTGATTTTTGACGACTGTTCTCCTATTTGAAAAATTCATCCTATGCTACTTCTTATCATAGTAAACAGTATAGTAGTTTTCTTCTTGGAAACTTATCCTGGGGCTATCTGTTGATCGTCTCCGTGACAAGATTCAGGACCAACAAAAAGAATCGGCGAATAGGGCCTAGAAGATTCGGATGTTAACGCATGTAACATATAAGATATAGTGTAACGCATGCTTTGCGCAAAAACACCTAAGAAAGCTCACTTTACACTATAGACATAGTGTAAAAAGGGCCCTTAGTGTAAGGAAAAATGGCATGGCGCAAACTCTCTATTGTCTTAGTGCTCTCTTCAGCCATACTTTGTTTTTATACAACGCTTTTTATTTATAATAAATAAATTTCTCGGTATCAATCACGTTTGTTCTGATTATTCTATTTTATAAGTTCCTCATATTTTTCATAATATGATCAAATATATGCATCAACATTGATTACCTGAATGAATAACATCAATTGTTTATTACATTACTTGTTAGTATCCAACCGCAATAACGACAGCACTATTGAGAATATTTAGGTAAACGCCAATTTTTAATTTGTCAAATGGCAATTTTTTTCGTTCTACCTGCGTTTTTGATGCTGCGTTTTTATTAAGGAGATATCAAATGATTCCGATGAAAACGTTAAGCTACGACCAATTAATAAATTTCAGTTGGTCTCTCTCTCTTCTATTCTTCTTTTATCTTTACGTTAAATAATCTGTTGAAAATTTAAGCTATCAGATAATTAGCCTATTGAGGCATTGCTTGGTCTCCATCTTGCCCTAAATGCATACCATTAATTCGGACCTCTGCTGAAAGGAAAGGGTGAATGGGTACGCGTTCCTTCCATTTTCAAAGGCGCGTAAACGTATAGCGATGCGCGCATTTCTGGCTGGCTTGTTGCCTGATGCGCTCAATGGCACGACCTAAAATAATACACTAAATGCACATAAAAGTCCGTTACAACAGCAGCCCAGGTGGGAATTATTTTATTATTGCCTATTATTATCATTAATGTTTTGGTTGGAAATCATAAAATAAAAATGCAAAAGAACCAAAACACAACAATAAAGTTATGTGGCAGTATAAAAATAATTTAAACCGTATGGCTCAATGTAATATTATTTTTACAATGGTTACAATAAATGCCTAAAAACGCTTTTTATAACAAACAATAAGCAATATTCAAAAATGTATTTCCGACCAATCTTTACAGACCCATTGGTGTGCACGAAGAAAATTCATTCAGTTTTCTGCTCCGTCAAAATACGCCTGGAACTTTCTAAAATCGTTCCGATGTTAAGGAATAGGAGATGCGCTCAGCCAGTATTTTCCGAACGTCTAAATGAAATGAATACCATTATTATGCGTAATAGCTTCTATGAATACTCATCTTCCTACACAAAAGAAGGAAGAAGTCTCAGGTGGAAGAAGCCTCCGCCAGAGCGTAACAACCACTCGTGCTCATCAGTTTTGCTTCGCCATGCTCATTTAAACTTATTTTCTAATTGGATAACTGATAATTCCCCCTTCTCATGCCTGTCTACAACACAATCATTACTATCTTTGACATAAAAACAAAACAGAAAAAGACAACAAAAAAAAACAAGAGACGAAGGTATTTCTCAATAAAACTTTATCGACTGGAACAGATGCCACTCAGTTCCGGATGGAAAAAATAGCATCAGCGATTTCTGTTTTTTTCTCTTATATATACATAACTATTCTGTTTATCAAACTACTCAATAATTTGAAATCAGATAAAGAATAAAACGAAAACACTGCTGATATTGAACTCTTCAATTTATGAAACATTTTTATAATAATTTTTATCAAATTCATAGTAAATATAATTAATTCAATCATAGATAATAGTAATTTTGAAACGTTTCGTTAAACGATTTTGATATTATTTTAATTCTATGTGGTTCTCGCCTACATAAACTCGATCGATCTACTAAGGATAAGAAATCTAATGAACTTAATCGAGGAGAGTAATGTCGGTTAGATCCAAGTGCGTAGATCCTTTCTTTATAAATGAAACGTGGCTTAACCCTGACCAAAACTCACTGTATATTATTATACAGTGGGTTTTGCACTGACATTATGAATCATGACCTTCTGAAATCATTTTCATCTTTTCAAAGGATACTGATTAACCAACTCCTCTGCCAAAATCTGTTCTGTTGCTAATTGTCTGACCGAAGAGCTCTTCGTAGACAAGTCATCTGTAACATCTTAAAGGCTTCATAATCTCGGCATTTTCCCTCATAGTATTTGCACTGAGCTAATATGCTAAAAAACGTCGTAGTATCGCTATTGGTATTTTATATATTCCAATACGTAATGATGTATTAAAAGAATTGATAAAAAAAAATTATACAAATTTTACTAGATATAATAATGAACAACATAATAAAGAACGTTTACGCCATTATCGAGGGTTTTGAATACAAATTTTAGATTACATTGTTCATTATATTGTTCATTATTATAAGTATTTATTAAAAATTTGTATTATTGAAGATTTTTTCTATATTTTTAATAATACAAAACCGTTTGAAGAATTTAATTTTAAGATAACATATATCATTTTTATGTTTGTTTTTAATTTATTTGTTTTTGTAATTGCTTATTTGCTGCAAATATTTATATGCTTGTTTCTGTATTAATTTGTGTGTTTGTGTTTTATACAAATATACATGAGATTTCGAAAAATCTACCCTATCCCCCTTTCCCATCCGTTAAAGTAGTATTCAAGTGCGCACCTTTTCAGTTTTTCGCGAATATCTCAAAAACGGGAAGAAAGCGGCCAAATCCAATCGAAGGATAGTGATTTTTTTCTGAAAGCCCCTAAAATTTCCTATTTAATGCATTTTGATTCATTATGATAACGCATTTAGGTTCCGAGTAATTCAAGATCAAAATTGAAAATTAGTTCCGAGCATGGATGTGGAAATTAGTTCTTATATTCACATCACTGATTCCAACTCAGCTCTTTCTGCAACATCTTCATACGCATCTATTCAATTTTTTTTCTTAATCCGTGACCCCTCCCCACCACAGTTTTAAAGACCGTCCGCCGTTTGCATGATAACTTGAAAACAGAGTAACTTTTTCAAATTCTGTTTTCAGAAATATGACCATCAAGTTCTTAGCTCAGCTGTTTTAACTTTTCAGGATTTTTCATGGACCCCTCAAGTCGAATTCACGTGTAAAACATGACCGAAAAGAATACCTACGTAATGGCATGTCATAACAATCAATTCGTCAAGAACGAATACTGTTACTTTCTATTTTAAGCATTGATGACGTGAGCATGCGACGATCACTTTTTCGACTCACGATCGCTCAATTGTTCATAATATATTAATAAACTCTTGTAAACATTCCAAAAGGAGCTTTAGCTGTGAAGCAGAATTACATTTATACATTTATTAACAAGAAATTAATCCCCCCGAGTAAAACAAGTGACGGACCCTGCGGTCATCTATTTTTACCTCTTTATCTACATCATTTACCCTCACCCCAAGTTTTTTTAATCAAAAAATTGATTTTCTCTATCTTCTTTCCTTTCTCATCATTTCCGATCGAATAACGTATCACACGCCATTATGTTGCCATAGTTCTAATGACCAAGTGACTGCCACCCCCGTAATTCCGACTCCACTGGAACAATTTGGTCTAAACTTCATAGTAATGTAGATCTTGCCTAGAGGAATCTGGATATTGAATTTCACTCCTTTATGTGCCAAAATAACACAGATCTTTTGTCCCCTCTAACTCCCACCCCCGTAATTCCGATCCCAGCTCACCAATCAAAAACAAACTAAATAGTGAAGGTAGACATGCCCATAGCAAAATACATTGCGAATTTCAACCTTCTACCTCAAAAAATGTAGAAATTATGAAGGGACAGATGGACATTGTAAAACCGTTAAGTAGCTCCATTCTTGACAAATCGATTGTTAAATGACATGCTACTATCTTGGTATTCTTTACAGTCACTCTTTTAGCACGTGAATTCGACTTGAAGAGTTTCGCGAAAAATCCTGAAAAGTTGATACAGCCGAACTAAGACCTTGCTGGTCATATTTCTGAAAACAGAATTTGAAAAAGCTAATCCGTTTTCAAGTTATCGTGCAAACGGCGGATGGCCGGCCGGATAAACGTACAGACCAAGCGTGCATTCTTATAAGTAGCTTTTTGCTAAAGCTCCTAATAGAATAATAATAATTAAAATTAATATAAAATATATACATGGACGATAGTCACTTTTGAGACTATTCGTCTAGTTATCTAAAGCAGTCAATAGTTTTAGATGACTATTCGAATGACTGCGAAAGTGACTTTTGGTATTTTATTAGGAGCTTTAGCATAAAATGGATTAACTTTTTCAAATTCTGATTTCAGAAATATGACCATCAAAGTCTTAGCTCGGCCGTATCAACTTTTCAGAATTTTTCGTGGACCCCTTCAAGTCGAATTCACGTGCTAAAACAGTGAGTGTAAAGAATACCAAGATATTAGCATTTCATAACAATCGATTTGTCAAGAAGGAATACATTGTTATTTTCTGTTCATCTTTTAAGCATTACTGACATCGGCGCGCGCACGTGAAATCACTTTGTCGACGCACGATTGCTCAAGTGCTCATAATCTACGTATATTATTAAGTAGCGGAAGAATGGAGCTATTTATTGGTTTTATAACGTCAATCCATCCCCTTCATAATTTTTACATTTTTTGAGGCAGAAGGTTGATATACGGAATGTAGCTTCTTTTGGGCAGGTCCATCTGCACTATATAGTTTAGATTTTAATTGGTACACTGGGATCGGAATTACGGGGTGGGATTCAGTGAGGACAACATATCTATGTGCTATTTAGGTACGTAAAGGCGTGAAATTCAGTATCCAGGTTCCCCTAGGCAATATTTACATTACGATGAAGTTTTTATGTGGTTGTACTATTAATGTAAGCAATAATTGCTTAAAATGTATTTTTTAATTTAAAGTTTTTATCTTTTTTCAAATAACTTAGATAATGAACACAGCTGTTACATTTTATCAAAGGTTTTATTAAACTATTATCATCAAGAATATATATAATTCAGTCCAAAAATAAAATATCTCTCAGCGGATCTTATCAATGATATGTTGCTTTTTTAGCAATACAAGCGAATGCAAAACAAACGCAATATCTGCTAATCTATCTATTCAAATCCTTTCCTAAAAAAATCAGAACTCAAAATACGCCCATAAAGTAAACTTAATTCAAACTTATTAAGTATAACAAAAAAATAGACTGACTAAAGATTTTTCCTGGGATCAAGAAATTTAATCCGCACCGCTATCTTCCAATCTCGCCATTAAATTAGGAAATGCGAAACAGGATGTGGGCATTAAAGTCTTAAGAAGGAACAAAAGTTGAGGGAAAATGTCTCAAATTTTCAACCATAAATTTCTTGCTTGTCCACACAATGGGGACGAATTCACTCAAATTGGTTTCCGAGCAAGAGAAGGGGAAAAAATTTCGAAAAGATTTCACGCGAGACGGACTCGTTATTAATGCTTTTATTATGCTAAACTTAGTCTGTTCTCATGGCTCGACTCAAGAAATTAAGTCGCATTTGGAGAAATAGAATTTGATAATCATATTAGTATCTAAATTTAATAATATCCATACTATAGAGAATAGGCAAATATGCAATAAAGACATTCGATGTTACCATTAAGTTAACATAACTTTTCATTTGCATAAATATTTTGAATAATTCTATGTAACCTATTTCGCGATAAGTGTTCATCCATAGCAGCCTACGAACAAAAATTTAGAGGCCTTCGATATTTATGTCTCAGTTTTATATTTACAGTTTTTCTTGTTTGCTTTCCACATATCTGTTATTCTTTTTCTGTGAACTTCAATAGAAATCAAATACGAAGTTATCATCACCATAAACTTGCTATTTGTAAAGCGTAAACGCAAAACACCTTCAAAATTATGTAAACTGTTGTATGAAAAGTCAAGAACGGTACACGAAATAATAGCAAGAAGGGTTAAAAGTCCAAGGAAGCCTAACTCCCTTTAATTATCACAACACCACTTTTTCAGTATTTTTTCCAGGTACCTAACTAAATTCTCAAAGAGCAAGAATTGAACTTATTAATTACAAATATTCATAATAATGAAGATAATATTCAATGATTATATTCCAACATAAAATCTTCACTTACTGTTAAGGTTCATGTTTAAGTCGACCTCGGCCTCATTTTTGGGTTAGATTTAAGTCAACGCATAATATCGTTATTAAGTAGATCCATGTAATTAAATAATTAAGAAGTTCACTTTTCTGGAATTCATGTTCACTATCTAGTTCAAAAACACATGTAATGTATATAGTAGATAGATATTCTTTAAAATTACATTTTCTATTAAAGGTAGAATTTGATATCATCAAACAGAGCTCGTCAAACTTCGAAATCTGAATCTAAGTTCAAATTGTTTGATTCTCTGTCCATAGGTTAAGAGTTCAAACTTTGGTATATCCTATGGTTATGTATATCGAAGAAAATAAATCAATGGATTTTCGGTTTAAGTTCGCTTATAATGATGCTCACCAAAAATTAGAATACAAATATTAGATTGTTCAAATCTTTCATGAACTCTTCTCCAATCAATAGATTAAGGTAACTGGAAATTCTGACTTTGAGGTCGAGCAAAGATACTCGAATCTAAAACCGCTCAGACCTTACATAAAATGGACTAAAATGTATAAAACTGACCAGCAGTTACCTAAACAATCTATACAGCAGCGTAGTGGTGCCGCATTTGCAATTGCTAAAAGCTTTCCAATGGAAGTACTAAAATGACCGCTTAAAAATACCAAATTTTGCAAGAAAAGCATCAAATACGTGAACGCTATTATAATTACAATGAAATACTTTATAAATAATAATGGATGAGAAGATTTTCGCTCATTATGATAGCAGTCAAATCACAATCCGAGTATTACGTCTTAAGCTTTTAACAAACATGACCCGTTTTTGCATATGAAAAGCACCAAACATATGAACGTTATATCAAAAGTACTAAATTGCAATCAGGGCAGGCAACAAACTGAGCTTTCAATAATATGACCCTTCCTCATTTCGATATGAGCATTTGGATCTGGTTACATTGTAACATTAACTGACCGGATTAGAATCAGAGTTTCATTTGGGCGTACTAAAGCAGCAAGATTTTGAAAGTTTCATCTATTGGAGAATAGAATGAGACCATCTCCCAAGCATCTTTAGATATAGATGCTGAAGCAGCTGCGTTGTTCTCTCTCTCTCTCTTCTTCTTCCAAAATGGAGGGCAGCTTCCAGGAATATGCCTCCAATTAAACTAACACTTCCAATTAAGTGAACATTCGTTAAACTGAGACTTCATTGATCAAATCGTGATTTTTACTTCAAAAGTCGAACCAGATTAGTGTTCTCCGCACTTCCATCTTCACATAACGAATCCTCGCCCATTTCACGAAAAACACAGCTAAGTTCGAATTTGCTCTTTCTTCCCACCGAAGACCTTCTAGTAGGGGCTTTGCTTTCGACAATCCTTTACCAAAAAAAAAAATCCAACTTCGAAAGGGATTTTTCGATTCTATTCCAAAGTCTCAACCACCAAGAAGAAGAGAGAGAGAGAACAATGCAAGTTTGTTCCGCCTGTGTCATAAATGTCATCGATACGGGGAGAAGGGGCTTTTGGACTAATGCCCTCATCAGTCAGCGTTTTCCTTAACGACTTATAACGCGGCAAACGCCCTTCCATTAATTTCCATCGCAAAACTGCTTTACGATCGGCACGAGCGATGGGGCTCGAGGTTAACGGGGGTCAAAGGTCGGCATAAATTTCCCTTATCCTCTTGCCACTTGTCGCAGACACCGAGAGTAATTAAACCAGGTACTAAATTTCATCCCGACGATGAAATTTCGCGGAACCGAACCAGTTTCTCCTTTTTAAGGAAAATCGATTTCATATAATACTAATAATAAATTCAAAATTATTTTTTAATCACAATTTTTATATCCAGAAGGGTTCCCACTAATCCCTCAGCTCCCTTTAAAACATGAATAGAGAGTGTTCGTTGTTACAATGAATGGATTTAGCGGATTAATTGGTGGGATTACTTTAATCTTTTTCTACACAATAAGCGCTACTAAATTAAGAAGAAAAAAAAAAGACTAATTTGAGATTAAGTGGAAGCCTATTACACACAAAGATTAATGTTTGGCGGTTTCATATACAAATGTTAATCAATATGGGTATCCCAATTAAAGGAATTTTTCCCTCAATTCCTAATAATAAATAATACAAATTTGGAGAGTTCCATTTCGTAATGTAAGGTCAAGCAGCACGAATATATTAAAAAGCAATTCTCACCTCAATTATACGTTTACTGAACCCAATGATTGCGAAACTCTTACGGTACATATTGAAATACAGGGTTATTCAAATTAGATGGTGCAAAAGTAAGCAGATTTGTTATTTATTGTACATACAAAACCAGATGGATATGAAATGGATAGAAGAAGTTCATAATTTTCTTATCTGGATATGTTAAAAGAATGGCTTAAGCCTTCCTTAATTTATAGAAGAAGATCTAATTTAATCTTCCAATAGGATGGAACTCCTACACATTTTCACAAGGATGTTCGTGGCCACCTGATTACTATTCTACGAGGATGCTGGATCGGCCGTTTCGGTAATCATGATTTTCCAATTCTGCTCTGGCCTTCGCGATCATCTAATTTAACACCCTACGATTTCTTTTTGTGGGATGTGTTAAAGATGTATATGCTTCACCATTACCTTAACTGATGATTTGAAGGGACACATCTCTGGTGAAGTGGAGGATGTTAGGATGCGTCTAGGAGAAATGGACTGTCGATTAGATATCTTCATGGTGCTCATATACAACACTTGTAATGTCCATATGAAATTTATGAAGCCCTTCTATATTTCACTATCAATTTGGTTGATTGCCTCCGAGTTCTAAGGGCAGAACGACATCTAAGTCATTTGCGCCCTTTCACGTACCTAATATCTTAACACAATCCTGGTTAAATACAACCATCCATACCTATGGCTAAATATTTAAATTTAGCATAATTTAAATATTGTGGGTTATAAATTAAAGTTATCATGCTTCAAACGTTAACAATCAGGACAAATTAAGCTATAACGTAATGGTTTATTTTATACCGGTTCTGCTCATCCTTCTCAATGAGTTTCTCATTAAATAAGAAATAGCTAATTGAAAGAGACAGCCTAATTTCAAAATTATAATACATTTCAATCTTAATTTGGATTTAATAAGATTTCCAGCAAATTTGTTATCACGACCAGAGAACTCGAAAGCAAAGGCCTCAATTATTTACGTAAATAGACGGCTTCATCAGAGGACACCCACTGATATTTGTCTCGTCAAGGAAATTTTGAAATCAATCTGAGAAAACTGATTCCATACTAGTGAAGAGTGTGCTAGACATCACAACAATTATTTTCTTAATTTATATTAATGCTAGAATTTTTTAACATTATTCTTGGAATCTCAGAAAATGTTTGAGTGAATCTCAAGAATAGCTTTCATATGAAATATCGTCTACTATTGATTACCCACGGAAAAGAGGGTACAGATAACCCAATTTATATGTAATATTTGATTTCGGAAAATATCACATAATTCTATTTTCACATTTTATAATGCTAATTTTGCAGAAAACATTTTTTACCAAAACATGGAAATCAGACTAAAGCAATTAGGATCGACGCTGACGCTACAACATAATTTACAACATCCGCGGATTTGCAATAACCAACTCATGCATAGAAACTCCTCAACCAGGACAATCGAGAGTGGACTATAGTTTCACAAATGGAGAAGCCCCGATCTTTTTTTAACCAAAATTACAAGACGATGCTCAAGTTCAAAGGAATTTGAAAAGACCCATGTAATAACTCATTATATAACACACTAAGATGGACTATAGCCATTCTCGACTAGTACCAAAGAAATATTAAAAGATTTCGCCAACGTCCTCATACAAGATGGAGCGACGATATCAGAAAATTGGTGATCGTCAAACTGGAAAAGCAAAGCCCAAGACAGAGCACATCGAAAACGTTTAAAGGAGACCATATCCGGTTGTAGATTGATAAGTGTTAAAACTGATAATGATGATTCTGGTATATGAGTACCGATTTTTTTTTCTAAACTTTATTTACTACCTCATTATATTGGGTCCCTTAGAGCAAAGGAAAAATGCGACATTATCTTTTAATTCATTATCTTTTAATTAGACTAGGTTAGGTTAGAAATTACAAGATTACTGAGGCTCCTTTTGAGGTTATGTTGGGCTTTTCAATAATAAACAAGAAACTGTAGTGCAGATTTGCCCATATAAGAAGGAAAAATCTCTAACTAGTAATCCGGAATATGAAACGCCTTCATACTCAACGGCAAGATTGAGATTTTCCAAAGCAAACTCTTTTATTTTGAGGAACATACTACAAAAAACGTAGTTTTATCTCTAGCGTAGTTTTTTAATTAAGTAATGGGGTTTATACTCATCTTGTATAATTAATTACCTTTACAATGGTTTCGACACTCAGAAAGCTACAAGTCGCGAGTTCGAATCCCCCTGCGGCATGGAAGTTTTTACGTGTTTTTGCTTTACTAAACCATCTAAGAGGCAACGGAAAATGACCACATTAATTATTCCTTGTTTACCAGAATGTAATCTATTTGTGACAAATCTCCGAATTGGATTGGTTTACACTTGGAGACCAGCAATTGCATTTTAATAGCGCACATATCGTCAAAAATCTGAAAACCAAGCTTAGCTGGATATAAATCCACAAAAATTAGTCTTCAACCCGGAATCATACCTGGTTACCCACCAGATTGAATATAGAGAGGGGATAGAATTTATTTATTTAAACTCTAAAACTATTATAATGTTTTTATATAATTTTATATGCAAATTGGTTACTAGGATAGCATATGACCAATAGCGTTTCTCAAGTTAAAACTTCAAACAAAACCAAAAGCGCTTTTCTCCAAACTCATTTCATTATACAATCAATGAAAACCGTTATACGAAAGTAAAGCCTTATTAATAAATGAACAGTTTAGGGCTGACATGGATGTGAAAGGGGGGAAACAGAACCTCAATAGTAATCGTAGTAGAAATAGTAGTCCGTTCCCATTTCCTTCCCTCCGAGACATTTGTTTTGACTGGCTTAAAAGAAGGTTGCCTGCCTCCATTGAGAATGAGGAGGAGGAAGAAATGATAAGGCAAAGGCAGAGCGATCTCGTCTGTTTGGTTCAAGAGGCCCCGGGGCCACGACTCGAGTCCACTCAACCAATCATTAAGGGTGCTGGGGATAATCTCGAGCGTAGGCAATATCGGGGTGACTGGGTTCAGCGCAGCCTCTGTCCACGAGGAGCAAGGTCAACGCTAGGGCAGCACAAAATGTGTGTCAGCCAGTTGCTAATGACCTACTTGCACCTTACTTACTAGACGGATCGCGATTATAACGTCTCTCTTTATTAAACACACAAGACGAAGGAAGAGAGAGAGGGAGGGACATATAAGGAAGCCAGGAAAAAAATACAGAAACCAAAACTCGTTATAACGTAGTCTTCATTAGAAGGCTCGCTCAATGAGGCTTCATTTTCTGTGTGGGTGGAAAGTCAAGTGTAATAGCAGGGTAAGCCGACTCAAGCCCCAGCATATCAATTACTCAAAACAAATGGAGATGTCTATATTATCCTCAGCCTTTATTCATAGTAAGCGAAATTCATAGTAAAAGTAGCGAAAATCATACAATCATACTCTACAATCAATTATTCTACGCAATTTAAGATCATAAATTAACCTTTCCAGCTTAACATAAATTATCATCCAGGAACCTACTATTAAATTAATGTTCTTTCAAAAAAAAAACGAGTTCAGGTAATGAAAAAAGGGTTTATACTGGAAAATCGCATATATCATCAATGAAGTATTTCGCTGAATACAGGGTGATCATTTTATCAAGCAACCCGGCCTTCATCGTTCATATGATGTCGAGAAGCAAAAATGAGGAGCGAAGTAATTGAAAAAAAAACAAAAAAAAAAACTAAAGAAACATCATTTCTATCATTTTTACCCTAATTTTAATACTTTAAAAAAAATCTAATCTCCCGCTCAATCCTCCAGCTTATATGACAATACCTGTCTTACAAAATACCGAATATTCCATTACAAAAAAAAATTCCAAATTGATAAATTTGCCAAACCAATCTAATTCCCCGCAATTGCACAATATTTATAAAAGGGACCAAAATAATAAATATTAAAAACAACATAGCTAATTATACTTTAAAAATACGGTCTCTCGAATTCATTACTGAGTCACCAGGAGGAATCAATGAAACTATTAAGCAATAAAAGCCTGCGTTTAAAAATCAGGTTCAGTTTAACGACCCGTTCGATTAATATAGAATCGAGAAATTTTCTACCTAGGGTTCATTACCATGCCTTCGCGGAACCATTTTACAAGTTGGAATTAAACCATCCACCCATTTCATATATACCGCCTTTTTATTGAAAATAAAATTATGCAATAAATAAATAATTAATACAGTTTAACTATATACATCTATTAAGTACCGGGTTAGAAAAATTAATTTTTTTTATCCTAAACTTACTTTATTACAGGCATAAAATAGAACATCACCACTACCTCCATTCATTTTAAGTAGTAATAAAAATAAAATGTTACTGCTTTTCAATGGCCAATTGGTTTCCACTCATAATAAGAGTTTTACGATTGTCCGGAAATAGGGCTTTCAAGTAGTAAAAAGCTCAACACTCGTAAAGATAAGTAGCAAATAATGACAACAATACCCATACCACAATGGGGTGTTTTGCAATAAACTTCAAGCGTCATTACCAGCTTTCAATGTTAAATTAACGCTCATTATTCTATGAAAGGTAGACTCTCTTGCGTTTTTAATGTAGAATAACTGACAGCTTATGGATTAGTGGAAATCTGGCAATAGGCTTTCAGCTTCAATGGCATTTGTTCGCATTACAGTTAGTTACACTTCTTTAATACAAAAAAAAATTCTCTTGGGAGTTTTATTATTATCATTAGCAATATCTTACATTTTTGTACGTAAATAAATGCTTATTTTAGTTCTTAAATTAAATAACGCAGGATACCATGTATTAACCTCGATGAAAAGGATCAAAAGCGAGCGCTCAATAGCATTGATTTCCCATTGCTAGAACCGGACGCAACCGTTGCCGTGCCCGAAATCGCGCTCATCTATAACGGACTGGACTAAACTGCTTTAATAATCATACCAATAAAACAGAGGCTAGTTTCTCTAGCGACGTCTTACTGATATCGTCAAGTTATAATTACTATGCCAGTTTACTATTTCTTAAAAGGAAGACTGAATCGAGAAAACTACTCTTGACAGGCCATTAAAATTAACTAAGAAACCTATCTAATCTCATCCCCCATCACATTTAAATTTCAATTTTTGGTAAGTTTATCTAAAGAAAAACCTAATGAATTACAGATAAAATACATAGCAAAACTGGTTTTCTCAAGAGAATCTAACCAAAACAGACTGACATTGCTGCGTTAAGAAATACTTGATTACAACAATGTCAGTTCATTATTGCTAAGTTCAACTCCAGATTTGGTCCATAAACTTTAGTGCGAAGATCTTAAGATCTTCTATACGAAGGACACCAACCTTCAACACCTTGCTACTTGTCAAAGTAGCGAGTTTGTTTTAATTTGAACATTATGCTGTCTGAATTGTTATCAAAAAACAGTTAATTGGCCAGCTTGAAATATAAAAAGACATTTTGAATAGTCTTTGTTCATTACTCCTCTACCAGCAATAGTTGGGAAGACCTGTGCTATATGTACGTCACTGAAAAGTTCTTAAGAATATAAAAAGCAACCATAAAAACTCGAATAACTGTCTAAATCAAGCATAACTGCATAACCTTCATCTATATTGGAAAGTACGATTGCCACTGTAAAGTACCAAAGAGCGCCAAATTTTATAAGGTACCAAAACATGATAAATATCTGTTTGTACAATAAAATACTTTAGATATTACACAGGCTTTTTATAGATGAAAATGAGCTACAAGATTTTCGCTAACTGTTAACAGTCAAATTACTGAATCTGCATCTTAAACTAGACACTTCAAACCACCTACACTCTTAAACTAGAAATTTCCCTTACACTCTATAAAGACAGGATTCTTTGTTGCAAATTTAACTAAAATTTCATTTGTCTTTAAATGATTCCATAGTCTAATGCGATTTTATAATTAAATGACTAAAATTAAAGAAAACACCAAATTAGATAGGAGATTTTGGAGTATACGAAAAAAATCCAAACAACAGCAGAAAGTAATTACAGGCATTTAGCTAATATGAATGCTTCAATTTATAGAAACTGACTTAGGATAAATAGTAAAGGAAAGGCCAAGTATGGCCTTATGTAAATTATTTCCAATTAATGAAAAAAAAGCGACCTGGATTCGAACCACGAGTTTCCGTCTATCCACGAGTTTCCAAGATTCTGTAGTATAAACTTTATAATCACATAACGAGACTGTTGATTTATGAGTATCATCCCTAACCAAATCCCTCAAATCGAAGCCCTCGATAACATCTCTCTCTCTTTCCCGCTCTTCTCATTCATTGAGCCGCTCATTCATTCGCCTACCTGCCTAGTGAAAAGGTAGACAGGTGCAATCAATTTCGTCTCGTCCACCCCTCCCCTGTCTGAGTGGACTGCCCCCATTGCACTCTTGACCCTGTTGGAGGTCCTCTAACTGTATTCTAACCTTTCTTTCTCCCCATATAAACACATTATTTTGCTGCGCTGCCCACCAAACGTGTACAGATTTCGATGAATATTAAAACGCTTCTTACCTACTACTGCCCACCACCAAAATGAAAATCGGCGGCGGCAAAAATGGCCATCGGCCCCTCTACTGCTTTTCTCAGAAAGAAAAGATTTACATTCAAACACGTAAATAAAAAAAATTAAATAAATGGAGACATTAATTATCAACACGGCCCCCTCTTCAGCTTCCTACACTAACACCCACAAATCTATTTAAATAATTATATTTTTTCCGCCTGCTATAAACAAATTTATTTTTCAACAAGCTATAAAATAAATAAGAAAAAAATAATTCGCGATAATTATTAATAATAAATTTTTCGTGTTGTAAAAATATTTTTTCATAATCGCAAGGTTCATTGATCCCAGGTTGAATTAATAACGTCAACCTTCTTTTCTGTCTGAAAATCTAGTAGACTAATTGCCACTTTTTTTTTAATACAGTTCTATAAAAAAAAACTATACTAATAATTTTTTAACTCCAAAAGCTTGATTTATAATAAAAATACAAATTTTTATAAAATTTTATTTTATAGAGAAAAAACATTTAAGACACATTTCCTCATAATTTATGGCTGAATATTATACAGTAAAAAGTTTTTTTTTTAAATTTATTATCATATTAGCGTTCAGTATTTAAGAAACTACCTGATAAGCTAATCTATGCTTGTTAATTATCATACTCATCATATACATTAAAATTATAAAAAAAAATTATTAATTAATAATCGTTAAAAATAAGCTTTATTTACAAAAAATTTAAAAATTTTTAAGCTTAATGAAATAATTAATTCCAAATAAATCTTATTAATTTTTATGAATATTCAGCTTGGCTATATATGCCAAATATGCTAATCATATAAATTGCCATTGAAAGCTAAACCAGATTGAGCGCACGACATGAAGCGCTCCGTGCTAGACAGGCTGGCGAATACCTCAAGCTATCACTGCTCATAGAAAAAAATAGCTCTTATATCTCAAATTTTATAATCTATAGTGGCTACCCAATAAAATGAGACTAAAAAACATGCAGATATACGCATAACTAAGCATTTAATAACTACTTCTATTCTGTAGAAACCCAATCATTTTTCAATATTGGCCTATCTAGCTGACAGCGCTATATAATAATAATAACCATATAATATAATAAAATACTAGTTTTATATTTACTCTCATTAGACTCAAATGACACAACAAACTCATTTTCCTTTTTATTTGCATTGAGGTCGCTTTAAAGACATTTCAAGCCATTTAATCGATTAAGTTTCCTCTTCAATATCAAACAAGGTCTTTGCATTCCATATTGTAACCAATGAACTTGGCTTTATCTTGATTGCGATAAGCTATTACGAACATACGGAAAAGATATCTAATCAAGGATCCCATGCGTTTAAATTAATTATTCATTTAATTAATTCATTTCTGCAGCGAATCAATGAGCTGAATTCAATTTCCCCCCGTGCAGAGTTCCAATAGAGAGCAGCGAGATTCGGGATTCGCTATGACGAGGTACACGAATTTTATTTTAATACTCTTATAAGAAATAACTTTATAAATTAAAAATTATCAATACCATACATACACCCATTTGCTTATAAAGCTAAAAAAAATAAATTAATAAAAAAATTAAAAATTTACCTTCCAAAAAAAAAAAATTCAAATTTCTTCAAAAAATGCCTTCACAGGTTTTCACGACGATTACAAAAATCGCTTCTCCAAGTCCAAGTAAGCAACACTGTCCCCGTATCTCGTACTCCTACAACAAAAGTGGCTGTTGCTAGATTCAGAACAGGACCAAAGTGCTGTCATCCTTTTATACCTGGCATCATTCCCTACTCCCCCCTCCCCTGCGACGCCCCCTGGAGGCCTCCAATTGAGTAAAGGAAGAGAGAAGGAAGAAAGAAGGATAGAAGAAAAAAAAGAGCCGCCAAGCATAGGTAGCCTCGATCCCAACGCGTTAGAGCGGGTTTCTCAGGTGCAAGTGAAACAGGTGGTGATGGGTGTAAAATAGGAGACAGCGGGTGGGAATGGAAATAAAATAACGAAAAGTGGGGATATAAACAATGAATGTAATGAAGAGATGAGAAGGTAACAACAACAACAACCCCTACCCCATGCTGAGTGGATTTAGATTTTGTGGGTTTTGTAATAATAATAATATTCTTTCGTTATTGCATTGGAATAGACTTTAATGCCCTCCCACTTAGCTGATACGAGTTCGCGTTTTCGCTATAGCACTCTACGCATAAAGCTAGCTGAAAGGAAGGAGTGAAAATTACCAATTCATTTGGGAACCACAAGTTAATGTTTTTTTGAAAAATCAAAATATTAATGAAAAAAGTTTTAGACTGGAAAAGATATTCCTGTTCACCATTTCTTAAATATCATCATGCATATATTGATAAATAATTTATTTTATAAAATGATCATGCATACATCAATGAAGTACATTTTATTATTCAGAGTGATCATTTTATCAAGCAACCCGGCATTCATAGTCACAGAATGCCGGGTTGCGTGATAAAAGGATCATCCATTATCACAGAGCAGTGAAGTAACAAAGTTTACAAAAATTTTACATTAATATCTTTTAAAAAAAAAAAAAACTTTAACTTAAGATGTTTAATTATTAAAATTAGAATTTTTAGATTTTAATTCTAAAAAAAAAAAATCACTTCATTATGTTAAATAGAGGACTTACCGAAATTGTTATTGGCTAAAAACTAAAGAAAATTAAACATATAAGGGTCTTGTATTGCATTAAATATCTATAAAAGAAGAAATAGGTAAGTAATAAAGCAAAATACTGAATAGATTTCAAAATGAGTAAGACAAACAATTATTTTGACCCCCTAACGATTTTTTGCGGGGTCTGAGGTTCGACCCCCTTTCTTAAAGGAAACATTCTTATCAACATAAATATTAACATCCATCAACTCGGTTCGTTCAACTAAGACCGAACGCTGCTCGATTGGCTGTCAATGATCCCAAACAATGGCAAATTAAAATACAATCGAGACGCCAATAAATTAGAAATAAACAACTTTAGCCAAATTATATCACCAATTACATACTCACAAGCCATTGTGCTATCAAAACGAGGATCTATGAAAAACAACTCTTTAAATCGACCCAAAGAATCGTTCGTCCTTTATTCGGAGCGAAAGTGATATATAAAAAAAAAATTTTTTCCTACATTAACTGAAATTAGTAAGTAACAATAATAATAGCACCAATCCCATCTCATTTCTATACCAGGAATAAATATTCAAGCGTCAGCCATAATAGGAAAGCGCCGGCGATAATAAAACGCGGTTATCATTAGCAAAAGTAAAAATACGTGTAATGACCTCTTAGTCGGTAAAGATTAGTCTGACAGAGAAAGAAATCTTTAAATACAGAATTAAAACAGGAAATCCTCTTCTAGAATGAAAAAGGAATCTAGGATATTCGCCCTTCACGGCCAAAGATTTTTGCACTTTAATGGAAATTTAAGCAATCTGCAGTGTCTGTCGACATGATTTGTGAAGCGTTTCTCCCCTTATGCCATTTTTGAGCTCTCTTACCTTTAAATTCAAATAACACGTTAACTTTGAAAACAATCTTTAAAATTATATTCACTTCGTGGTGAATGCATAGTAGGTGAATCCGTAAAGATTCTAGAATAATAATCATCTTCAATATGTCTTCACAAATCTTCCCGAATCACTGTGAGTAGGAAGACAGACGAAGAATACAAATATTTAAAGAAAATAATTAAAATACAAACATATAATATTCTTATAAATATTTAACAATAAACAGAGCAAAATACAGTTATTTTATCAAACAACGTGTTGCCTACATGAAAGAAGTCAAAATACAAAAGTTTTTTTAATGGCTCATTGCAAAGGTACGATACAAACTTCATTTTTGGCAAATGGAGTTGTACATTTATTGCGAGGGATAATGGAAAAAAAAATCAACCTCTGTTAATTGTGATCCATTATCATTTACAACAAGAAATGAATCCCTCCGAAGAGGGTATAGAAAAGTAGCGAAAGACCTGAGACCAACCTTTTATCCGCATTTTTAACACCCATTCTTCATCAAAAAATGATTTTCTCCAAAGTAATATTTAGAAAATCGAATGACATATCACTTACAAAATATTGCCATTAAAAAAAGTTAATAGTTCTTTGGACCAGGTGAATATTATCTCCGACCCCATAGTACAATTTCGCCCAAACTTAATAGAAATCTGCATATTGAATTCCACTCCTTTACATACCTATATACTATAATTATATAGGTAAGGTCGCATCTAACTCTCACCCCCGTAACCCCTACTCCAGTGGACCAATTACACCAAACTAAATAGTGAAGTATAACATGTACATGTTAAGCTGCTACATAACAAATATCAATCTTCTAAGTCAAAAATATAGAAAATATGAAGGGGACAGACGGACATTGTAAAATCAATCAGTAACTCCATTCTTCCGCTATTTAACATCACATGGTGAAACGTAACACAAGTCTTCATCATATGCAAGGTGGAACAAAGACTCTTCCCCCACTCAACTTTTCTGAAGAGATTTGGGTATTTTAGAAGAAAAAAAAAAAGTCCAGGCATAAAGAACAGGCGAAAGAAAAATTGATGTAACTGCTTATGTTTTTAACAATATTTAACATTAGGAAATTAATTTCCCCAAGAAATTGTGATATAGAAAAACTGCGATATCCCCAAGTTCAAGGAAACTGAATTTTTCCAACGTAGTATTTAGACAATGGAAAAGGACTCCACTACTTTCGTTTCTAATCATTTCCAATCGAATGACATATGACATGCCATAAATTACCATTTGAAAGCGTTGAGAGTTTCTAAAGACCGCTTAACCGCTACCGCCGGAATTAAGACCGACTAGGACAATCAGGACCAAACCTCATAGAAATCTTGCCTAGAGGAGTCTGCATACCCAATTTCACCTCTTTACATACCTAATTTCATATTGATCCAAGTACCGCTCTATTCCTAACCCCGTAGCTCCGATCTCAGTGGGCCAATCGAAACTAAAATAAACAGCGAAGTACCAAAAAGTGAAGATTTTACTAAATCCCAAATTTCAACCTTCTTTGTTAAAAAAAAAATGTAGAAAATATAAAGGAGACTGACGGACATTTAAAACCAGTAAGTACAGTAGCTCCACTCTTCCTACCATAGCTGAGGAGCAGTGTGAAGTATGACTTGCCGAAAGGAATTCACCAAAAGATCTCCAAAAATTTTTTCATCTAACCATTAACCGATCTGGTAGTTATTCACTGTAAGTTAACCTACATTTCCTCTGAACAGTGATCGATGATTTTGCTTCGTCAAGCCATAGGGCACATTCTCAATGGTAGATATCTTTTGTTCTGTCTATGCTAGTACTTCCTATGAGCGGTTTCTGCAATAAACGAATATATCACAAAAAGCTTTATGAAATGCTTGATTAAAAATTATTAAGGTGTAATAAATCTTTTATGGACTTTCTGTATTTCATAATCCATAGTTAAAAACAGACAATATTCCTTTAGTATTCCAAAAGTTGATTTCCAGGGAACTAGAAAAGCAAGCTCACAACGTATTAAGATAAGATTTTTTTTGACGTAATCATTTTGTATCGCTAACATTCTGCACGAAGTAAAAATAACGCACAGAACATTCATGAGCATACATCATAAAATGTTGAATCACAATTTTTTTTCAATGCTCACACAGAATATTTACTATCGTCCATTAACATCTAGCTCAGACACCAGTTCAGCGACTTAAACACGGAAATTATATTTTGATAGAGCAATAATAAATGACAAGACTATTAATCATAACAAAACAGATGCTCTTTGCCGATGGCTGTCTAAACGACTAAAATTCCTATTACGTCGTTGTGCACCATAATCACGGACTCATTATTGCGCACAAAATCATTTCTGTTGCATAAACACCATCTCTGGTAGCGTTTATTTGGATTCCAGTAGCGTGATCTAGCAGTAGTCTTATGAATCTTTGTAACACAACCATTCACATGATACAAGTTTCATTCCTTTGGATTCTGGTTGTGGAAACATAAGGCATGTTCAAATAAAAGTGATTCGGGCTGTAGCGCGCGAGCACGTGAGTGCGCAGACACGAGGCAAACGGGTAATTGATACGTATCGTCTGCTTGTTCTGATAAGCACTGCTGTGGGAAGTTACGTTAAGCTCATGCTCGTATTTCGTTTGTGTTACAATGGACCCACCTATTAAATTTCCGTCCAAAACTGACCAACGAGCAGTGATAATGTTTCTGACAGCTGAGGACATTCCACCAGTTGACGTTCATGCGCGGATGTTGAATGTTTATGGAGAAGCATGCGTCTCGAAAGCAACCGTGGTGCGTTGGGCCAAAATGTTCCATGATGGTCGTGTGGAAATGGCAGATAAACCACGTCCGGGCCAAGCAAACGTGGTCATCACCGATCAATTGAAGACAGACATGGATAAGTCAATTCGTGAGGACAGGCGAATCAGCATATGGTCACTTCGAAAGGATCACAACGTCAGTATTGGTTCCACATATGCTGTAGTGAAAAGCCTGGGATATGGCAAGGTCTGCTGTCAGTGGGTACCCCGAATGCTCACGGAAGAGCACAAAGAGCTGTGTTTCGGCTGCTGTTTGGATCATCTGGAACGTTATGGTCGTGAGGGGGGAAGCGTTTTTGAAGATTATTGCAGTAGATCAGACCTGGTGCCATTATACCAGGTCTCAAAAAATTCAAGTCGCAAAGTTCGGCCGGGAAGCTGTTTCTTTGATTCCGACGGTTCTCTGCTTTCGGTGTTTATGGAATCCAAAACCCGTATTAATGCTATCGCATACACCAAGACACTGCAGAACTTGCGTCAAGCTGTGGAAAAAAAAGCGTCCTGGTAAGCTTAGTGATGGGGTGATCATCCTCCAGACCAATGCTAGACCACATGTTGCGAGACTGGTGCAGGAAGCAATAACCAAAATGCGGTAGCCAATTCTACCACACCCTCCTTATAGCTCGGACCTCTCACTAGTGATGTGCGATACCAATGAAGCATCGATACCAATATCGACTACTCAATGAGAAAGTATCGATAGTATCGAGTAAAAATGAGTATTTATTTAAATGGTAAAATGCATTTTTGAGAAGACGTCGAACCGATACTGGAGCACGTGGAGGCTAACATCACTCATTACTATTAGATCTAATTACTATTACTAGGAAGCTATCATCACGTGTCCGAATCATTAGCCTTTTTTTTTTTTATTTCCCGTGCGACCATAGAGCGAGGCGTGAGCTCGACAGCTCGACCTCGTTTGAAGAAATAAAAATAAACGCTTCGAAAGATACCCAATCAGTAAGCAGCCACTGGAATAAAAGCGTTAATATATTCAACAGATTCTGAATTAACCCTGAAAATCGCACATCTTCATTAGGTGCCTCATAGGTTTTTTCGGTATCGAGTATCGCCATGCAAACTATCGATACTTGAGCCATATTACAATATACGATACATGAGTACTCGATACCGGCAAGTATCGATACTTTTTGGTATTGGTATCGGTACAACACTACCTCTCACCATGTTATTTTCATGTGTTAGGCCCTTTAAAGAAGGCACTGAAAGGTCGGCGGTTCGCCAATGATGAACAGGTTAAGGACGCTGTTCGGGCATGGTTCTGAGAGTAGCAGAAAACAGGCTTTTTGCGGACGGTATTAGCCGATTGATGCCCCAGTGGGAGTCCTGTATTGCGGCAGGTGGAGATTTTTTTTAGGACTGCGCGTCTATAATACTGACTAATATAAACAAAAATAAATATAAACAAAAATAAATATTAATTCTTTCATTTAATTCGTCTCAGTGCCCTTTGAATCACTTTCATTTAAACATTCCTTATACAAGGTTTCAAATTGGGTCATTCTTTCATTTGAACATGCCTTATACAAGGTTTTAAATTGGGTCATTCTTTTTAAACAACAAAAGCCAGAAACTGTGGACACCAGTGTACTAATTAAAGGAACACCAAAAACACTAATCCACATAATAATTTTATTGACTCAGATGTGACTCACTGATGAAGGAAATTTCGTTTCCGAAATGTACATCTGAGTCAATAAAAATTATCATGGGTCATTCTTTTTGAAACTCCATGTAGTTCACACATACTGTTCTCAAGTTTCGTGCATAGAAAAGAAACTTTTTCATTTAAGACTTTGACTGAAATAATAACCAGAAGAAGAATAATTATGAAGAATCTTCATATTATAATTCTAAACTAAATTTTTGAATATCAACAAAGCTCATATTACAAAAGAATCTATTTAAGATGATTGGTCAGAAAAATAATCTCTCACCGTTTTCCGAGACTTTCTTTATTCAAGAAGTATAAAAAATGCTCATATTAAATACGAACATTTCTTTTCCACATAATAACATCAACCTGTACGGCCTTATGCCAACATGTCTTGCATGTACCACCATTCCTTCGTCTCTCACATATTTAATTTCCAAAACCTGAGAAGGTTTTTCCACAATGAAGGTGTGAAAGCATCTGAAATTCATCAGAGACTTCAAAGACAGTTCACCGACTCATGTTTGTCTCAATCATCTGTCTTTACTTGGTACCAAAAGTTTGAAGGAGGGCGAGAATCCACCGGCAATGAACCTCATAAGGCAAGGCCAGTAGCTGCCGTCAATGATGGCATCATCGCACGAACAAATGAGCTGATAAGGAACAACAGGCGGATTCCTGTCTGAAAACTGGATTCAATACTGAATATCAGCAATGGCGGTGTGGAGACCATCATCACGATAAGCTGAAATTCAACAAGATCTGTGCCAGATGGGTCCCTAAGGAATTCTCCGAGGAACACAAATCAGCCGGGTGGAAATCTGTTCCATGCTGCTGCAGCAAAATGACAGGGAAGGTGACAGCTTTCTAAGGCGTGTTGTGACCACCGACGAGACATGGATTCATCACCACACTCCTGAAAGCAAGCGTGCGAGCATACACTGACTCACCACAACCCAAGAAATTCAAAATGACACCGTCGACAACGAAAGTGTTGGCGACTATATTCTGGGACATTAAGGGTATCATTCATGTAGATTTTCTGGAAGAACATCAAACGATAAATGCACCCTACTACTATGACATTTTGAAAATGTCTCTGAACTGCTGAGGCAGATCTAGAACAACAACTTGCAGGTCGACCTTCGGAGACGAGCGCTTTTATTAGAACAAGACCAATACGGATCGGAAACGATCCGTTCCCGTTTGGTGAGTCTGGATAACTTGGAGCCGATCGCACGGTCCTTGCACCAGCGGCGCATCTTTCAAATGTCTACCTTATCAACTGTCGATGATAGGTTATACGCCTACCATGGTCGTAACGGGAACGGGGAATCAGGGTTCAATTCCGGAGAGGGAGCCTGAGAAACGGCTACCACATCCAAGGAAGGCAGCAGGCACGCAAATTACCCACTAGCAGCAGAATTAAGTAGCTTTAGATGATTTTTTAAGATTATTAAAAATGACAATAATATGTATTTTCAAGTGAATGAATTTAACTACGAGGGGCGTTCAAATTTGACTTGGGCTTGATTTTTTGTAAATTTCACTGTTCAAAAAATCTAAACTTTCTTTATTGGGATGGCAGCTACTCATCTGATTCCCGTAATAACCGATTGTTTGTCAAGTTTCTCCACAATGAAGGTGTGAAGGCATCTGAAATCCATAAGGCTCCAAAGACAGTTCACCGAGTCATGTTTGTCTCGATCATCTGTCTTAAACTTGGTACCAAAAGTTTGAAGGAGGGAGAGAATCCACCGGCAATGAAGCTCAAGGAAGGCCAGCAGCTGCTGTCAATGACGGCATCATTGCACGAACAAATGAGCTGATAAGGGACAACAAGCGGATTCATGTCCGAGAATTGGCTTATATACTGAACATCAGCACTGGCAGTGTGGAGACCATCATCCACGATAAGCTGAAATTCAACAAGATCTGTGCCAGATGGGTCCCTAAGCAACTCTCCGAGGACCACAAAACTACCCGGATGGAAATATGTTCCATGCTGCTGTAGCGAAATAACAGGGAAGGTGACAGCTTTCTAAGGCGTGTTGTGACCACCGACGAGACATGGATTCATCACCATACACCTGAAAGCAAGCGACGATATGGATATCATTCATGTCGATTTTCTGATAGAACGTCGAACCATAAATGCACCCTACTACTGTGACATTTTGAGGATGTCCCTGAAGCCGGCATTAAGGAAAAAGCGAGCAGAACTCCTTATCAGTGGTGTGTTTTTTTCTGCAAGACAATACCAGACCACACACAGCCAAATTGACTACGGACACACTGAAGGAACTCGACCAGAAGTTCATGTTCGACTCCAACCACTCTTGAACGGTCATGGCACTGTGGGCCGGAGCACCGTCCTGTTGAAAGACGTAGTCCGCATTCCTCGTCACCTTTTTCACCTAGGTCAGAACGTTATTAGTCAAAATGTCCTTGTAGTCGGCCGCGGTAAGCCTGTAACCGGTCGGGAACCAGATTGGCGGCATCTTCATGCCATTCGACGCCGAGCATCATCACTGAGGCCGGGTGCTTGGTTGTAGTCACGTAGCGAACCTCAGAGATGTCTTGGCCGAAGCTGACCACGCGTTCGTTCTGCTTGTTGACGACCGGGTCGACAGTGAAGGTGCTTTCATCAGAAAAGAGACAATGCGATTGCCATGGCTCTTCAAGTCGCTAAGAAGGCGACGACGGCGCTCAAGACGTTCTTCTCGCATGCCCTCTGTCAGCAAAGGTCTTGCCACGCACCTCAAACTCTTTCCACCCTCTTCTTCCCTGATGGCTCTGGACATCGTGGCCACAGAAATCTTCTTTTTCTCTGCGAACTGTGTCATTTTGAGAATCGGGTCACGTTCGAAGGCTTTTCTGACATCCACACAATTGATAACGCGAGTTCTTCCCCTTTCTTCAGTCTCTCTGCGACTTTGTGGACAGTCATCCAGCTGACGATGAGCTGCTTAGCGATGTCAGGCTTCTTGTGGCCCGCGCGAAGGAGTGCAGAGATCTCGATTCTGTTACGTTCTATCGCAATATCCTTGCATCCGAATAGCAGTCATTCCATCTACATACGTTTACATTTTGGTATCGCCCACGTCTTCAACAGTACCTGTTCCGTGAATGCTTTCACCCTCCCCCCCGAAATCGACGCATCCACAGGTGTAACAGAACTTTTGCAAAACCCGATATATATAAGAAGCAAACGAACTTTCTTCTTTATATATTGTATATGATCGGTAGATATACACTTTTGATAGAATACAGCTAGCAGCAAAGACTGAAATTGAATGTTTTTTCTGCATCATGTCATTAATTATCTTTCTGATAGACGGGCTTGTGTTTGGTCCATTTTTAGCCTTTTTTGAAAAGTGCATGCGTTATAAATAACCAGCGATACTTTAAATAAATTTGCACACGAAATAATAGTAATTTAGATGGTCGTGTGACTGGAATATCCCTTTTTAAATGGAGGAGAAAAGTTAAGTGATGTGTCTTAAAATTTTTGTCCATCAAAATATTGTTCATTTTGATTTGTAACAAATAATCATCTGATAAATAAAACAATATATCAACATCATTCTTATTACTAGTAGCATATCGTATAATAATCCTAGTCCTTTATTTATCCTCATTATTTAATTACTTAACGAAACCTAGTTTTTTTTTAAACTTTTCGCCACCACTGTATGTTGATGTAATTATTAATATCTGGATTAATACACCCATTAATTTCGACTTTAAAATTTCGCATCATTTTTCATATACACACTTTCCCGTTACGTTTGCATAACGTATCTGCATCTGTACTCGTATAGAATATAAACGCCAAACACTGTTTATAAAATTTAATAAAACCTTGATTATAGCTTAAGTTCTATAATTAATCCATAATTCAGTCTTAACCAGATAATATTCATAACGACGTTTTTAGCTCTTAATGCGTAAGGTCAAGGTAGCAATACAATAATAAGAAAAAGAATTTTAAACTGAACCACAGATGTAGTGTAGATATACACTCTTAACATGTCTTCACTAATTTTTTTTTCCGGGGGAAAAAAACCGCAACAACAACAACAACAAAAAATCTAGTATGAGGAAGAGATTCCATGGCCAGTCAAGTTCACTAAGAATTGACATTCTTTTGGCAGTTCCTTAAGGAGATGAAATTTTTACGACGGTTCAAGAATGTTCGTTTCCCCCTTGTTTTTCGGTGACCCAGTCCTATTTCTCTTCATTTTCCCCTCTTATTTTATCCTATTACCTCCCTAAACCGGCTTCTACCCACACACAACCATTTGGAGGGGGACGTCATAGAGTGCGAGCTTGTTTTAGAAGTCGAGGCATGTACGAAGGCACGTAATAATTAAATAAATAAAATTTCAGTTAATAACGAAAATCAAATAATAAGGGGCAAATAATTTTGCTCTAATTAAAAACTTTTCATCCAGGACTAGTAAATTAGATTGTTCATAGAAAAAAATAATTTTTGATTCTTTATACCCAAATGACATGCGTTTCATAATAACCTCAGAATTTAGTTTTCGTATAGATTCCGCTCATTTGCATAATATATCAAATTGCTTAATCTTACTAAAGAAAACTGTCGCATTAATTTTGAATACAACTCCATCTTAAATCATAGAACCTGATATACTAACCTCAAAGTGAGCTTGTGTGCCATTAATGTTGATATGTTAATCCAAAACCCTAAAATCAGACTTAGAAATAAAGCTACATTAAGACAAATGTAATGTGGTAGGCGAACTTTCAATGTTCTAAGGCTTTAATTGTAAATAAGTGCAATGTCTTGGATATGGAAATATCACCTCTACGTGTCATTTTGTTTTGCTCTCTATGTATGTGATGAAGAGTCTTGCTAATTATTATAACGCATTCCGACAGAATAGAAGTTATGGAGGATAAGACCCTGTTTATAAGTCAATCAAACTCAATCGATTAAATAAAAGGGATGATAAAGATAAGAAAATTACAATAGTACACTATTTAATAGGCGAATACATTTTAAAACGTTTTATCTCAAATTCAACTTCTCAGTAAAAAGTTGCCATCAAAACTTAATAGAAAAGAATGCAAGAGTTGTTTAATTAATTTTCTAAAAAAAAAAAAAGTACCATTTTAGTAATTAGCCTAATTAACATTTATAGTTTCTATAAATTAGTCCTTACAGATCCGCATTTGAGCTTGAAGTGGTTTAATGAAATCATGGTTAAAAATTGACAGCGCGTTAAAAAAAATTGTTGATACGCGCGGTAACAATGTAATCTCGTTAGATTAATGGACCCCTCCTGTCTGGTTTCCACTGTTCCGGCTGGTAGACGCTCTGTAATGGTCTGGGGAATATTTTCCTGACATACTCATGGTCCGCTGATACCTGTAGAACAGCGCCTTAATGGTCAGGGCTACCTGAACATTGTTACTGACCACGTTCATCCCTTCATGGCTACTGTGTATCCCCCATGGGAAGGATACTTCCAGCAGGATAATGCTCTGTGTCTCAAGACTCGTATCGTCATGGAATGGTTCCAGGAGCACGATAATGAATTCAACTTACTCTTCTGGCCACCACAGTCCCCGGATTTGAACCAATCGAACATCTTTGGGATGAGCTAAAACAGGTTATTCGAAGCATGGAACCACCAACATCCAATAACCATCAACGGGGAGCAGCTGTTGCATCCACACAGACAAACGCGCAATGCTTGTGACGGCGAATTCGTGCTGCTAGGGGTGTTCCTAATAAACTGGCCACTCAGTGTATATTTCCAATTTCAATGTTATTTTTCCTTTGCCAAAATCGCTATCAATTAAAATTAGGAATTCAAATAGACCGCGCTCATTTTTTCTTTCATTAGAATATAATTAGCCATGACCGAACTTCATGTATGCGTTATCAACAGAGTCAATAAGTTAATATCTTGGTTGATTTGAAAATCGAACAAATAAATTTGCCTGTATAGGAAGGGAAAGATTTCTAACCAAAATCATCTGAGATTTGAAACGCTGGAAACATATTTCGAAAGCTATGAAATTTTTAAAGGTCAATATGTTTCTGCGGGTAACCGACGAAAAAAACGGGACCAGGCACTGAAAATCCACATGGCCCTAATAGGCCGAGCAACAATGTAACTTTCATTGTTTCCTTCTTAGATTTTAACAATCAATGTTTTTAGGTTGGATTGTTGCTCGTCCTGCTATGGTCTGCTGTCTTTTCAGTACCGGGGCTTGTCTTTTTGGTTAGCTACGATTTCTGCGTCCGTGACATTACCAAAAATGGTTTTTCAGCAACAATTTTTTACGATAATGGTTTTATCCACAAACCTTTGTAACAATGATTTTTGAATTACCAACCCTTGTAATTTTGAGGGTGGGAAATGTCCGTTTAAAAAATTTAAAAATAAAAAAATTAACACACAAAAAAAATTTTCATCAACAATTAAACTTGTCCACTAAAGAGCCATATGCGTACACATTATCTCCAAAGACAATGCCTAATTTTTACACACACTATTACGGTTAGCTAACTATCCCAGCTTTCCAACAAAAAAGAAAGTATCGTAATTCCAGGATTGCCAGCCGCACTCGTCGTAAGGGCTGCACTGCACAAAAATGCTTCAAAATTATTTACGTAAAAAATATGTATATCGTAAGGGCCGCAGCTCAAAAGCAACCCTTGAATGTTATTAAAGGATTTTATGATACAACTTTACTTCTAAGCCTTATTCTTGAACGATAATCTGCGGCACTTATTCCTTCGAGGGAGTTTTGCGCCATCCCGGTAACTAACGACTGCTACGAGATGACAGTAGCAGCCGGGACCGACGGCTTAATGTGTCCTCCGAAGCACTGGGGGTTCATGATGGAAGAGCTACTGGCGGACGAACAAACCAGTGGCTATCACCAGCTGCTGGACAACCAGCACTGGTCACTCAGCAAATGGCTCAGACTAAAGTCCCCCAACAGCTGTGCCCCAAATAGCCGTCCCACCCAGCGGTGCTCTTCAAGCCACTGGCTGTCACCCAGTAAGCAGCTGGCCGCGCCAGCAGTTGCTTAATTCCATCGATCAGCGAGCCAACCAACGAGACTACCAGGCCACGGCCACCCCCTATTTCTAAGCCTACTTTATAATGTAAAATGCAAAAGAATAACGAATTTTAAAATTAAAATTTCGTTACACATGTGCAAGTTTATTCAGAAAAATACTTTATTTCCTGCCCACCACTATTTCTGAACAATATATCACCCTATCCGCCGCAGAGGCAAATGAGCCTCAGTTTACTAATAACGGGATTTTTTAAAGCTGGTAATCCGGGAATTACGGTAATCACAAATCTTTGGTGAGGCCAATTTGAAAAACTTACTTTAATACTGTATTTCCATAACCATGCATTAAATTTAAACCTCTCTTCTAGTTACTATAAGACAAGATATACAAAAATTTACATAAACACTTGTTAAAGAAATTACAGATTTTAAACCATTATATATAAATATCTGATAAATAACATGTATTAAATTTAAATATATGTTAACCGTTATATAAAAAAAATCTCCTTATACAGGGTGTAACAAAAAAAGTACGGCCAAACTTTCAGGATACATTCTCCACATGCAGAAGAAGAAAATATGTTATATGGATATGGATCCCGAAATCCACACCATGTTAGGACTGGCTTTCTACAACTCTTCGTTAATTACATTACTTATGGGAAACCACAGGAACAGAACATATCAGCATACCATATGAAACTACAGTATTTTTTTACATGAAATGTTCAAAATGCCCTCTTGGTTACGTCTGTTTAGAATGTAGTTGTAATTCTTAGGTTCATCGCCAGTGTTGTTTCCCATGAGTAATGTAATAATGAAGAGTTGTAAAAAATGAGTTCTAACATGGAAATAAAGTGTTTCCGGACACATGTCCAATATAACATACGAGGGACGTTCAAATTTCACCTGGAATATATTTTTTTTATAAAATCAGGAAACTACAAAAGAAAACATCCATACACACACACTGGTTGTTTCTGAAAGAACTCTCCAGGCTTTTTTACACATTTTCCCAGCGTTCTGAGAATATCTGGATACCGGTTCTGTAGAAATCTTTAGCCTGAGGTCGAAACCATGTCAGGCCAGCCTTTTTTAATAACCGCCGAACCTCTGCCCTCCCAAGAACTCTTTCAATGGTCCAAAAAGGTGATAATCACAAGGGGAGAGATCCGGGCTGTACGGAGGCTGTGGTAAGATGTCCCATCAGTTCCATCAGTGTGTCCATATTCAGTTTGGCTGTGTGTAGTCTGGCATTATCTTGCAGAAAATAAACACCACAGGTAAAGAGCCCTGGTTGCTTTTTCTTTAATGCCAGCTTAGGGACGTCCTATACGTATCATAGTAGTAGGGTGCATTTATGGTTCCACGTTCTTCCAGAAAATCGACATGAATGATACCCCGTAATGTCCCAGAATATAGTCGCCATCAATTTCGTTGCCGACGGTGTCATCTTGAATTTCTTGGATCGTGGCGAGTCAGTGTGTCGCCACTCCATGCTCGCACGCTTACTTTCAGGAGTATGGTGATGAATCCATGTCTCGTTGGTCACAACACGCTTTTAGGAAGCTATCACCTTCCCTGTCATATCGCTGTAGCAACATGGAACAGATTTCCACCCGGATGGTTTTGCGATCCTCGGAGAGTGCTTACGGACCCATCTGGCACAGATCTTGTTGAATTTCAGCTTATCGTGGATGATTGTCTTCACACTGCCACTGTTGATGTTCAGCATTGAAGCCATTGTTCCTTACCAGCTTATTTGTTCGGGCGATGACGCCATCATTGGCAGCACTTGCTGGCCTTGCCTTATGAGCTTCATTGCTGGTGGATTTTCGCTCTCCTTCCAACTTTTGGTACCAAGCAAAGACGGATGATGGAACAAACATGACTCGGTGAACTGTCTTTGAAGTCTCTGATGAATGGGGAAGATTTTAGTCATCAGAAGACACCAGATGGCAGATTTTACTATCCACCCTAAGGCAGCAATTTTTAATGTTAACCTATGGGAGAAACTACAATTTTTTGCTCTGAATTAATAAAAATGGTGATGTTAAAAATATTAAATGTCTCACTATCTTTATTGATATCTATCACTTTTTCACAAGTTCTTATTTTTAATTAAAATGAATTTTTAAAATAAATTTGTAATAAAAATTTTAACAGAAGTGAAAATTTAACAATTTGCAACAGCTATTGCTTTCTCAAATTAAAAAATGCCAGGCTAAACATTTTTATGGAATTAGTAAATTATGTAGCTCAGCAAAATGATGTTTAAAAAAAAGCGGTATTTTATATGCAAATTTTCATAAGAAAATCTATCTGGCACTTAAAACAATTTTTTTTAACAATTTTCATTTATTGTTGAATTTTAATAAATCTTTGAAAACCGAATTGTTTCCCCTCGTACTTAAAAAAAAAAATTCAATTAAAACCGCCGTTTTCCCCGTAGGTTAACATTAAAAATGGCTGCTTTAGGATGGGTAGTACAATTCGCCATCTGGTGTTTTGCTTGAGAAATATAATGCATTCTTCCCCATTTCAGATGCTTTCACACCTTCGTTGTGGAGAAACTTGATGATTATTCGTTGTTTCACTTTGGACGACACATCGGTGTCCGCCATTTCGTTTAAACAAACAATTGGTTGTCGTGGCAACCGGATGAGTGGTGCTGCATTTGCATGACAGGCGGTAGTTGCCATTCCAACAATAAAATTTACAAAAAATAAAGTTCAGGTCAAATTTGAACGCCCCTCGTATTTTCTTTATCTACATGTGAAGAATGTTTCCTGAAAGTTTATCCGTACCTTTTTGTCACACCCTGCAAATTTTTCAAAGTGCCATGATTGTATTCGCAACTTTTTCTACAATATTTCCTTTTATTCTGATAAGAATATTAAATTCAAATAGCTTACACAAATCAAAAAATCACCCATATGGCAAATTGCTGAGGATTATGTGTAAATTGGTAAACATTTAACAGCTCCTTAGATGAGTTCTATAGATTGGTCAGAAAATTTTATAAAGTCTGTATTTTGTATTATCTATTTATTATTTAGAAAATGTTTAATATAAATTTGTATGAATGTGTAGTTATTTTACCCTTTTATTACGCAATTTTCTACTTCAACGACAAGCTTATTCTTAGTTAACTTTTTCTAATAAACATGATTATTATTCTATCTATAATTGATAGCTATATTTACAACGAAAGATTATAAACATATACATAATGAACTTACATTTCTTACGAGGCGTACCTTGAAAAATCTCCTGAGCAGGAATCTATTAAAACAGAAGATGCCCTAAAGAGAATAAGAAGTAAATAAATAAGAATATTAATATCTATTCTAATCAATTTTTAAGCCCCTAACTTAAACCGAGCTGTACATAAGAATAAATAAATCACAAACACTACTGCTATTCCTATTACAAGTTTATGACATTCTCCCTTTCCTTCTTAATAATTCAGCTTTCCATGGAAAGATTTCAGACCTATTATTTCTCAAATCGTTATTCCAGATGTTTCTGACACTGGAATTTATCATTAAATTTTTTTTTCTTAGTTGATAATAAAAAAAAAAGGATCTCAGCTTAAGAATCTTTTTTTTCTCCCTTTGCTTTTAATATATAATAACAAAGGATATTGATTGATGTGTATAAGGAGGGCAAGGCGAACTCAACGACCCAATGCACACAATTGTCTAGGGACCTTTTATTTATAACATTTATTTATTTATTTAATAATTATTAGCTTTTTTGTTCGAAAAATAATTTTTATCTTTTTTGTTCGAAAAATAATTTTTATTTAAAAAAAAAGAAGTTTAAAAATATTTTTTTTTTAATATTGCTGTTTTCTTATTATCATCATCATCCTTCCTTGCCTGAAACCACACAGGTGCACAAGAAAATTACCCTAAAGACTCAGCTTTGAAAAATTCATTCATTATGAGTAGTAGGTGGCTTTTGAAGTATAAAATATTAAAAAAGAAAAAAAAAACATTCCCCCGCTGTTTCCTACCTCTTCAAAGAGGTTCCATGAAATCGGGCTTTGAGCTATTAGAGTCCCCCCTGACCTACCTACAAAAATTTCTCACGACCTCTGGGTGGAAATAACGCACCTGTCAAAAAGGCGGGCTACAAACCGAGGAAAGGAATGAATTTTTTTTTTCAATCCTTATTTAAAAAAATTATTTAAAAGTATAAAAAAAAAGGAAAAAAAAAAAAAGAGAGATTCAACTCTTTAATCGTTTCTATGAATGAAGTCCGAAGGGAGATGTGTAAGAATTTTTTTGCTTAACATAGTCTGAGGTTCTTATTAGAAGGGAAAAAATAAAAAATAAGACAAAAAAAAAAAAAGAGAGGAAGACGAGATTAAGATGTTTGCCATTTTTGCGCGTGTGTTTTTAAGCATGTTAATTGAGAATAAAAAAATAAGATTACACAAGTATATTAAAAAAAATAATTATAATTATTATTACACTCTAATTTCATTTCACTCTCATCTGCTTTACTTTAACTCAAAATGAATCGAGTGCATTACAGTTCAATGGTTATTAATAATTATTATTAATAACCATTAATCAATTTATTAGGGTATTATGTGAATTCAATCATTTGAGAGATTCTGCAACTGAAAAAAAAATTTTAATTCACAATATTAAAGTTATCCAATTTTAAATATTACATAGTTCCTCATAAGTTAATGGCATTAATAACAGTTGACAAAGGTGCTGCTTTAAGTCTAAAATAATACATTAATAAATGCATAAACCATATAGACCTAATTACTGATTAAATTTATTCAAAGTTTTAAAATGTATTATAAACTTTTTGATGATCAGTTACATAACTTTTTTTTTATTATTATCAGTTGCAAAAACCAACTACGTGTAGCCAGCCCACTATAATTAATTACACAAAATTCCAAAAAACTAATGACGAAATTATCAAAGAATGGATCTCTGTAGGAACTCGTAACGATTCTGTTCAAGGTGAGAACGCGTTTAATCGCTCTATAATTAAAAGACTACAGTATGTAACTTCTTTGAAAATCCACGTCTTGGAGTCGCATCCAGAATTCTTACTGATCTTCTTGAATGAAGAAATTATTTTTTAAGAACTCTATAGCCATGACCCTGTCCAGGAACCACGTGCAGATCCGCCAGACCAATAATCGAAGGAGTGAAGGCAGCAAGATCACCAAGAAATAGATCAGATCATGCAAAAATTTCCATGGATATGGTGACAATATATAATGCTCATCCATTATTAGGAGCTTTAGCATAAAAGCTACTTATAAGAATGCGCCCTTGGTCCGTCCGTCCGGCCGCCGTTTGCACGATAACTTGAAAACGGATTAGCTTTTTAAAATTCTGTTTTCAGAAATATGACCATCAAAGTCTTAGCTCGGCCGTATCAACTTTTCAGAATTTTTCGTGGACCCCTTCAAGTCGAATTCACGTGCTAAAACAGCGAGTGTAATGAATACCAAGATAACGGCTTGGCATATAACAATCGATTTGTCAAGAAGGAATACATTGTTACTTTCTGTTCATCTTTTAAGCATTACTTTCTGCACATCGGCGCGCGCACGTGAAATCGCTTTATCGACGCACGATTGCTCAACTGCTCATATTGCTCCGTGCTCATAGTCTAAATTATTAAGTAGCGGAAGAATGGAGCAGCTTATTGGTTTTATTATGTCAGTCCTTCATAATTACTACACTTTTTGAGGTAGAAGGTTGAAATTCGGAATTAGATTTTTATGAGTATGTCCATGTGCACTATTTAATTTAGTTTTGATTGGTATACTGGGGTCGGAATTACGGGGATGGGATTCAGAGACGACAACATATCTATGTACTATTTAGATACATAAAGGCGTTAAATTCAGTATCCAGATTCCTCTAGGCAAGATCTACATTACTATGAAGTTTAGGCCCAATTGTTCCATTGGGGCCAGATTTGCGGGGGTGGCAGTCACTTGGTCCTTAGAACTATGGCAACATATGGCATGTTATATATCATACGTTCGAAAATGATGACAAAGGAAAGAAGATAATGGTTTTTTTTTACATTTTAAACATATTATGTTCGAGAAAATCAATTTTTTTGATTAAAAAACTTGGGGAGAGGTAAAAAGTGAAGATAAAGGGGTAAAAATAGATGACCGCAGGATCTGCTACTTCCCTCACCCTGTTGTTGTGTCGAATGAGCTAATCACTTTGTCGTCATTTTGTTCTTGCTCAAAGCAAGCAAAATTAGTATTTTACCTGGCATCCTCTAAATCTTCAAGAACGAACAGAAAGGTGCAATGACAACACCAAAACGTTAGTAGAAGACGGACCTAAGTACTAGATCGCGGAACGAGGACTGAAGAAACCCAAAAGCCCACTCCAGGACATCACTTCTACTTTTGCAGTTAACCTATCAGTTCGCACGGTGTAACGTGTTCTTTTTGCTGTTCACTCCACACAATGAACAGACGAACTTTTCTTTTCTAAATTTTTGGAACCTTCCAGACGAACTTTCCCATTCTTTGCAGAAATCTGGAGTTTTGGATTCACTTCAATTCCCGGCAAATAATCCTTTCAGATATGGGTCTGAAACCAAATACATCCAAACGCAATTCTACAAGTGCATAAAGCGGTCGGACCACCTTATGCAGTATCACAGCCTCTACTCGTCCAGGAGATCAAAAATTCTTGGATGAAAAAATGGGGTCCTGAGTCTGTAATGAAGGTCTGGAAGCGACTGTAGGAAAAATACGATCACGAATGCCCATAGTGAAGGAGGTAGGGTCATGTTGTGGACCATGTTCTGTGCGCCAGGACGGGATCCATAACTAGTGTTGACATGCAACTTAATACCCCAAGATACCAAGAGATGGAAGAACGAGGAGACAAAACATCCACTTGACCACCGTACTTTTTGAGATCAAGTGGATGTTTTGTCTCCTAGTTCTTCCAACTGTAAGTAACCACAGCCTCAGAGGTTTATTTCTAAATACCAAGACAATATTGCTGGATGGATGGAAGAATATTTAGCAAATGCACCAGACTGCTCCTTCCAGCAAGACAATGTTTCAAGCTATCACAAAATAACGCTAAACATAACCTAATTTTTGTTTTGTTTTTTGTAGAACCAAGATTTCTTTCTCCAGCAGTTTAAAGACCTTAATAATGAAATGTTACTAGTAAACTTAATTTTTAAATAGTTTTGAAATCGGTCATAACGAGCACGACGGGACAGACCAGTGGTCCACTCATGCTTGATACCAAACTGCTGTCATGGCCACTAACCGTTATCAGAACAGAAAACTGGATCTTTAAAGACCAAGTGGAAACACTTTCCGCCAGAGGAGTGTAAAAAAACTTGTCGACAGCCTTCTTCGTCGTGTTGTAGCGTTACAGCCAGCAAAGAATGGTCCAGCATGTTACTGACTGCATCATTTTCATATAGGATATTGGCAGAGCAGTGTTCTTTACACTTAACTACTTGACTAAGAAGCAGTAATCGTTAATAACGGCGGCATTAAATTGTAACGGATTTTGAACTTTTCAAATGGTCTATTAAAAATTGATGAAATTTTTCCTCACAATGACATCTAAACTGCTTCTGATTGAAGTACCGAGCAGAATATCATATACTAAAAATTATTTGAAAAATATCCATACACCATTATTAAACTCGAATTCCATGGACTTTAAGTGGCATACTTAGGTTTTGCTCATATTTATGCGTTCTCTTTTACTTTGTCCATATTAGTCTTGTAAGAGCTTTTAAAAGTCGTGTTCTCATGTTGAAGAATATGCGTTCCACCCTCGGCGAACGCGCAAGACTTAAATTCAATCTACCAACACAAATTGCTAATTCAAAACAAAAAAAATCCCATTGTATCAACAAATTATAACATTACACGTAGACGATAATCTTAATATTAAATTAGCATATTAAATGTTAAAAAGCTTTGCCTAACCCAAAAAACATTACTTTTTCTTCATGTAACCCTTAATCCTCAACTCGTCACTGCTACTATTCAGTTTTTAAGATTTTTCTCAGAAACTCAAGAAAATAAAACGTTGCGTTGTGTTCGAGATACCTATTAGCCGTAATCTACACTCTAACTCGAGATTTTAATAATTCTTTTTCTCTAAATTTAACTATTGTTCCAGACCGATTTCTCTGGAGAAACTCGACCCAAGAAAGAACTGAAACCAATTCAAAACTGAAACTAATCTCCTACGATTAGTTAATAATTGTTAATAATTTCGTCGTGCTCATTTCACAGCTTTTTAAAGGTCTTGTTCCCAAAAAAACATTTCTCACATTTTACCTCAAAAATGAGATTTTTTTACTAAAAAGTTTGTTATTGTTTCAGAGCAAATCCTCGTTTCCATGGAAACTTAGATGTTGCTTTTTTGCGAGCTTAATTTTTTTTCCAAGTCATCGGAACATAACGAAGCAATTATTTCACTCCGTTTGTGGTCTTAATTAATTTTTAAAAAACTCTTATATTAAAAAGTTAAATAACCAATTACAGAGATATTTTCAAATAATAATGACAAAAACAATTTAACTGAATAGATTTCTTATCCCGGGCAACGCCGGGTCCTCTGCTAGTATTAAATAAGAAAGAAACCAGATGAGAATGCGCAAGCTATCATTACCAAAACGAACTTAAAAAGTTTGAGGAATTTAAAGGTGAAAATACGAATGGTTCGAATAAGGTGAGTGAATTAGATTTTGTAATGAGCATGTGTGAGTGAATTAGATTTTGTAATGAGCATGTGTGAGTGAGATGTGTAATTGAATGTGTATGAATAAGCACAAATTTGTGAATGGGTGAATAGTGTACAAGATAAAACTGGGTACATAAAAATAGAGCGTGAAACCGTAAAAACAGAATTTTGATATAGGAATTATATAAATTTTAAAAATTCTAGAGCCTTTTAGTTTAGGTAGCAAAAATTCAGTTGATATCTCAGAACTACTGGTCGCACAGAAAGTTGGATGCGATATCCGTAATCAGCAATGATACGTCCCGAGCCTTTATAAAAGTGCGGACAGACAGAAATAAAAGATTCAGTAACGACTTTATTACGGTAGAAAATCATTTGTCATTGGCTCTAAAGAAAATTTTTTAGAGCTATAATTTTTTCTAATGCCATTGGCTTCAGTTTGTGCATACAGGGTGCAGTATGAAAGTAATGCGCATAATTTTATTGTGACGCGACTATTCATCGCAGCGCGCTCGGACTGGTCGAATAATGTGGTGGGGGGGGTCTGCCCTTCCAAACGCGCCCGGTCTCAGTTTGTTCCGAGCAGTAGGAGGGTAGGACGGGTCTTCGCACGAAGTCTGTTTTTCGATTGTGCCACAGCACGATGGAGCGTTCGCTGGAACAGCGGTATGCGATCACGTTTTGAGTGCGGCTTGGGAAGAATGCAACAGAAACTGACATCAAAGACGTCTTCAAGCTCCACCACGACAATGCCCTCAGCCACACGGCCTTCGTCGTCACCAACTTCCTGACCCGGAGCAAGACCCCCGTTGTGCCCCAGCCTCCTTACAGCCCTGACTTGGCTCCGTGTGACTTTTTTTTGTTCCCTCGACTGAAGACAGAGCTGAAGGGAAAGCACTGGGAGCCGGTGGAGAACATCCAAGCTCATGTTACAAGATTCCTGAAAAACATTCCAGTCGAGGAATTCCAGGGTGCCTTCCAGGCGTGGCAGACTCGTCTCCGCAAGTGTATTGATTTGTACCAAGCGGATCAATAAACCTATTTTTCCCAGAAAATGCGCATTACTTTCGTAATGCACCCTGTAGATATTCACAAGCAGCCAACGAGAAAGACAAGCCGCGGCAATGAGAACAAACGAAATACACTGACTGTTAAAACCCTAGACGGAAACAAAGAAGATTGGATTGTTGCTCAGAATACTATGGTCAGGTGTTACCTAATAGGATTGTTAAAATAAACTTAAAATATTGTTTGCAGCTGTAATTAATAGTAATCATATCTAAATTATTTATTAAAATGGAACTCTTGTGATTATTTTACTAATATCATCAGGCTAACCGATGCTCGGATGTCCTCCTATCAACAATTCGATTACACAAGTTGATACCAAGTTTATGAGCTTATGAACGTAGCACACGATGTATTCATTTGCTCGCCAGGGCTTCTTTAATCAGAGATCATTGCAATATACACGGCGAGTCAAAAAAAGCCAGCGTGAGAAAAAAAAAACTAACAAGGGAACCCACATAGCCTTTCAGTGCTTTTTTTTGCGCGCAAGCACACCTTGGAAGCGATAGCGTTGCGCGGCAGCGGAGCGCTCCGGAAGTGCAGAGTGCAACAAACATGGCGATAAGAGGGAAAGCAAAATCGTTAGCGGTGGTCGCCAAAGAATTACAATTAGAGCACTGTTATTAAGCATAAAATCCTAATTTTGCTGTACAATTATTCCTCTCGAAATAATTTATAAGATGAGGTAAGCATCCATGAATACTATTTTTATTTAAAATTATAAAGCACCGCGATACATACCCCCCCCCCCCCACCAACGCAACGTATTACTCGACGTTGCACATGAAGCCAGCCCCGTGTTTGATTACCGAATTACTTAATAAAATGAAATAATAAATTAAAGAAATGGTTATTAATTGCTGTATACATTTTTTACTGGAAGGCAATTAGCTAATTATAATAATCTATTTCTTAAAAAACTAAGTTTATTTAGAAATTTGAGAAGTCATTCAATTGTCGTCTGCTGCTGCTTACTTCCACTGATTCCATGTGAAGTGGATTCTCGCTTATTGCTTAGTGGAAGAAAGAAGTTCCGTTGAGCGCATTAATACACACAGCTCGTTTTAACTATGGAATTCTTGTATGGCTATGCGTGCTCAATTTTTTTAGTTTTCGCTGTTTATTTTGAAAGAAACAAGATTTCGCACTTTCTTATTTTGCAAGAATCTATAGCAGCTTCAGATGAGTAACATATTTGGTGGAAATCTGTGACATACATGTTCGAGGGATTCCCTTGTAAGTCCCAGGACCATAGGTTTTTGCAACAATAGGTATATTCAACAATAGGCAAATTCAATAGTAGGTTTATTCAACAATAGGTGTGCTGTGAATGGTTTGCGTTTGTTGGTTTCTTTTTCGAAATCAACAATTGATTTCGTTTTCGGCTACAATGGATCGATATATAGTTAATGAACGAACCGAACTAGTTTTGAATATTCCACAAAAAATTTTTTTTTAATTTTGCAAGTGTCTTTTTAATTCTGCAAACTACACGTTTTATTTTACAATCTGTATTTTTTATTTAAAATAAATTTTTAGATAAATTCGCCAAAAGCAGTAACTATTCATTTCTTACTGCACTCTAACGACTGTATCCATTAAATGCACGACCTGAAGCTTGATGGCGTTGTCAAATTGAGCATTGAGCGAACCCCCCAACCTCACTCATCACTTGTACTCAATTGTTAACAAAAGAGGAGCGACCGCTTATGCTAAATCTGTGAAGAACGCATTCTGAATTAAAGGACGCTCTTGGTTAACTTACATTATTAGAGCAAGAGTGTGAGCATGAACTCTCATTCTGAATATGGGCCTAAAAATGTTAACCTCTTTTTTTTTTATCCTCAACGTATATCCCCACTTTCTATTTTCTACTTTTTAATCCCACATTTTATGATCACTTTTATCTTCCACTATTACACCTACATTTTATCCCACCGCTTTTTATCCTTATATTTATCTGCTGCTTTTTAAGCCTCCATGCTAGCCCAATGCGAATTGGAAGCTATTGGTAGGGGTTTAAAAACAACATTACATACGAACTCAGGATACAAAATCGCCATCTGCGACCTAACACTTTGTCGGTTTAAAAAATCAATATACTGTATGTATAAATTAAAGTAATACCCCTAATTGTAATTAAATTAAATACAACAAAACTCCGTATATCAAGAGTATTGCACCACAGGTCATCCGGATGTGCGGGTTATCTTTTTTCTAACATATATTCACTTTAATTGTGATGAAGAAATCTTAATTTTTCTTTGATAGGATGGTAGAGGAAAGTGACCGAATGTGGGCCCCGCTCCTAAAGCGGGCCCCCTCAATATCTGCTCTGTACGATGCTGCAGCAAGGCAGTGAAAGGTTGAAGTAGTAGTTTATGCAACTTCCTATTAGAAGACCAGGGCCCAAGCTGTTTACTTAATCTGTTGTTTTTCAATGGCTATATACTGCTTTCTGTGTTTTTCGGAATTTTTTATGCTCCTCAGTTTCACTTTTTTTGT